>QTSX02002182.1:123611-435386 GCA_014839935.2 Entomophthora muscae | reverse complement strand
CACTGTCATAGATGGTTGACTAATAGTGGTGCCACCAATTTATTGACTGGGCGGTGAACCATTTGGTGAGCTTTTTGATGATTTACTCAGGACGTTAATTCCCTGAGAGGGAGTAATCAAAGATGTTGCAACAGAGGTTTGAAGCTAGCCTTGGGTTAGCCTTCAGGGAAAAATTAAGTGCACATACTTTAATTTACTGGAATACAAGATGTGAAATTTCCTTTGGCAAAAAGCAAAGGAAAAGCTTGAAGAAAATTAAAGCCAACACAAATTTGGATAAACTTGTCTTTATTAGGAGATTTGATTCTACTTAAATAGTAGACAAGGGACGGTGATCACTCATTAGAGAGACAGAGTGGCTGAGGGGGTCATGTTGGGATGAGGTCATAACAGAATCAGACAAGGGAAGGTATGGTATTCCAAAATGGGTGGATATTGAACTAGACCCATTTGCAGAAGGCAAGGAATTCCCAAAATCAAAGGTTAAACCAACCAAATCTTTGCACATATCATTATTCAAAGGCCATACTGAAATAGCATTAATGGCGCAATTTCCAACAGCCTGCATCCATTGTATCAGCCTTTCAAGTATATAAACTTCCTTTCTCTCCTTCAAATAAACATACTTTTTCACATATTACATGTTGCCTTTCTACTCTACTCAGTTGTTACCTTAGTATTAAAGGTAAAAACTACATAGTCACTGGACTTATATTAATTTGTGTTTAGGCCTGCAAAAATACTCTACCAACAAGCAACTCTAGAAGTTAACCCCAAAGACGTCCCCAACTCCTAATTCACAACATTGGTGCTCACTCTACAATGTATTTAAACCAATACACCAAACCTGCTGATCCATCCCACTGTGGATCTGTTTTGGCCCAGGGGGAATGGCCCACTTTCTGCTTCTGCACTGGCTCATTTAAGAAGCATCTTTGCCAAATATTCACAGAATGCCTTTTCTGCTGAAAATCAGCAAGCCGGTTAGAGATTTGAGAATCTCCCTAACCTTCCTGATATCAGCAAGTTCATGGGTGATACCCAAAATCCTGTGAGCATTCAATACTACCAGACCCTTAACCTTAATGTGGCAGTACCCAATCCTGTGAATTACAACATTGTACCTTCTAAAAAAGCCCTTGAGCACACTTTGCAAGGGATGGATGAAGGAGCAGTGCAAGATGGAGATGCTGTGCCTTGCCTGGCAATCCTTTCTGCCTACAGTCCCATCATCAAGGAGCGCTTCCAGAATCTCTGCCACATCACCCCAAACCAGTTGAGAAAAGACATAAAGACCTTCAAGGAGATGAAGGAGTATCTATACTACTTTGTCCCACTCTGCCATTTGCCATAACAGAATACATTTGATACATCAGAAAAATGTCCTTCAACACCAAGGCTAACTAATTTCAGCACAACAGACCTTTCTCCAAACTCTGTATACTGATCTTTGGATCTGAATTTGGCCTAGGGAACCAACAAATTGCTTAACTTGTGAAAACCCAGATGTCTGCTGTTGTCTACACAGAGAGAATAGAAAAATCTCTTTGCCAGTACATCCCCCACATGGTTCAAGAAGTCCTAAACTATAAAGGGCTTGACAGCAATTGGATTAGTGTGGTTAATAATCATGTGAAAGGGGCCAAAGAAGTGATTATCTCATTGATCCATCAGATGGAACAAATTAACTTGGCCATTGCCTCTAAACCCAACAAACAAGTAGCCACAGAAGAGGATGCCAAGATAATACATAAGGACATATTGGAGCTCTTTGACCACTATCAAAACATTGAGAAGGAGATTAAAGAGATCTACTTGGACAACACTTTACTGTATAGAGACCTAAAGACACTTTAATTCAGACTGGAGGAAGAGCAAAGAAGTAGTCAGACCCATACAGATATACCAGAAGCTCAGAATGCCATGAATTAGGTTTTTTCCATGTGGTTGGATAACCACAATTGCAAGATTCTTGCCCTTGAAGAGGAATTAGATAATCTTGCAAAGGAGAATATGGAGATTAGATAAGAGCTCAAAGAAACTAGGGTATCCCTATACTCTATTCAGGACCAGATATACTGTCTTCTGTCTTGCCTGCCCACTCCTGTGCCTCAGCCTGCCTCAGTACACTTTGATTAACCCTGATCATTAAGTATATTTTCTTTGCAAAGCAATGCACATTCTTCAGTAAATGACTCTTTTCATAGTTATTAAAACAATGAGGACGCTCAGCTTTGAGTTCCTAGACACATCATGATGACAGAGGCTGTATTGGAAAGCAGTGATAACCCCATGGTTACTCCTGAGCAAACAAGACTACAGGAACACCTGGCCGCCTCTGAAGAAAGATTCAGAGCTTCCAGTAGTTGCCAATCACCCACACAGACCTGTATACAATACCAGTAGTGGCATACTTAACTTTAAGCCTGTAAACTTGCCCAAGTTTGACAGAAAAATTAATGTAACCATGTTCCTACATTTATATGAGAACACTATGTATGGTGCAGACAAGGCCATGAAGAACTTCACCATCTTCAATTGCTTAGATGCCAAAACCAAACAATTATAATGCCACGGCTCACTGAGAGAGGATGGATCTTTGCCAATGGCTCCAGAGCCTTGATGGAGGAATTTGGTAGTGAAGAGGCCCTCAATAACCATAAGACGGACTTTGTCAAGGGTGGTATTAAGAAGGATGTAAATCATGCAATAATTTGCGGATAGATTCTACCTGGAGACACAGACTCCAATCTCATTGAAGGCTGCCTCCTTCATTGATGTCAAGGCTGCCTTGTTGAACACATTACAATCCAATAAGAACCTATCCTTGGCCTTGAAATCTGGGATCTATGGGGCTCACAACGTCTCTGAGCTTATCTGTCACCTATTCACTTTTAAGGACAACTTTGAGATACCTATACCTAACACAATCAGAGCTTCCCAGGAAAACAGATACAGGCCAACCACTACTGAGAATGAGAAATCCAAATCAGCAGCTATTACCTCTGCTACTAGTTCTGAAGTTGCCTCTGTCCCTAGAACAGGTTTCAAGTGTGAGAAACCTGGGCATATGTCTAGAAAATGCAAACAGAAAAATGCAAAGATACACCACATAGGAGCAGATGAGTACAATTACAAGGAAGAGTGTGAAGAAGAGGAGGCTACTCAGGATAAGGAGCCAAAAAACTGCTAAGCAGTCAAGATGAGGATAAATCCTTGGTTGTACACTTAGCCGCCCCTCCCCTTTCTCCACCCCAGCCTCTTCCACACAAAGATTATGGCACTACTCCTACTCCCTCATACCCCCCATACATGCCTGCTCACCCACAGGCATCTGATTATAACAGCCTACTTGTTGCTTCCCCAATACATACTACCAACTCAGCTACAGGACTCTCTGACCCTGAAGCCCAGCCAACACTATGTTACCCTGACCAAGAAGAGATTGAAAAGGACCAACTTCACAGAGTCCTTTCAGTCAATGCTCTTACTCAAGGTCCAAGAGTGAGAAAGGAACCCTTGCTTGCACCAGAGGCCCAGGATACTGTTACACTACCTTACTCTAAACAGCTAGCACTCCCTCTCACTGAGGTCACCCATGAAAGTAACTGTGCTAAGAAAATGTTCCAACTGCTAAAGTTTGTCCACGTCTCTGCCTACTTGGAAAAGTTAAAGGGAATTAGCCCCATACTAAGTACTGCTTTGGAATCCTTCCTTATCAAGTATAAGGACATGAACGTCTATAGAGTGGTATCTCTTAGTACTGAAAATGGAGACCAAAAAGACTGTACCTATATTGATATGGTGGTACATAAGGTGAAAGTCAGAGCCATCATTGACTCTGGTGCTCCTGGGAATATTGTCTCCTCCAAACTGATGAAGAAACTAAAGCTAGCCCCAGACTTGGACTACCAAGAGGTATTTGGGACTGCAGATCTACTTACCACAAAGGCTATGGGTGCCTGCTCTTCATTGCCCCTTTGGTTTGGGAAGTTGATAGCAACTGCCCCCGCCATTGTACTGGAGAATAGCAGCTATGACCTCCTAATAGGCACAGGATTCATGACTAAATACAGAACCATCAAAAATCATGGAGATGATAACTTTAAGAACTTAGGCCAGATCATCCCCATTTATTACACTGGAAACAAGGTTGTTGACCTGCCCAAGAAGAAGCTACACTTTATCAATATTAAGTATGCAGACAGAGATATCCCTATTGCCTACACCCTACAGCATAGGAAGTTGAAGCTCTTCCCTATCTCAACAAAGGGGTACAATGATATCCCCTTATTTGCCTCTTCAGCCTTCTTCATTCCTTCTGGGTCACAAGTACTACACCACACCAGACTCTCATTGGAGTTACCACCTGGACTGCATGGAGAAGTATTTAGTCATACAGGCGCCTCACAGCCTGAGCCTTGGATTTGCCCTGGAGTTGTGATGTCAGGCCCTGAAGATCTACAAGTACTCCTGGCCAACCTCAGCCCCTCCCCTCTTCTGGTGCAAAAGAATCAACACATAGACTATGTCAAGCTAGAGGAGCACTCTAAACTTGTGAGAGTTTCCCCTTTTGCAGTATTAGATGAGTTGGGACTTTTGGAAGAAAAGCCTATGGCTCTGACCATGATCCCTAGGGACTCACTCCTTGGGCTGAAAGAAACAGAAAAGGATCAAACCATCACCCTTTTTGAGAAATATAAGGAAGTCTTTGCCAAGGATGACTTTTATCTTGGAAAAGCAGCCAGAGTTGAGCACGTCATTGACACACAAGGACACACCCCCATCAAATCCAGATCCATTAGACGTAGCCAGGTCAATCAAGCTATTGTAAATGAAGAGCTCAAAAACTATTGATTTCTGGCATGCTGATCCCCAGCCAAAGTCCTCAGTCCTCTCCACTTCTTATTGTTAAAAAGAAGGATGTAACCAATAGAGTTGTCATTGATCACTGTTGACTTAACTCTATCACCAAGAAGGACAAACACCCCTTGCCCCAGATAGATGGCATATTGGACCATTTGAGGGGAGCAGAATACTTCAGTGACATGAATTTAATTAGTGGCTACTGGCAGATTGACCTGCCCCCTGAGAACCAGGAGAAATGTGCCATCATCACTGAAAAAAGCTTGTTTCAACCAACTGGAATTCCACAAGGATTGACTAATGCCCTGGCTAACTTCCAGCATGCTATGTAAGCTGTTATGGGAGACTTGAAACTCACTAGTGTATTGGTGTAACTAGATGATATCAAAGCTTTCTTTTGCAACTTCCAGGGGCACTTAATACATCTGGAAGAAGTCTTTCAGCCTCTCCTCAAAGCCAACCTCAAGATAAAACCTAGGAAGGGTAACTTTTTTAAGTAACACCAAGAGTTCCTTGGCTTTTTCATCAGCAAGGATGGATTCAATCCTGTTCCAGCTAATGTTGAAGCTATCTCCAAAATTCAAGTGCCTTCTAATAAGAGAGACATCCAGGTCTTCTTAGGCATCATTGGGTACTATAGACGCTTTATCCCCCAATTTTGCCCATATTGGAGACCCTCTTTTCAATCTCTTATGGGCTGATGTAGACTTTTTCTGGAGTATGGCTTGTCAAGCAGCCTTTGATGCCCTTAAACAGACTTTTATGTGTGCCCCCATATTGGCTTATCCCAACTTTGAAAAGCCTTTTGTGGTTCATACTGACGCCAGTATTATAGCCATAGGTGGTGTCTTGTCTCAGCTTGATGAAAACGGCCATGAGCACCCTGTTGATTACTGTTCCAGGACCTTGAACTGTCATGAGCATAACTACACAGTGACCAAAAGAGATTATCTGGCAGTAATCTACTCTTATCAGCAGTTTATAGGGTACAACACGCCATTTCAAAAACAGTATCTTAAAAAATGCTATTTTGAAATATGCCACTTCAACTTTTTGCTATCTCAAATTCATAGCAAAAACACCATTATAATTTACGGCATTGCAACTAAGAAAACAGGTTTTTAAATTTTTAGATTTTGAACTCCAAAAATAACCAAAAAAATTCTAAAAAATAAAATTTAAAAAACATTTCTAGGCTTACAAAAAGCCTCAGGATTTAAAATCTGCAATAAATAATGGGGTCAATTAGTAGTAACAAGGTTGTGTAAAGCCCAAAAGCTAAAATACACCCAAAAACTTTTATTTTCATATATTATAACTATAAACTATACTTTAAAATAAGCACAGAATTGTACCAAATACTAAAAAAAGTCAAAAAATAATAAAAATAAAAGGAAAGAAAAGAGAAGATAAAGAAGTGTTTATTGAAAATATTCTCAAACATTAGTTGAAAGAGCAACAGAGATGGCCTGAAGATGCTCAAGTTTTCTATCCTTGGGATAGTAGGCAAGGACCACCTTGCTGGTTTCATTATATTTTTTTACTGCCTTAGTCTTCTTGGGGGATCACCCTTGGACTTCATGCCAGTCTTGAAGAGCCAGGCAGAGATGAATTACTGGGTTTTTAAATGCACCATTATTTTGTTGAATTTGGGATTATGAACCCAGAATCTTGTTGCAAATTGGCCATGCCACCCTTCAAGGGAAGAGGTGGTCTTAATCAAACCATCTTTTACCTGCTAATAGCAGTTCCACTGGATTGAGTCATTGCCTTTTCTGATGTGACGTGCTCCTTGAAATACTCCAACCAAATTAGGTTTTAATTACTCAATGAACAGAGCAAAGACTTCCTGGTTAGCAAGGATATACAGATGGTGGAGGAGGGCACCATAAAAGGCATTGGTCTCCTCATTTCTCACAAGAGTAAGGGCAGCAAAGAAGTTGAACACGTCCTTGGCTTCTTTAATGCCTTTGGAGTTGATCAGCTCATGAAGATCAGAGCACTTTTGGAGGCAGCAGCAGAGTGCCTACCAGAAGTGGAAGTAGCATCCCAGGGGGAAGCTCTTGAAGACTCAAATGAAGGCATTTTCCTGAGCCTGTTCAAAATCTACTACCAGATATTTGTGGTAGGGAAGACTTTCTGGCTGCCTTTTGGTTGAGGTGGCTTCCTCTTCCTGGGACTGGGCCTTCTTCTTGCACGCTCTGGTTTCCTTTGGCTCCTCTTCAACGGTTGGAAGGATCTCATCCAACTTGGCCTTTAAAATTGTAAGAACACATACATAAGTTTCCTGCGTCTTATTTGGGAGGAAAAGAAGACCAGGGGAAGAACTAGATTTCCAGCATGCTCATGGATGTTTCAAAGCTGGCTAAATAGCTTTGGGCAGGTGTAGAAAGTTCAATATGCAAGCCATGTTTTGCATTTTAACAGGTTTCTCAGATCCTGTGAGGTGGCAAAGCAAATAATGCGCTCAGTGGCATGTGGGTTGTTATCGTGGAGAAGGAATCTCTCCTCATGACAAGATAGTTTTTGTTCCTCAGTAAGGATTAATTGATCAATTGATGAAGCACTGACGCCTTAAGTGCTCAGAGCATATCTCTGATCAGTGATATATCTCTGTAATTTGGAGGCTCCACCAACAGTGGCAAGTTAGGTGTCATTTAAATTGAGGAGGGCATCATTGACAACTTCAGTGGCAGTTTGATCTTTGGTGGTTGGGATGACCTGGCAAAGAAACCAGCAGATCAGTTGATACAATGGGTCAAAAGGCTTGGCACAGTCATGGTCAGTAGTCAGGGCCTTGAATCTAGTAAACCTATAAGTGATGAGCCTTGCTGGACACCCACTGTTATCACATTTATAGTGATGTTGGAGGATGGGTTTCTTCTTGTCATTACAGCTGAAGCTGTAGCCCTTGTAGACAAAGCCGGCACCCCCTTTCTTTGTCATGATGGGGTAGCTGGGTGGATAAGTGGCAGGCACAGTAAATGTACCATTTCAATTGCATATATTATGGATGGTATTAAGATCCCAGAGCTCAATTTAGTCATCTGTAGGAGCACCAGGCTCAGGATCCTGTTACTCTTTCTCTTCAGGCTCTGAGGTGAGATCAGAGTGGCAGTTAAAGTTGAATAACTTTTCCTGAGGATCTGAAGGGGAGTAAACAAAAGGAGAGTGGGGAGGGGTTGAACTTGTTTTCTCAGTTTCAGGGGAAGGTGTGGGTGTCTTGGGGGAGCTTTACCCTTAAAAGGCTGCTTTTTAGGGGTAGTTTTGGCCAATTTGGCCTTGGGAGGAGTGAACTTGGACTTGGAGGCCTTGGTGGCTATGAGCGCAGCTTTGGTGGTAGGCTTGGGAGGCATCTAAAAGTGAATTAATATCAAAATATGGGAAATTTGGGGATTGTTTTTAAATAGAAAAATGAGAATGTTTTTAATATAAAAGTAGTAAATTTTTACATAGAATTTTAGAGAAAGATTTAAAAAATATAATATCAAAATTTTAATGTTTTTATTTTGTAAAAAATATTTTTTTAATAGTAAAGCAAGTATGCAAAACTTTTAGTTTTGACCTAAAACTTGCAGTCAAAATGGTGTTTTCAAAGTGATGTAAATGAGGTGCTGTAGCTCAAAAACATAATGTTTTTGATCGTTTTTTATATTAATTAACAAATTTCCAGTGGAGCTACCTCAACTGGGCCAAAGAGTAAAACTTGAATATTGTGAAAACTAGCTTATACAACTGGGATTAAAAAGTACCCAGTTGTTTAGATGAGGTCAAAAATGTATATTTGCAAATTTTCATATATTTTCTTACATTTTTTAATACTATGATAATTGACGTGAATATGTACTTTTGAAAAGTGGAAGGCTTGAATTGCAGTGGGGGAATTGATATAGCGTAGCCTGGCGTCATATGCAATTTCCCCTTATTTTCCCCTATCTATTGTGCACATCAAATGAATTGGGTGATATGAAACTTGATGGAATTTGAAGTGACGTAAATCAAATGGTGTAACCACCCCCTTCCATATTAAAATCACTATTAAAATATTTTATTAAGAGAACCCTTATCAATGTATCCATGTATAATGAAGCTATAAATTACATATAACAAAACTGGTTTTTTACCCAGCAATGACAATTACTAGAAGAACTATCATAGTGGCGTTATTTCAGGTTGTTCTTAGTATAAGTGTCTTAGATTAATACTATAGGAACATCTTCTGGCACTAAACAACAGGTTTTCTTTAGCTCAGGTATAAACTTATTTAAGTTAAAGATAAATAGTGTGATTTGAAATGACGTAAAGTTGAGATGGCGTAAGCACACCCCACACTAAGTGATTTCATATGTAAATAAAGTTAGCAAAATAAGATTTAATCAATCTGAATTGAAGTGACAGAATTGAGATGGCGTAAATTCAAGTTTACAAATTATAAAAGTATATGTAAATTTTAATTGTTTTATTGTTTATTTTATTTTTTTGTGATTCAAAATAACTAACACAAAAAACGCCATCTTGAATTAAATTCAAGATGCCTTTTTTGAGATGCTGTTTTTGAGATGGCGTGTTATACTGTTTAGAGTATACTTTCATGGTGTACACTTCACTGTGGTAACTGATCACGCCTCTCCTAAGCGGCTCAAAACCTTTAAGGAACCTGAGGGAAGATTTGCCTGATGGTCTATCAAACTTCAAGCCTTTGAGTATGACATAGTGCATTGTGCTGGTGCCGTTCACTAAAATGTAGATTGTCTCTCACAACTTCCAACCAATGCCCTTGTGTCTTCTATTGCTGATGAGCTTTATGACAAAATACTGGTTTGCCAATCTTTTTGGGGGGAGGAGCCCACCTAAATCCAAAAAGCCCTGAAGAAATTTTCTGTGGATACAAAAGTCAATAATGATTAACTCTTCAAGAAGTACAAAGACTTTGGGGTTACCCTATGTTGCCCTCCTTACGCCTGGACACAGTAGTTGCCGCCCACAAATTAACAGGAAACAGAGGAGTGCACCAAACTCTCGCCCAGCTGTAGCAACAATGCTACTGGGAAGGAATGTTCTCTGATGTTGCTGAGACCTTGGACTCCTGCCATGATTGCAACATTGAACACCATAAGGTTGCTAGGTTCCAACATAAACTTATCCAACCTGGTTTTGCCTTCCATACTGTTGCCATTGATGTGGTGGGACCCTTGCCAGTCCCCAAAGGAAAAAACAGATACATCATAGTGGCTGTGGACCATTTGACCAAATGGGTTGAGGCCAAGGCTATCCTAAATCAGTCTGCACTCACTACTGTTGCAACTGAACCAATAAGGATTCTGTATTTGAGTTGGGGAAGACAACAGTTCAATAGAAAGGACAGGAAGAATAAAATAAAATATTGTTTATTATAAAATACTGTGATTAATATAATATATGAGAAAAGCCACCAGGCCACAAGGGGGTGGCATGATGGCATGTTCCATGTAAGGTTTGGAGCCAAGGAATAACTTGTGCAGAAATCAGCAGATTGAATTGATAGCACTCCTAATTAGGAGAAAGTGCCCACAGTTTGACATTGCCATCAGATTGCTTCATGTCATTAGACACATTAAGGGGCAACTCATTGAGCACCCCCTGTGTATTGTAAGATATGTTAGCAGGCAAGTCTGAAAACTTGGTTGCAACACCCCCCTTGCCCCCTGCTTGTTGTCAGACACCAGGATCAGAGTCTGCGGAAGATTTGGGAAGGTCCGCACAAACAACCTTTGTGTGGGGATGGCACATCAGGGGTGCAAGCAATTGTGATGAAGCTTTTTGGTGTTTTCTTGGGCATCTTCAAGTTGGTAGGTGTGGTTGTCATAGACTGCTGCTATCTTGAAGGGTCCCAAGTGATTGGGTTCTAACTTGGCTTAAATGGGGTTGAGGGTATAAATGGGATCATCTACAGTATATCTAGCCTCAAGGTGCTTTGTCTCTCCTGCAATCCACTTGTGTTTGATTTACTGGGCTTTGGCACGCCATTGGTCTAGGGAGGAACTTGTCAACAGGGGGGCTTCCTGGGAACTGTAGACCGTAGCTTCCCCTGTTCCACTCCTGTCAGACTGTCTGGCGTTCCAAAGGCCAAAGCGCTAGGGCTAAACCCGGTACCTCTATTGATTCTTGCTTGTAAGATAAGTAGAGCAGTGGGCAAGTGTCAGTCCACGTGGTATTGGGGTGCTCCTGGGAGAGCTTGGCAATCAGTTGAACCAGGGAGCCATTTAATTGCTCTATGCGTTCATTGGCTTGCAGATGATAGGGGGTGGTGAATATTTGTTGGAGGGCATTCTTGGCACAGTACGCCTTCATGATATGCTTGACAAGTTTGGGGCCACCATCTGTGATGAGACGCTTGGGCTGCCCAAAGTGGGCCATAATTTCCTTGCCAATAAAGTAAGTGATGATGATGGTGGTATGATTAGTTGTTGCCCAAGCCACTGGCCAATGTGTGAAATAGTTGATGGCAGTTACAATGTATTTCTTCCCCAGTCTGTCTTCAGGGAGGGGCCCAACAACATCAAGATCCTACTGTTTGAAGGGTTCCATGGCCTTGATGGGCAGGACAGACTTGGGGGTGCAGGTTTAGATATGTTCTTTTCACACAGCACACACGTTTTGAGGAGATCCAAGATATCTTGGTGCATACACAGCCACTAAACCTTTTGTTTCATAATCTCAAAGAGGTTGTGTCCTCTGATGTGACCCAAGGTGCAGTGATAATGCAATATTGTGTTGCCTTGCTATGTGGTGGGGATGTAGGGCATCTTTTTGCCTGTCTCTTCCTGGTAACAGACGTTACCAGCATTGGTGGTGAACTGAGTTTTGTTGTCCTTCAACTTGGCAACTGTGGTAAGTTTGACTCCCTTAAAATCAACTTCCTTGAACTCAACACTATAGTAAAGTGAGAATTCAGATTTTGCCCTGATTGACAACTGGAAATTGACACTTTTTTAATTAACAGATCTTGATGTACTGAAACCTTTTAATATAAAAACTTAAGCTATACAGCTATGGTATACTAAAGTGATTTCAGAGAGCTCAAAAATGCAATAAAAAAAGTTTTTTAATCAATAGAAATAAGAAGAAATAAGCAATTATTTCTCATTTTATTATGTAATTTATACTCTTCATTATAAAAATATTTTTTATTACCATAAAAATTAAAATTCAAATGAGACAAAAATAAACAAAAACACAACAAATAAAGTTATGCAAAATATAAAGAAATATTAATATTTATTTGATATAGTTCATATAAGCACAACGGTGAATATCATATGTTTTATTTAGAAATTAACAAAAATTAAGATATTTCACTTACTTCCAACTATAAATATTCATCTCAAATTTACCATGTATACATAAAACAATTACTGCTATCTAATTAAATTAAAAAAACTTAAAATTAAACTAAAAACTAAATGATCAAAGCTAATACAAAAAATTAAAGTTAAAAAGTTAAAAGTAAAAATCATATAACCAAGCAAGCAAGCAAGTTTATTCCTCATCATTCTTTCCCCATTTCATCTTGGCCCCTTCCAGGAGGGCAGTGGCAATAAGACCAAGCTGCTGCTTAAGCTCAGAGGCCTTGTATTTGTGCTTGGTTGCACCCTGGATGGCCTTGGTGAAGAGGGTACAGCAGGTTGTTGGCTTGGTGGGGGGATGCAGTTGGAGAGATCACACAGCTTGGAGATGGTTTTCTCCTGCTTGTGCTGCAAGAGGGAAAAGAACTTATTGAATTTTGGGTGGAGCCCAAAGTTGGCCCTGAGGTGTTTGTGGTAAGCCTCTAGCGCTGAGGTGGTCTTGAGCTCACCATTCACTGCCGCCCAGTACACATTCCAGCTGGCCTTGGCATGGGCCTTGCCTCGCCTCTGCGTGACAACCTTCCCAATCCACTAGGGCTCAAAGTACTCAAGGAAAGGCTTGAACTCCAGGTGCTTCACTATGTAGGGATCCTTTGAAAGCACCTCAAACCCCATTGCAGTGTGCTCTGGCTTTAAAAAAGCCCAGGCACTAAATTGTGCCAGCACAAATCTGCAGGTGTCTGAAGTATCCCTCCGGCTCAACCTACTAAGCTCTGTGTGGGCCGGCACGTTTCAAGCAACTGCTTGGCGGTAGTGGAAGTGGCACTCCTGCACTTCCCTGCTAAACAGCTGCTTGAATGCATTGAACTGAGCAGGCTCAAAGTCCATAATGCATATGTGAGGCCCAAGAGCTCTTAGCCTAGCCTTTTCCTCTGAGTCCAGGGTGTCCTGGTCCTTGTCAGAGGCAGATGGGTTGGCGCGGGTGTGGGGGGGGAGTCTTCTTGGATTCATCATCATTGGCGGGAGTAAGGAGGGCAATTGCTTGGCAGAGGATGGAGAACGCGCGGGTATAGATGGCCTCAGTGGCCCCGGAAAGAAGGAAGAACGTGAGTAGAATCACCTGGATGTCAATCTGGGCATAAACCATCCAGAGCTGCTTGAACATCCGGGGGCAAGTGGCAAAGGTACCATCAACTAGCCAGGTTGACGCCCTTTTCAACTCCATCAGGTTCTGCTGAGTTGAGTAGCAGATTATACGGTCCTTGGCTACAGGCCTGTCATCATGAAGCAGGAAGCGCTCCCTACTAGGAAGCTGCTTAAGCTCATGAGTGAACATGAGCTCAGAGAGGACGTCAGAAGCCTTGGGGGGAGGGGGGATTGGCAGCAATACGCTTATTGCTGATGAATTTGAACAACTTCTCCTGTGTTGGTACCAACTTAAGACTGTTGGGTTTGAGATGTTGGAGGGCCTTGATGGCCAGATCTGATGCGCAAAGATGAGAGGATGTGGGTATTACTTGCACAAGGTACCACTTTAACATCCAAGTGATTATATGATTGGGGGCTCAAAAGTGTGCTCCCCCTTCTCCAACATTACTTGCTCCCAGCCCTTGGTGTTCAACCGGGACCCACAAGTCTTATCCTTGCAGACAAAGTGCTTGCTTTTGATCTGCCGCTTTTGGTTGTTGCAATTAAAGATATAATTGTCAGCAACGTAACCAGGGCCACCCTTTACAGACATGATCAGAAAGTACCAGGGGAAGCGCTTGGGAACTTTAAACTCTCTGTCCATGTTTCAAATGTTGTGGATGGCCAGTGGATCCCAAACCACATGACCAGAAGCTTTAAACTTCTTGGAGTAATCCTCCAGCTCATCTTGGGGGTCAGATGAAGAAGGAGGGGAAGAGCCATTGGGAGGGGGGAGGGGGAGGGATTTTTTGAGGCCTGCTTGGATGCCTCCTTTTTCTTACCAGAAGAAGAGGTGGGCTCATTGGCAGCCTTTGCCTTCTTGGTCCGGCACTCCTTGTAGGCTCGGAGTTGGCCTCTGAGTGATAAAATGAGTGGTTGGTAAAATCACCATCAGATTTATTGGGGGAGGATTTTTGGGGGGAAGGTGAAGGGGATGTAGAAGATGAGGGTGGAGGGGGGAGGAGTAGGAGTAGGAGTAGATGGAGTGGGAGGAGATGGGGTTGGAGACTTTGCCTTTGCAGGCATGGCGCTTAGGCTGCTGGCTGTTCTTGCTTGATTTTGTCTATAGAAAAGTTTAGCATTGTAAATAAAATGATTGAGAAGATATTGCAAACACAAAGAGGTAAAGCAAAGCAAAAGTTGAATGAAAAGTATGCAAATAAAGTTTTATTTATAAAAAAAACATAAAAAAGTAAATAGAAGCAAAATAGAGACTCAAAGTATAGATATAAAGGTTAAAACATAGAAAATAAGTGATTTTATGATAAAGCATCAAAGATGTTAGGTTCAGCATAACATCTTAGTGTTAAATCAATGTAAAAGTTTAATTGAAAAACAAAAAATATATGAAAATTATATGGAGAGCAGCAGAAAAATTAGCAGATTATAATAGCAAAAAAATTATTATGTGGAATTTTTTTATTGAGAGTTGAAAATTCAAATCATAGTAAAGTGTCAAGTTTGGCACTATCAAACAGCCAGAAAAGGCTGAATTCTCACTGTCAAGTGGGAAAAAAGCCAAATTCTCACTGTCAAGTATGCTGGAGTTGAGCAGAAACATCAAATTTACTATGTTTTTTACATATAAAACTTGCTTAAATTTAAACCGGGTTCAAAAGTTAACCCAAAAGCAAGGCAGTTTTATATACTCAAAAATAAAAAAATACAACATAAGTTAAAAAAGTAAATGAATGGGAATGTGTTTATTAGTGTTTAAGTTATGCTGGGAGGAGCTGGGAGTGATTTATTTAACATAGTGTTGGTTAAAACGTTAAGAAGCTCTCTGTACTAATCCCCAAGTTAGAGTGTCAAGTGGATGAGTGTTGAGTGGCGCTCATAGTGCGTCACATATTAATTTAGCCTTAATTCCAAGCCTTTGATTAGTTAAATCCGAAACCAATCAGGTGTCAAGTGGATAGAGTCAAACAAAGAAAGTGTCAAGTTTCAGATTTTTATAAATTACATATGAAATCTCTTAATAAATTGGGCTTAATTTATGTGGCACCACTTAATCCAAAAACCCGGAAATGACATAAAGTAAAACAAGTGGGGTATTTGATTAATGTCTATGCCAATAAATACAGTATAGTGGTGCTTGGGAGCCTAATCAACAACTATGGACACTAATAATAAAAATATAATAATAAATAACAATTTTTATATAAGCGCATAAGTATTTTATTAATAAAATTAAAATTTGGCTTAAAAAGTGTTAAACTGATCACTTTTGGGTTTAGAGTGTTGAACACAGGTTTTTTCATTTCTATTAGTAAGTTTACTTATAAATTGCCCCTTAAATTGGTATTTTAGCTAACCAATTTATTAAACAGAGTCAAGTTAAAGTAAATTTAACCTTGGTTTTTGGTTTTGAACCCCTAAATTACTAGTAAAAATTAGCTTAAAATTGGTTAAACCAAAAATACTAATAGATTCACATATCCAGCACTCAACTCCCTGGTACTTGACAAAGTGTCAAGTACCAGGGAGTTGAGTTTAAGGGAGTCAAACTTACCACAATTGCCAATCCAAGCCATCATCCCCGGTGATGGATGCTACGTAGAGCCGTGAGAGGGCGTCAGCTGTGATGAGTTCCTTCCCAGGCTTGTATTTGATACACAACTGGTAAGGAGATAGGCACTCAACCAAGCCTGCCTGGCAGTGTGTCAAGTGAGACTGTGTGTTAAAAGAACTGGAGTGACTTGTGATCAGTCAGGAAGCGGGGTGAGAAGGTGGTTCCTTCCAAGATACAGCGCCATTTCTTAACGCAGTGTAAAATTGCTGCCAATTCTTTATCATACATAGGGTAGTGTTGTTCTTGTCAGTAAGCTTCCTGGACTCATATGCCACAGGGAGGAAGACGCCTTTGCCAGTTTCTACCCGTAGTACACCCCCTATGGCCCTATCAGAGGTGTCAGTCTCAAGTTTGTACTGGCAGTTCTAATTGGGGAACTGCAATATAGGTGCAGTTGTAAGTCTTTTATTCAACGTCTCAAAGGCTTGATCTCTGACAGGGGTCCAATGGAAGCGCTGTTTAGTGTTTAGGAGCTTGGTGAGAGGTTCAATTAGTTATCTGCAATTGGGGATAAACTTGTGCACATAGACAAACATACCTAGGAAGGTACACACCTGACCCACATTAGTGGGAGGCAGCATGCTGGTAATTGCCTTGATTTGGCAGGTTCAGGCTTTATTCCTTGGGCAGAGATGGTATGCCCAAGGAATAGCAGCTCTGACTTGAGGAACTTGCATCTGGAGGGTTTAGCTTTTAGCTGATTTTTCCAAAGGGTGTTGAGGACAGCACAGAGGTGTTGGAGGTGAGTGGTTTGATCTTGACTGAAGACAATAATGTTGTCAAGATACACAATCACACATTCCCCAATCAATTCCTCAAATGATTTGTTCATCAACATGGCAAAGGTAGAAGGAGCATTGGTCATCATGAAGTTCATGACCTGGCACTCAAACAACCCGTAGCGTGTGCAGAAGGTAGTTTTTGCCTCATCCCCTGGTGCAATGCAGACCTTGTTGTACCCTGCGGTGATATCAATTTTGCTAAAGACTTTTGCACCCGCAAGTGTGTCAAGCAGGTTGTCAATAAATGGCAGGGGGTACTTATTCTTAACTGTCACCTCATTTAAGGCGCAGTAATCTGTGACCAGGCAAAGGGATCCATCCTTCTTGGCTACAAAGAAGACAGCAGCTCTGTATGGAGAGAGCAAGGGGTGAATAAAGCCCTTGTCAAGCGCGTCCACAAGGTGCTGGTAGAGGGTTTTGTCTTCTTTTGGTGTGAGAAAATAAAAGGGACATGCTTTGGGCAACAACCCTTGAAGTTGTAAGGCATGCTGAATCTCTTGGGGAGGAGGTAGTTGGTCCAGTGTTTCACTAAAAACATCCTTTATTCTGAGGAGAGCAGCAAGTGCTGGTAGAGATGGAGTAGTCAAGGGAGGGACCACAGGTGATTCAGCGCAGATAACTTCAACTGAGCATTGGTTGAAGTCTAGTTTTCCCCTTGAAATTGTAGAAGCCTGTTTTGGTTATTATGAAAAACACAGTATTGTGAAGAAGCTTGCTCATTTCAACAGGATAGATATGAAAGACCACCACATTTCTATTGAGGGTGATAACAGATGTATCCCAATCAATGTAGGGACAGTTGTGACAAAGCCAGTCAAGGCCAGCAATTACATTGTGGCTGAGACCTGCCATGATTGGCCCAGAGAGTTTAACCTGGAAGTTCCCCATTCTCACAGAGAAGGGGACCATTTCATGGGTAATTGCTACTCTACGGGAATCAGCTACTTGTACTGCTTTGAATCTGCTTGACACACGGTCTAACTGTTGAGAGTCAGCAAACGCCTGGTCAACCATGGTGTGATTGGCCCTGGTATTCACCAATAGTTTGTGGGTATTCCCACAAAAACAGAAAGGCTAAGCCAATCAGTTTACTTTATTGAGAGAGTGGTTTACTTGGAGTATGGGGTTGTCACTATAAACCTGGAAGACGGCAAGGGTTTCAACTTTGTGTACATTGTAGTTGTAGAGATTCTTGGCAAGGAGGGATTGAGAGTGAGAGTCAAGTGGGGTTGCAGAACCTATTGTTGCTACAACCCCCAGGCTTTTCCCTGGTCCTCAATTTGTGCTAACTGAAGTTCCCCCTTGTGGAGCATTTAATCCCATTTTCCTGCTGATGGGGCTGACAGCGGCCTACTTGGTTGTGGGCACTGCCAGGTGTTGCACAAGCTTGAGGTGGAGCATTGTTTGTGCGGCAGAAACCCATCAAAGTCTGGTTGTTGGCCTCCACAATGGCTTTGTAACAGTCATCAATGGAGATGCAGCAACCTACAGGGACCCACTTACAGATATGGGGCTTGAGCCTGTTAACTATTAGAGTCAGAAGCATAGCATTTCTGTCAGTCACAACTTTGGGGTGACGGCAAGGTATTTGGGAACATAGCCAGTCTGCTTAATTTCCAGAAGGAGAGTCCCCACCACAATAGGCGAGAAGGTTTTGCTGTAGCAGGACTTTGCGGTGTCCCTGAATGCTGCTCAGGTGACCTCATTTCTTGGCTAGCCCAGTTGGTAAACCACACAGCAGCTGGCCCTGTGAGGTGCCCAGGCGCTGAGGCAACTCACATGGGCTCAGATACTTGAAAGATACAGAGGCAGGTTTTGGTGGAGTGAAGCCAACTGACAATGTTGTCCCCTTCAACCCCACCTGCAAAGGACTCCAACTGAAGGTTGAGCATGCAATGTGAAAGGTCTGACTGAGGCAGGGTGATGCTGGCGTCACACTTTCCAAGGCAGAGACAATTATACACACTTTTAAGAACTAGCTGGTCTTGGTAAATAACGTACCCGTTGGGGATGTCCCACTCAGGGATTGCCAGGAAGGTCTCTTGATGGGGAGTAGTCATACAGCCTGTAATCCGTCCTTTCTTGGGTTTTTTCTTTTAGGTAGGTTGTAAACCTACTTCTGCTACCACTATTACAACTGAATTAATTAGGATTTAGTATTTGAGTTGGAGAAGACAAGAGTCCAATAAAAAGGACAGGAATAATAAGAATAAGGTATTGTTTATTGCTGAATAGTACAATTGATATACAGTATGGGAAAGCCACTGGGCCACAAGGGGTGGCATGATGGCACACTCCATGTAAAAATTGAAGATGAGGAATCACTTGTGCTGGATCAATAGGTCAAATTGACAGAGCTCCTAATTAGGAAGAAGTGCCCTCAATTTGAAATTGCTATCAGAATGGCCCATGTTGTTAGATACGTCAAGGGGCAACTCATTGAGCGCCCCCTGTGTATTTTAAGATATGTTGACAGGCAAGTCTGGAAACTTGATTGAAACACTACAGTCACTTTTTATCTTAGAACACATTATCTACCACCATGGATGTACTCAGATGCTATTAACCAACAATGGAACCAACTTCACTAGCTATATGATACCCAGATTAAACCAACTGATGGGTATCAGAGGCACATTGACCACCCCATATCAACCCCAAATAATGGAATGGTTGAACGGACCAATGGAAGTTTAGTACAGATTCTCAGGAAACTAGTACACCAACATGAATCAGAATGGGACACTTACCTTCCTGCAGCCAACTTTGCTTACAACATTGGCTACTGTAGAGCAATAGGCAAACCCCCTTTAAACTCCTGTATGGTTGCCAGCTTGGATTACCTCCCCACCTGTACTCCTTGGTGAAACCCAAACCCGCTGTCACCCCCAATGTTTACCTCCACATGCTGGCTCAGACCTTGATTAAAATACAGGCTGAAGCTTATACAGTCAACATGAACACCAAGCAAAAGGATGTAGAGCATGCCCAGTCAAAACACCCTTCTCTCCCTAGCTATCATATTGGATACCTAGTCTACTTCTATAGCAACAGAGGCTATGGGTGCAAAAGCAAACTTGCCTCCCTATGACAAGGACCTGTTAAGGTCATCCAGAAAGTAGGTACTGACAGCTATACACGGAAAGAACCTTCCACTGGACATCTGGCCACTAGAGTCCATGCACAATATATGTGTATGGCTCCTAAAGGTCAGGAGTAATCCTCCATTAGAACAATAACCTGGAAAAAGAAAAGGACTAATAACATTTCATGGGTTGTTGTCCACATTGCAGAAAGAAAGGAATAAGGCAATATACAAAAGAATAAAGGCTTTATTGTAATTTGCAGTGTTTAAAAATCACTGCTTTCAAGTGGCAAGTTATTGTGGGAAGAACTGTACAGGCCACCATGTATTTCTCAGTGTAGTCTTCCTTGAAGTGCCACAGACAGAAGATAGGATAATTGGGATACTTGTCCCAAGTCTGCGCACAATTGAGACTCATCCAGACTGGGAATCTAATCCCCACTACCAAGGAATCCCAGAACAGATGTTTTCTGCTCCAGTATTTCTGACTTAAGGCAATATCATGCTTGTAAACTTCTCTCATGAGCCCCTCAAAAATTAAGGGGGAATCCCTCACCTCATCCAATGCTTGTTTGTCTAAAGGGACTGTGAAGAGGTGCCCCGCCAAGGCTAACCTGGTGTATATGTCTTTGATCTTAAAGTTTAAGGCAGTAAGAAGACCTGCTGTTATCTATTGAATACAGAATATCTTACAATCCTCGTTGACCCAACTGGCTACCTCCAAGTCTACCTTCCCTTCATGGCACCAAGCCCTGATTATCCCCCAGACCACTGCCAGAACTAGATCAATCTGGTCTTGATCAAACTTCTTCCCTTGCCATTTAAAGTTTTGGAGTTGACCCTCAGAAAACGTCAATGATGCTTCTTGGCCAAAACAGAAATGGTAAAAATTTGCTTCCTTGACTTTGGTCTGGGTTTAAACAGATGAATACTTTAAAAAACCTCTTGAAACAAGGCATGTGGATGAGGCCCTCCCCCAGTTTAATTTCCTTGGCTTCCTTCTAGTCTAGAACATCA
The DNA here is from genome assembly GCA_014839935.2 of Entomophthora muscae. Classification (NCBI taxonomy): domain Eukaryota; kingdom Fungi; phylum Entomophthoromycota; class Entomophthoromycetes; order Entomophthorales; family Entomophthoraceae; genus Entomophthora; species Entomophthora muscae. The sequence goes on along the minus strand of QTSX02002182.1, from coordinate 414,551 downwards.
GAAAGATCAAACCAGGTGACTCCTTCTTCCTGTTGAGCTTCTAGTTGTATTACTGGTTCTTGTGTCTGGGAGGTTTAGACTTGCTTTATCAAACGTTCATCTCTTTTCTGGCTTTTATTCTGGGCACTCTTCTCCTTGGCCAATCTGGAAGCTTTACTTGCCACTGCTCTGGCTCTAATGGTTGAGGCTCTAGAAGCTCTGGTTAGATTATTTTGATTATCTGACATATGCAATCCCTGAGTGCAGTTATCAGGATTGACAATTTTTTACCCCTCAAAACCTGGGCCCAAGGGCAAGATTTGAGCCCTGAACCCAAATTCCTTCAGGCTGCTGGCCCCATGGACCAAGAGCCCGCCCATCCACAAAATTATGAGATTGAGCCCCTGCAAGCTGAAGGCCCTGCTAAGTCCCAAAGCCAGAATACCAGTACAGGTTCAATTATGATGGTTCCTGAGGAGAAGTTTCTTGAATTGCCTAATGGAGGCAGAGAAGGTGGCCCTGTGAACTTCATGAGCTTGAAGTCCTCTTGAGTAACCAATCAAACTCAACTGCCAAGGAGAAACCTGGGCTTTGGGACCAACCTCTTGACCACAGACAAAAATCAAGGAAATCAAGTGATTAATTTGGACGTTCTGACCAATGAGAGAACATCCAGCCAAGGTGCCATTTCACCGCTCCTACACCTGGACCTCCTGGCCACCTGCCCGCATTCTTCCTGATATTTTGATGAAGCTCTTATGGGAAATACTAAGTTTGGAGGCAGGATGCTATATATGCCTATAGATCATGTGCTTAAACCTTACTGTCATTTTTGAATAAAGGTTATGTTATTTTGGCTCACATAGCTATTGCCTTATTTTGTATTTGCTATCTACCAATTCAGTTTGAGATCTCCTGGCCCGCTGGCCCCACTGCCCACAGTTTTCCATCCTCCTGGTGTACCCTTTGGACCCGTCCATTTTACCAACTACCCTCTGAAATCTGAATACAAGGACTACACCCCAGAAAAGATACTTGAACTCAACCCTTTGGCCCACATACAATCTGAAGTTAGATACAACTAACAAGGCCTGTGGATATTTTCAACACCCAAGTTGTTCAGAGGGAAATTCAACTATCTCCTTGCTCACAACCTGCCAATGGAACTGCCATCAACCCCAAAACATATGCCCACTTCCTCACCCAACCTCCCAACTGACTATTCTAGAAAGCTGTTTGGGATTGTGTACATCACCCTCACAGGGGTGATTGACACTATAATCCCAGCCGCTGGCCTGTGGTCCTGGGTGGGGAAGTCATTCTCCTACCTTTTTAAGTTAGCTCCCCTTGTGGTGAGCATTGCCTGCAAAAAAACCTGGCCCAGGTCAACCCTGGAAACAACAGGCTGGCTGCCCGAGACTGGATTCTTGACAACAGTGCTCTGTATTTATACCCTTGTCCATTCTAGCAAATGGAAATCTCAAAATTATATTGCATGTATAGAATAGTCAAGGCTATCTTGGAAATAATTCTGATGGTCAAGACTAATTTGGTTTGCACTCAAATCCGTCAAATCTGACAGATTTGCATTTCTAATTATAATTCAGATGTTACAGTGATTTGTCCAACTTTTTACATCCAGATGAATTAGGTTTGGGAACTGCTAGCAACTTCTGTAATGGGAAGCTAAAAACTTCAGCCACTCTGAGATAATGCACACTTACTTTTCCCCACCGGATTGCCTGGATCAGCCCTATAAGGAAGGAACGTGGATGCAAGAGCCTGGTGAATCAAGAAGATACTCTAATATTCCAAACAATTGTGCAGGTGTTAATAACAATCCTGCATCCATTTTTCAGCCTTTAAAGTATATAAACTTCCTTTATTTCCTTCAAATAAACATACTTTTTTATATATTATATGTTGCCTTTCTACTCTACTTGGTTGTTACCTTAGTATTAAAGATAAAGACTACAGAGTCACTGGACTTGTATTAATTTGTGTTTTGGCCTACAACTATACTCATTAAACAAGTGACTCTAGACGTTAACCCCAAAGACTTTCCTAAGGCCCAATTCACAACAACAGGGATCAAACATTTTGAATCCTAAGTGGAACACAACTTGAACAAGCCCCATGACTGTTGTTGTGAATGTCACCATTCACCATGTTTTGATTTTGCCTTTGATGGGTTATTTTGAGGACAAATATCTCTCTTTTGCTTTTGCCCCTCAAAACGAGTCTTATTCTGAAATGGAAGTTAATCTGTTTGGTTTCCAGATTCTTTGCAACTCAGTTTCTTCACTCATGCTTGTGGTGAGTGATCCTACCTTACATGTACTTTTTTGTTGTAAAGCTACACAGTATATATTCCCAATCTTTATACCCAATAAAATTTAAGTTATATTTATATTTTTGTCTTTGTGTATCCAAGTACTTTGGCGCCTCTATCAAGCTACAACTAGTAGAAATTATTTATTCAGGGCTACAAGGTAATTTTATAGCCTTCTCTGCCATTCTAACCGAGACTTAGTACAAATCCAATCCTAAGGTTAGGATTCCCCGTTGTGTGTCTGTGCTGCACCTCAGAACACAAAAAAATGGTGCTCACTAAAGGGGCTGTAAGCCCCTTAGTTATCCTTTTTGCATCTACGTTTGAAGGTCCCTTGCCTCCGCCTATTTGGGAGTTGTCCTTGCCTGAAATTTCCAGCCCTCCTATTGAGGAAGACATCACCGACCTGCCTATTGTTACTACCATATTAAACCTTGGGAATGGTCCCCACCTAGTGGCCTACCCCTTGGGAACACCTGACTTAGAACAAGTCATGGCAGTAGCTCTTGGATAGCCCATGAAGGGGCCATTCCTTGCATTCATTAAATTTCAGTCAAGCGGAATACTATGAATTGATTGTGGCTCTGCAATTACCACAACATCTCCTCTCAGCAGCTGGCTCTGCTGAGCACTTATTGTCATCCTTTGTACAACCTGCCTTAGCCCACCATCAAATGGTGTTAGGGCTACACGTCCAAGAAATCTCATCTCTACAAATGGCGGTTACTCATCACTGGGACCAGTTTGCTGCCTACCAACAGTGGATCCATTCCCTGTTTTCCTTGGTATCTGACAATCAGCGCAACTCTGTCACTTCCATAACCTGTTTGGTCAATTCCATCAAACAAATGCGCCTGTCCATCCCCAATTACAGCAGAGAGCATCTAAATGAGTTTCATCAGTTGGAACAACCGTGGAAAACCCAAGTAGATTCTATCCTGAACTCCTATCTCACCAATTTCAAACAACTTGTGCAGCAGCTCAATGAATTCAGTGCTTACTCCTTTGATCAACTACAACAGTTGGCAGACCTTGTTGCTTAAAGTCTTTGCAAGATTAGTGAATAATTTGATCAAGAACAGGTAGTCATCTCTTCTGCCATTGAAAAACTCCAAACTCAAGTGAATGAGTTATCTACGCCCAATCCAGATGTTCCTCCTTCTCTCCCATCTGATGACCTGATGGATAGAGAACAGGGACTATGGGATGCCATTCAAGAGCTACAAGTGTCCACATGCAGTCAATAGCGCCCTACCAAAGCACCCCAGCCAGATCCTCAGGTGCTTGCTTTGACAACTCAAGTTGCTGAACTATAGCAAGAGGTTGCTGCCCTACGCAAAATGGTGTGACTGCTGTTAGTCCATCTGGGGGTTTTGACAAGGATGGCTGCTGCCCTGGATGCCAGGAGCCCCCAAATCCAATGTGCTACAGAGTTATTTGCTCTAGCCAATGAGGTGAACCACCTGAAACGAGACCACTTCAACCTTGACAAAGACGTGTGGAAATGAGTTAGTTAATTGATTCAGTGAATGACAGATTTCCCCTTGCCTCTCAGTGGTGCCTTCACTGACCTCCCAACTGGCTGAACTTTCCACTGTAGTAACAACACAGGGTCAGCGCCTAGACATTACTGAGCAACAGACCACATTAGCCAATAATGTGGGTGCCTGCACTGCTGAGACCTTTCCTACTCTTGAGGAAAGTGTTCAACAGCTGTGGGCCAGGCAGCCCCCCACCAAGTCAGAAGCAGAATTCTCCCCGCGCATAAACATACTCAATAGTATCAATGGTGGCCCAACTCCAGAACCACATTTCAAGCCTACCTTTAAGCAATTTTTGACCCCAGAACCTCAACCATTGCAGCTTTCATAACTATCTATGAAACTGCCATGAGAAGAGCTTCAGATGAAGTCAAGAAGGAACACATTCTGACCTGTCTACACCCAACCGTCCAAGAGGTAGTTGTGCCAGAACTGCCCACCATTGAAACCTGGGAAGATATGAAGAAGCTTCTGATTGAAAAGTTTGGTGGTGACCTTAGTCTGGAGGTGAAGAAGAATGCCTTCATGCACATTGACTTCAAACCAAAGGAGACCCTAGCTGAATTTGCAGATAGATTCTACATAGAAGGACAATAACTGATCACAAGTTGCCAGTTGACTGAACATGAAGCATACATGGCTTGTGCTCAAGCCCTCAAGGTTAACCAGCTCTTGTGTCTTCACTTCAAAGCCCATAAAACCATGCTTTCTTCTATGAAGAACATAAAGACACTGTTGCAGGATATGCACCTTACCCATTCTGGGGCAGTTGTGCAGGAGAATTTGCCGCCTCTACCTCTGGCTTGTCTTCACGTGGCCCGTGTATCCTTACCATGAACTCACAGAATCCTTCTTGACGCCAGAGTTTACATAACTGTGAACAGATAGGCCACCATTCTTGAGTCTGTACCAATCCTTGGGTTGAAGGAGCTTATCACAAGGAGAAGGCAGGAAAAGAACAGTCAAACTAGAGGAAAAGACACTCTTGGTTGGCAATTCTTCCCTGTCTCCTCCAGTTCCCCCTTCCATTGCTGACTCTGAGCCTGATGAAAATGAGGCTCCTACCATTCTTTTGCTATTCCACAACATATCTGATGACTCTGACATGGACAATTCTGATGTAGAAGATCCTAACGCCTATGGGTATTCTGTCCTGGCCATCCCTGAAACTATTACAGTCCTTTATAAGCTATGTTCTGGGAAAACTACAACAACTGCCAAGCCTCTGCCTGAAGCCAAGGAAGTTGTCTCTTGCCCTTATCTCACCAAAGCCAATAGATCTCCTTTGCTTTTCAAATCTTCCAAAGAAGCTGAAGAGGTTGCTGACACTGTGTTCAAAAACGTCTCTGTCTTGCTCCCTCTCCAGACGGTCTATAAGGAGTTCCCAGTCTAAGATGCATGATTGAAAAGTGGGACAAAGAATTAGCAGAAGCCTAAGACATTCTGGCTGTCCTCCCTCCCTTTGGTTGTACTACCACCTGTGTGGAAATATCCATTCAGAAGGTAAAAATCAAGGCTGTCTTAGACATGGGGTCTCCTGTTAAGGCTGTCTCCTTGAAGCTTGTCAAGAAGCTTAAGCTTGCCCCCAATCTCAACTATCACTAGTTGTATGGTACCGCTGGGCTATCCATGACTTGCACTATAGGAGCCTATTCTGCTCTGCTCATGCAATTTAGCAAGCTGCTCTTGGCCGCGCCTGCCATTGTCCTGAAGAACAAGAGCTATGACCTGCTAGTTGGTACCCAATTCCTTAGGGAATATAATGGGATCATCAACTTAAAGGACGGCTACCTCTCTATCTTGGGATAAAAAGTCCCTCTTATCATTGAAGAGCCAGTTAAAGTTCCCGTGAAGCGCCTCAAGCAAGTGCCTTAGAATATCCCAAGGGTGTTTTCACCCTAAAGTACTGTACCTGTTCATTCAACATGAAGTGTCCTCCTATGGCTTGCCCTGCGTCTGAGGGGATTCCTCTCTTGGCCACTTCCTCTGTGACTATTTCCCCTGAATCTCAGGCTATCCTAGACTCCCAAATATCATATGAGTTACCTGAGTGCACATTCCTAGAGTTATACTCTCATCCCTGCTAGGACGCAATGAACCCTACCTCTGCCCGGTAATCTTGTATGTCTCTCATAAGGACCCTGTTCAATTGCTTTTTCCAACTTAACCGCTCTCCCCATACATGTGTCTAGAGGGCAGGTTGTTGGCTATGGTAAGTTGTTTAATGCTCCTGATGTCCTATCCCTACATCCCTTTGGTACGTTCCAGGACTTTAATTTACCTGAAGATGAGCCCCAAGTCCTATCTTTGTTCACTGCACAAGACTTCCTGCAACTATCCCTAATGCAACGAAAGAGGTGCTTTTTATACTGGATCAGTTTTCATATATCTTTACTAAAGACAGCACTAATTAAGGTCTTGCTAAAGGCGTCATTCATCAGATTGACACTGGTGATGCTCCCCCCTTCCGTACTAAACCATATTGCTGCAGTCATGTAGAGGACGCTCAGGTGTCTAAAGAGCTCAAACAACTTCTAGACGCTGGACTGCTTGCTCCTTCCCAAAGCCCATGGGCCTCCCCCTTGCTCATACTAAAAAAAGGATGGAGGTTATTGTATTGTGGACTACCAACAATTGAACTCTTTAATCAAAAAGGATTCCTATCCCTTATCATGCATTGATGATGCTCTCCGCCGCCTTGGGGGCTCCAAGTTCTTCTCTGCTATGGACCTAGCCTCTGGGTACTGGCAAGTTGATCTCTCTCCCAAGGATAGACAGAAGGCTGTGCTCGTCATTCTCAGGGATTGTTTGAGCCTACACAAATTCTGCAAGGACTCTGCAATGCTCCAGCTACTTTCCAACAAGCCATGAACTCCATCCTCCGTGATTTAAAGCTCTCATGTGTCCTAGTGTACCTAGATGATATAACAGTCTTTAGTGCTACTTTTACCAACCACCTGGCTCCTCTCAAAGAAGTGTTCATAAAGATTTGAGAAGCTGGCCTTAAGTTAAAACCATCTAAGTGTGCCTTCTTCAAGGAATGCCTTGAATTCTTGGGACATGAGGTGACTCAGACAGGAATTTGCCCCATGACTAAGAAAGTTGAGACCATTGAAAAAATGCTTCCGCTCACCAACCTGCAAGAAGTTCAAGTCTTTCTGGGAATGATGGGATACTACAGACAATTCATAGCAGATTTTGATGACACTAGTGAACCCTTGGTCTAGCTGTTGTGTAATGTCCCTTTCAAATGGACTGCTAGCTAGCAACAGGCCTTTGAGACCCTCAAGCAAAAACTTAAGGAGGATCCTATCCTAGTGTATCCTGACTAAAATAAGGAAATTATCCTTTACACTGATGCTAGTGACCTAGCTATTGGAGCCATCTTAGCTCAACTATATGATGAGGGTGTGGATCACCCTGTAGCTTATACTTCTTGTGTCCTCAAAAAGCATGAGAAGAATTTCAGTGTCACAGAGAAAGAGTGCCTTGCTGTGCTGCATGCTGTCAAGCATTTCTGCCATTACGTGTATGGCACCCATTTCACTGTGGTCACTGATCATGCTTTGCTTAAATGGTTACAACAACTTAAGGAACCAGAAGGACAACTAGCTATATGTGCTCTTTGCTTGCAAGGTTACAGCTTCACTGTGCTGCACCGTCCCGGGAATCAACATCAGAATGCTGATGGATTGTCCAGAATGCCCATCCTTGCTCTACACCCTGCTGAGGCTGACAGGCTGTACAAACTAAATGAATATCCTTCCTTTTTGGAGAACAAGGTGGAAGAAGTTTGAGTTGCCCTTTCTAAATTATCTGAAGACACACTCATTTGTGTTAATCAGCTTTTCAATAAAGTACAAGACCACTACTTGCCTTATGTATGGCCTTGTCTTTGCCTTTTGGTGGTGCTTCAAGCTCATAAAGAGATGGGACATGGGGTCATTGCCAAGGCCTATGACTGGCTCCTGAAAAACTATTTCTGGGAAGACATTTGCCTGATATTTCCAGACGTCATTGCTAGTTGCCACAACTGCCAGCTCCAGCAACCTCAAGCTGCCTCCCACAAGTTCAAGCTAGTCCCCCATCAACACACATTTCACACTGTCAGCATTGACACCATAGGGCCTCTCCCCTGCTCCCTCTCCGTTTGCAGCTTCATCCTAATTACTGTTGACCATTTTAGCAAGTGGGTAGAAGCTCGTCCTACTAAGGACATCACTACCAAGACAACTGCCGCCTTTCTGTTGCAAGACGTATTCTACCGCCATGGTTGCCCTCAAGCGTTGCTGTCTGACAATGGAACTAAATTTAATACTAAGTTAGTGACCTCTGTTGTTGAGGCTGTGGGATCTCACCAGTCCTTCTCTGCCCCCTAAAACCCTTCTACCAATGGGGCATTCAAGCATGCAAATTCAACACTGGTTTCTATCATGAGGAAGCTCACCTACTCTGACGCTGCTAACTGGGTTCTATACTTACCTGCTGCTCGCTTTGTGTATTTCCTTAGCAAACATTGTGTCACTGGGTATTTCCCCTTTGCTATGCTGTATGGGTATGAGGCCACCACTCTGTTGCTCCTGGGGGCCCCCTACTCTCCTCTGATAATGCTATGGATCCTGATTCTCATATCAAAGATCTAGTCAACTGCATAATTGACATACAGGCCACAGCTTATACTTCTGCATATAAGATCAAAATGCTCAAGATTTCTCCTGATAATGTTGGCTGTTCCCCTTTACCTGAGTTCAAAATTGGGGATCATGTTCTCTATTATCAGCATAGAGTTGCAGGACAAGCTCACAAACTAGATACTTTGTGTGTTGGGCCTCTAGAAGTGACCTTCAAACAAGGGTCAGAGTACATTGTGAAACTCCTCTCTAGTGATTGTCTGTTTGTCCAAGTGCATGCCAAGTTTCTCCGCATATATCCCCCTAGGGCCAATCTAGAGGGGGGCAATGTTGTTAATGCTGCCATTCACCATATTTTGATTTTTCCTTCAATGGGTTATTTTGAGGACAATTCTCTCTCTTTTGCTTTGCCCCTTGAAATGAGTCAACTACCAAAATGAGAAGTTCATCTGTTTGGTTTCTGGATTCTTTGCAACTCACTTGCACCACTCATGCTTGTGGCAAGTGATCCTATTGTCCATGTACTGTTTTGTGGTAAAGCTACACAGTATATATTCCATTTCACTTTTAACAATAAATTTAAGTTCTATTCACATTTTTGTCTTTGTGTCTCCAAATACTTTGGTGCCTCTCTCTAGCCACAGCTAGTAGAGATCCTTTATTCAGGGCCACAAGGTAATTGCGTAGCTTTCCCTGCCATTATAACCAAGACTTAGTACAAATCCAATCCTAAGGTTAGGGTTCTCTGTTGTGTGCCTGTGCCGCATCTCAGAACACGGCAACTTTCATGACGTACATGGACAGTATATGGCTTCAAATGATACTATATAATACTCTAAGCACATATCAATAAAGTATTATTATTTTCTTAATTTTCCCCTTTATCTTTTTTTGTATGCTTACAAGAAGTAACTACTTGACACCACTCTATAAAAAGCCCTTCCAGATGGGCTTGGAAGACAGCCAATTTTCACCCAATCACATTGCTGCAGAATATTTTGCAGGAGTGTCAAGTAGACATCAGAGTGTATTGTTTTACTTCAGGGGCTTCTTCTAAGCCACCTCCTTCCCAAAGCTGGTGCTGCCTTGTATATTAACTAAAGAGAAACCTTACCCTTGATTGCCTCCAGTGACCTCAGGATGGGAGCCCAACAGTCACTACCAACTATCACCACCATTAGGAAGAGAATGTGTTGTCATATAGATCTAGCTTATATCATCAATCCCTTAAAAGGTCTTTATATCACCATAATAATAAACCCAATAATCCTTCAAGATCCCAAAATATTAAACACTATTTAATATCTTTCTTCTATATCAAATAAAGTAGCATTGTGTTGCAACATCTTCAATTACTCCCTCTTGGGGAATTAATGCCCTAAGTGACTCACTAAATGATTTACTGAATGGTTCACTGACTAATCATTAAGTTGGTGGCACTACTATCATTTGCCCATCTATTATGGGGATCAAAAATTCCAGATCCTAAGCAGAACACAACTTGAGTAAGCCATGTGACTTAAGAGGAACATTAATCAGATAAGCCCCATGACCGTCATGACATACATGAACGGTATGTGACTTTCTATGATACTATATATTATCTCATATTCATACCCAATAAAGTATCATTCTCTTTTTAATTTTCCCCTTTATCTCATTTATTATATTCCCAGAAGTATATACTTGACAATTGTATTATTTGATTTCCCATTCATTTATTTTATATACTTCTCATAAGTACATTATTGATATCATTTAGTATCTAAATAGTTTTTAACTCTACCCTTTTAAGATTTTTTATTAGCAGTCACTACTTATGATTGACTTTTTTGAGGGATTTTTTTCTAAATCAATAGTTTACAGTTGCAGCTGAACCTGTTTAGAGATGTAAATTTGGTTCTCTATTGGTTTTTATTTTACCTCAAAAATATAAGCTCAGTATATCAGGGGTCTACTTTTGGATTCTGATCATATATATTATTTTTAACGCTTGGTATCATAGTTCATATATTTCATTTTAAAGAGACTGAGTGTTTTCATCATGGATAGAACACTGCTGTAGCTATTTCTTGGGTTGGGGTTCAACACACTGAGGCTGGGTACTTTTATCACCCATTCCATAGTAATTATGGTCAAATAGAGGGGCAGCTAAACCCCCTTTGATCTTACTTCCAGGGGTTTGTATTAGGATCCAGATATCATTGTTGGTTATTTGAGTTTTTTGTTATAAGATTGGGTTATTAATCATACCCATATCACAGCTAGGGCTGTGTCAGATTTTGGACGGGTGGCTTCTTTTCTAAAAAGGAGCCACCTGTCTGAAATTGTTTCATAAAAGAGCACAGCCAGTAGTTAAACTTCTGGATTTTTTTTAAAAATAAAAATTATATTTTTTGTATTCCTTCTTTAAAAAAGTGATGAGGAGTGACTTTTGGAGAAGCTTTGAATATGAGATTGGGAAGAAGAGAAGTATATTTTATTGGTTAATAGTTTAGACTTATATAGCTTTTGCTGTGGCGGAGATTTAGTTGGATCAAACCTAGGGGTTGGTCATGTGTGGGATGGGTTCAAGTCACAGGATACTTGGACAGTCATGTGATATTGCTTTGTTGCCATTTCCAGCATGTCAAACTGTATATTGGAAGAACACCAAATTGGGCAATGACTGGATGTTAAGTGGGTTGACAGTAGCCAGAATACTTGTATATCCAGCTCCTCAACAAAAGTAAAAAAATTCTATTCAAAATTTGATTTTATTCTCAAAAATAATTTTTTATTTTAAATATATATATATTTCTGGCCCGTTCGGAAAACAGAAAGCCGTCTGAGATTTTCTTTTTTTATGAAATTTCAGATTCCCCCAACATAGGGGAATCCGAAAGAAGTAGACGGGGAAGGGACAACAGGATGATTATGACATTTGCCATAACCGTCCCCTTTTGGGGCCAACACAGCCCTAATCGTAGCTAATCCATTGTATATTTTATACAGCGCTTGTATGTCATCAAAGGCTATGTTGATTTGTTCATCCTCACACTACGTAAACTCCTGGATCAAACCCCCTCCCCAGTCTCACACATTATGATTGAAAACCAAGATGCCAATTTTCCTGATATTCAATCAGATCGGTTTAAAAAGGGATAGTTTACTTTGGGTTTTATATTAACTATAAACAAGGATCCTGCTAGTAGTTGATGTAAAATAATAAATATTCTTTATAGAATGGGTTTCCACTTGTAAGTATATGTTTACAGTTGATTTAATGTTAGACTAATATACTTTTAGTCTTTAGTGATTATCTTTGTATAGTAATTACTATATTAGTTGTAAGGGGGCAAGGAGAAGCAACCATGGTGGGGCTTTAGATGGGCAATGACTGAAACTTCTCTGTTGGTTGAATAGCCACATTCAGGGTCTTCGTCGTACAAGTTGCTACACTGGACCATTTTGCGGGGGTAGATGGGCTCATGGAATTCCTGGCCCACGTGGACATAACCTTTGGAGTATGGCGGCAGGTGATGGACAATGTCGTTTTGGAGGGAGAGGCGGATAACAGGGACTTGGTAAGAGTTGATAAGAGCAGCATAGGCGTGGTTGCCCACTCTTGGCGTGGCGTAAGAAAAGAATTGTATTTTGGTGGAGAGTTGGTTTTCTTCGAGAAAAGACATCCAGGCTGGGATAGAAGTGGCGGCGATGGCACCGCCAAGGCTGTAGCCTGTAATATGGAGTGTGTAGTCTGGGTGTTGGTTGAGATGATCTTTGACTATTGGGGTGATTAGGGAATGTATGGAAGTCAAGTGTTCAAGGAAGCCTCGGTGGACTTTGATGACTTTGCTGTAGCCAGGCAGATGTGTGAAGCGGTAGTTGAAGTTGGTGATCCAATTGATTGGGTGGAGTGATGGGCGGTATGAAACAACAACCAACTTGTTTTTGGAATCAAGTGCCACTACGGCATATGCGTGTGTTGTTTGGTTGGTGACAGACTTGATCTGCTGGAACTGACCTTGTGAGCATTTCCCACTTTGAATAATCTTTGTTGTACAGTAGCTCAAGTAGGATGCTGTAATGTGCTCACGCACAGCTCCTTGTGTGATATTTGATTGGTGGAATGGCTCATCCAATAGATGAGGTTTGAGGCTTGTATCGAGAGGTGATATGGCCTGTACAAGTGCTAATGGAGTAGCTATCCATTCTGGTGCTACTAAATCTACAAGGGCAAACAAGGATGGACCTACCTTGAATTGCGATAGGATTATTGAAGCAAGTAGCAAAGCGTTGAAAAACATGCTCACTTGGTACGTGGAGGTAGAGATTAAATATCAGACACGGAATAACTCTTCTCCGCTCGCATTAATCATGTGCAGGATGCTGCTGTACAAGACATTGATGATTTATTGGTGAACTTATATATCATGCATTGGGGTTTGAGGAGGCAACCTTGGTAGCAGATCACCTAATCAACGGCCATAAACTTTCCAGTAGGGCTGCGTCGTCCCACCCCCGGACAAAACCCGGATTCTGTCCGGTGTTTCTGAAAATGTGGAAGGTAATATATTTTCTATTTAAAGCTGATTTTAAATCCGATCTTCCAGAATGCCGGAAAAAAGAAGATCTTTGTCCGGGGGTGGGACGACGCAGCCCTACTTTCCAGTAATGAAATCATTGCAAGTCTTGCATAGGGACAACCTGGTATGCTTCGGCTCAGTACCGGCTGGTTTTCGGTCCTAGACCGCTGCAACTAAAACGGAATTACCATATATTTAAACATTTTTAAATAAATATTTAAAACAGTAGTCAGAAGCCAGAAACTGGCCGCGGCTGCCCATGGCTTGACCGAAGCAGCCCTGGGGACAACCCAAGGACAAAGTATATCCTTACGAGCAAGTCGGCTCTTTCCACCACCTCTGATTTAACTTTCATAATAAATATTAAACTAAAGCAACAAATGTGCATTAAAGCTCATGGCTGAAACTAGTGATTAGGGTTGCGGCGGACCATTTCGAGCCGGATTCTTACTTTTGCCTTCTTTTGGATGACAAATCCGATCTAATCCAACTTTTTGAATTCCCCAACGTGAAGAATCTGACTTTTCCATTTGGATTCTGGGTGTGGATGGGTGTTGTGGCGATCTCGCTATCAACACAATAGCTAATAAAAGATCATCCCTATCAGGGAGCTTTAAGTTGTAACTGCCTCCTGATAAATAAACAACCCTGTTTATTCTGCAACTCGTTCTTATTCTAGCTTTATTTTCTTTAGCTGTTGTTACATTGGGTTCTGCCTGACTGGCATTGATATTACTGATGGCTTGACTGTACCCGTTCCCATTTTTTAAAGAGAACAAAATTTTATTTGAGTTCAAAGACGGTATTCTGTACCTGTTCTCCTGCAGGCTGGATATCTGATATTTGTAAATCACCATTACATGCACTTTCATTCTTCCAAAAATAGTTCATCCATTTAGCATATATTGGGTTATTATGTCCTGGAACCTGAGCATTGTCGTAAAGGTGACAGAAAGCTCTAGTTTGCCACTAAACAGTTCTGAGCAGTTCCAGTTTTATGTCGACTTGCCAATGAATATTTCCAGTGCCACTTGACTTTAGGGCTTCTTTGGCCAAGCCCCGGGCAGCCGCGGCCAGTTTCTGGCACTGGGTCCCCAGTTTCAAAGGTTCATTTTATAATATTGAGATATGCAGTGTCAAGTTTATACTTCTGGGAAGTATAATAAACGAGATAAAGGGGAAAATTGAGAAGGGAAATGATACTTTATTTGATATGAATATAGGATATTATATAGTACCATGGGAAGCCACATACTGTCCATATACATCATTATAGTCATGGGGCTTATCTGAGTAATGTTACTCTTTAGTCACAAGGCTTACTCAAGTTGTATTCCGCTTAGGATCTGGATTGTGTGATCCCCATAATATATGGTCAAATCATAGTGGTGCCACCGACTTAATGATTAGTCGGTGAGCCCTTTGGTGACTCATTCGGTGAACTACTTGGGGCGTTAATTCCCCGAGAGGGAGTAATCAAAGATGTTGCGACAGCAGCAATTCCCTTTTAGCTGCAGTGACCCAAAGCCAAAAGCTAGCCAGGGCTTAGACGAAGCACCCCTATTTGTCACCAAATCAAAGGTTTGTTACCAATTGGTTGACAAAAACTAATTCACATTATAACCTTGCTTGATCTCTTTTAATAAATCTATAATTCATGTATATATTTTTCATATTTTAGTTGGCTGTTGGAAATCTTTGGTAAACGGCCTTTTAAGCCCTTTCACTACCCTATTGCAGCTTTAAGTAAACAAGTTCTTCCTAACCAAGAGGAGAAGTTTAGTGAATTCTCTGCATCTATTGACTATGCCACCACAGCATGCAGTAAAAATAATACTAAATCAATAAACACAACATATTTTATAAATCAAAAGGCTAATCATATTCTTTATTTAAATTCAACTTAATAAAAGAAAGCTCAAAACCAGAATTTAAACAGATCTGAACCTATCCATCCATGGGCAGGATCAGATCTGAACAGATTATTTAGCTCCAGCTAGAACAAGGGCCCAATTTAGTGAGATCAGATGCCACCCAACTCTACTCAAACCAGGCCCAGATCTATTCTGGAAGGCTGCTTTATTATAAAGCACTTGCCAGACTTAATCTGCCATGAATTGAATAGCAATACCTTGGTCCAGCTCCAGCTAGATTCTGGCACTCTGCCATAACTCTAAAAAGATATTTTCTTCCAAAAGTATAACAAGAATCTCCGCTTTTGATATGGTGCTCTATAGCTGGAAGCTAGCTAGAAGCTAGGCCAGAGCATCACTATCCAAGGCCAATGCAAAATCAACACATAGGATGTACTCTCTTAAATAGTTGTAGCTATCCCCAAAGCAAAAAATACGATAATTTATCCCTATAATCATTACAGTTGTTTTCTCAAACCATGTGCCTCATTGGATCCCCCACAAGGGAGTTAGTCCATCTTTTAAATTATATCCACTAGGAGCTGAAGGATGCTCCTGCATCAGATTGCATCCAAATAAGTATCAATATATGTATTATTGTGCTGATTAGTCCAGGGTTCAAGAAAATGCTTGAGTCCAGATGTCAGAGGCTATGAGCTTCACAATGGGAAGTGCATGGTCTCTAAACCAGTGCGGTGCTCAAGGGATCTTGGGTCAGGGTGGCAAAGCAAGGCAGCAAACAGAGATAAAATTGGGCTTTATCCAGTCACTCACCAGAGCCTTCTGTTAAGCTCTGCACCTATACCAAAATGGTTAGATTAGTTGCTATTTTAAACAATGTCTTTATCAGGGTTATCAGAGGGGTTTATAGTAGCCCAGGAAAAGAGAAAGGAAAGGATGGGTCACAGTGACTACCAAGGCCTGGGCCAGGGACATCTGGAGTTGTTCTTTGACAGAAGAACACCCTCCAGAATATTCAGCAGAAAAAAGCCCATATTAGTGGAAGAGGGAATGAATAGGCACAATAATTGGGTCAGGTGATGGGATGGGATGCAAGAGTAGGGCTGTCTTTGGTGAACAGGGGGCTAGTAGGGTCTATAAAAATGACTAGACACAGGAGTAAAACTGGGTAAGTCTACAAGGGAAGGGGGCTCAAGATGCTTGGTGGAAGGTCTCAATTGATGCATCTGCAGCTAACTACAGATACCTCAATAATTTACCTTCCTTTGGCATTAAGTTTATTGGCAGAGGATCACCTTTCATTGGCCTTTTTTATGAGCAATATGTGTGACAGAATGATGAGATAGTATTGTCCAAAACAAAAATAGTGGGAAATAAAGATCCATATCCAAAAACCATTAAAGATAAGCCAGAGATGGGGGAAAATACTGTCTAGTGAGATTTCAAAAAGGTAAACTTAGGATTGAGCAGAATGACTGATGCTAACCACAACACAGCTAGATACAGTGCCTGGGGGAGTAGTAAAGGATTTTCTGGTTAGAATTAAGGGTATTGGGAGATTGGAGTGTCCTCCAAGTCCATTTTCTCTATAGGGCGCTCAACATTAGTGGAGTTCAAGGACAAAGGTCTTGGGAAAATTTCCTAGCAGTCAGTAACAAGGTGGCTAACAACCAAGTTATTGGGAGGCTGGCCCATAAGCCCCAATAGGAAATGAATTCATGAAATTAAAACAGATCAATAAAGCTTTCTATTTCAGAAAGTTTATTAGAACCTTTAGGGAGAATTAAACTCTTGAAAGTTGATTGAAATCAAACCCTGCATAAATAATAAACACAACTAAGCTTTACATCTCCTTAACCATTATCTGGACCCAAACTTGGCTAAGCTTTCAGTCACTGCCAACTATACTTTATCTGATTATAGAAGAAACCTTTGGTGCTCAATTTCTGAACTATTTGTTGTGTAATGATAGTGTAGCACAATACCCAGGGATTCCATTGACTTATCTCAACCAGCTTCAACTTGACGAAAAAAATTAACCAGTACTGTAAATTCATAACCTAAACGTAAAAATGCAGGATTGTCAAATCCTTGGTCTAAATTTCAAATCACTTTTGCAGGATGGCCTTTTTTAATTAAATTGAATTCTTTGAGTATTTATTTGAATATTTGAAAATACGGGAACTCATAGACACTTTGAAAAGTTTAAGTCAAACTGCATATTTCCAATGGACAAAATGAATTAACTGGAATCAGATTTGGAGTGTTCAAATCCATCAACCAGTTTCTTTAAGTTTACTATGTTTTTTGAAAGTGCGGGATTGTCAAATCCATGAACCAAATTTCAAATCACTTTTGAATGCCAATAGTAAACTCAGATATTAATTGCGGGAACTGGAATCCAAATTTAATGTACAGTAAGCACACTAGGAAATGCCAACCCAAATCAAGAAGATCTACTATGGATAAAATCAAATGAAAAATTCAATCTCAACAACCATGTTTAGACATAAAAAGTGATTAAACTTTAAAATCATCCAAAACTGGAAAGGATACAATATTATACACTTCAAATCATGGATATAGAAAGTCTGCTACTATTCAAGGCTAAATCAAGAGAAAACAGTTACTCACAACTAAACCAATAAATCCAAATAAATACATATTTAATCTAATATATATTTTTTATTTTATTTTTATGGACCATCAATCACATTCCCAACCAGCTTCTGCACCAGCCTGCGGGGCAGCCTGTCCACAAGGGCGTCCCAGAGGGTCCAAGGACAGACCCAGAACCCAACTTGAGGGGAGTCATGCCAACACACAGGCCTCCCAAGGTGTCAGCGCCTGCCAACCACCTCCCACATCTCAAGCCAGGAACAGTAGCCTCAATCCAAGACAGAAGCCTCTCTCAAGTCCTGCAACCAAAGTCTCATACACAAAGGTCATCGGGAATAATGAGATTACATACACCTCCACCGTGTACCCAGTCGTCACCCAGCCCCGCACTCTAGATCCAAGAGTTGCTACTTCCTGCCCCCGCGTCTTTGATGCATTATATGAGCCATTGACCACCACTGAAGAGCCATCTGCGCCTGTATTGTATGCCACCATTGACAGCGCTAGCGCAACCAAGCGTGATCCCACCTTCTACACAAAGGTCCCCATCCCCTGTGTTGAGCCTGCTAGCCAGGATGCTGTGGTACCTGCCAAGGGCCGGTGTCAGTTGACGGATAGTGAGCGTGAAGCTCTCCTCAACTACTTGAACGGGGGAATGGCAGTTTGGGATATTGCGTCCCAATTTGGTGTCACAGCCTGATACATTGCTGACATCAACACCAAGTATGGCAACACCGGGCAAATTTCAAAATATGCCAAGGCTAAGCAACAGCCCAAACTCTTGCAGCCTGTGCATATTGACACAATAAACAGTGGGTTACCAAGGATTGTCACCTGGACTCACTTGCTGTCCAATCAATGCTTGCCACAGAGTTTGGGCTTTCTGTTTCTAAAACCCTTGTTTACAAAGCAATGGTTGATTTGGGCTTCTCCTGGAAAGTACTGGGAGTTTTGCCGTACAACAGAAACAATGAGAAGACCATTGAGGATTGACACATTTATGCCAAGACATATCTGGCACTAAAGGAGACTGGGAATGTCCAATTCTTTTACATTGACAAATTGTTGTTTTCTTTCTCACTCAGGTCTAGGCATGTGTGGCTCAAGAAGGGGTCCAAGGACGGTGTAGCCCATTGTGCAGCTGTCTGTTCCCAGACCTATTCCATGGTTGCGCTTCTTGGTCCTTGCAGGTTGGACCAGTATCAGATGATCAAGGGTTCCCACAATAGCGGGACTTTTCTCAATTTTCTCCGAGTTGTCAAGGAGTATCTCCTGATCAACTACCACAGTACAACCAACATTGTTGTGCTGGATAATATCAGGCTCCACAAAGTGGACCAGGTTGTGTCTGAGTTCCCACCAATTGATAAGAATAGACATTTGACCTGCCACTTCCTGGCTGACTGCCCAAGGAGACTCCTCTTCTTTCCACCCTATTCTCCATTTCTGAACCCAATTGAGGAGGTGTTTGATTGGATCAAGAATAAGGTGAACCAAGGCCTCCTTCAGGACACTGAGGATCTCTTCAACATCCTTGAGGTCAGTCAATTTGCAATGCCACCCAATGTGGTGGCGGCTTTTTACAAGCACTCAAAATCCTTCCTCCCCAAAGCCCTGGCCTCTGAGACAATCAGATAAATGGGCGCTCCAGGTTTTATTTGTTTTTATTTCAATTTATTTTGCTTTAATAGGACTCAATTTTTTTATTTATATATAATGATGTGATGTTTGATTGTATTATAGACATATAAGAGTATGTAAAAAAGGTAAGTAAAATTAATTACACTAAGTATGAGGAATATTTTTTATTATGATGCACTGAATATTATATTGACTGTTGCACTAACAAATAAATAAATTAAAAAAGATAGAAATAGATTAATTTTATTTAAATAATTTGAATCCTTGTTGGTACTCTGGCTTTTTTAAGCCACAAAATTGGACCTTTCAGGTCATAATCTGATCCTTATTATTTCAGTGCCACTATAGCCACACGACACAACCACCAATGATTTTTATGTATCACTTACTAATTAGTACTTAGGACTTGGTTCAAGCATATCAAATGTATTTATCAAATCATATTACAAGGGAAAGGTAATTCAAGTTCTAAACAATCACTTGTTTATAATATAAGTGGAGCGGGTCACATGATGCGGATAAATTCAATTCTTGTTGTTTGTATATGTAATAAAGGAACCCGTACTCAACAAGCTAGTAAATAAAAACATTTTTAACTTGTTTTTTTGGTTTGACGTGGTTGTAACTATAACTAATGTCTTGTAATATATTTAGATATATTAATATTATAATTTACCCACTAAAATTTAAAATAAAATTAAAATATTAAAATTAGAATTATAATTATAAATCTTTAAATTTATCTATTAAAGTTTAAATATTTGAAATTTAACTATTACCAAGCCTCCGGAATAATGTAATAAACTTGACCATTATTCCCCTTTGTTGATTGGTTAGATGGTCAATTGCCATATAGCTGGCTTGATTGTAAAAAGCATCAACTTATTCATCCCTTAGTTTTGGCCAATTGATGGACTGATGATTACTCCAAAGATTGATCCTGATCCAAGACTAGGCCACATATAGGATTAGACCGGGTCCACAATCACAAACCACCTAGCAGCCAATAAGACAAAGTATTCAGGAACCTACTGGAAGATGATTATGCCTAAACATTTGCACCTACAGACGCTTTGAAGCCTATGACCAATAAAGAAGGTTGTTAAAGTGAATAATGCATGAAGCAAAAACCCAAAGACAGGGAACTAAACTTGCACATGCATAAACTAGAAGCAAGATGCTGCCAACACGCTGGGGAAGTAATCTGAGGCCTGGTAATTAATTGTAGTCCCATGCCAACCGGCATGGCTGCCTAACTCTGGGGACTGAAGCTAGCAGTCTGGGGAACAGATAGACTGGCTAGCAAGAGTTAGATGCGTCAGATATCTATCTGGCAAGAGGGCTTATCCACCCTATATAAGGAGCTCTCCGGATTAGAGATTGAGCAGAAAAAAATATCACCCTTGGCTTAGAGATTGAAGATCTCTAAGTATTGTATCACTACTAGTTGACGTCTAGTAGTCAGTTGTATCCAGATAGAGCGCGCCACTGTCTATCTGCAGAACTGTGTTTCTTCTCCTACGGCCTTAGGACTCTGCCAAGCCGTAGTATTATCCCAAGACCCAATTGGAAGCTACAGACTGTTGCCATACAGTCCCCTATCAACATATATTACCCAATGTCCTCTAATAAAAACAATACCTCAAGACCCCAAAATCTTGACAGTGGTGCTCACTACAAATACGAGCTACCATCAAAGTCAAGTCAAGGCTCTGCCTTGCCTCTTTCCCACCCCAGCTTTGTTGATAAGTATGGGGGGTTGTATGGATACTAGTGACACCAAAAGGGACACTAGTCTCTGCTTGGCAGTCACGCCACATAGAGCTGTTGAGCTCCAGGATGACTGCCTTCACCTGGACCCTGCCTACGCACCTGGACCGCATCAACCTTGCCAGTATTCTTTAGAAGAGGTTTGCGCTATGCTAGGCGCACTCCTGCACGGTTGTCAACACAAGGGGGCCCAACAGGAAGCAGAGTTCACTCTGTTTAGTTATAATCTGAATGCCGCCAACCTCTGGACTGCTTATTGGCAGTACCAGGAGGCTAACAGTATGCAGATCAGCCAGTTACTGAACAAGGAAAAGGGGCAATTTGAAGACTTCCTCTCTTACTTTGTTCACCCAAGCATTAAACACTTGCAGCATTTTGTTGTAAGTCAAAGTTTAGAGCTTGTGGAGCTAGGGGCCAGCTGCAATGAATTGCAGGAAGCCCACCTAGCCACCATCAATAAGTTAAATACCATCTTTGACTCATTACAGGGTATTCTAAGGAACCTGTTTGAAACCACCAACCATGCCCACTTCAGAGTGGATGAGATAGTACAGCAATTCAACTCTCAAGTTGGGCAAATTGTTGCCAACTGCTTTGAAAGCACTGGCATCACTTCACAGTGGATCACTAACGTGACAGACCACTGTATTAGCCTAACTCAAAGGGTTGATGAATTGGCCAAACATGTGACACTAATTGGAGAGACTCCAGATGCAAATTCTATCCGTTGCATAATGAACACCGCTGACAAGAGAAGTACCAACTGGTATAATGAGTTGGTGGTGTACGTCAACAAGCTGGCAAGCAAACTAGACAGTCTAAGAAACGGTAAGTTCCCTCCCCAGTTGGGCAATTCTTCCCAGGAGCCTGCCTCGGAACCTCACAACTGTTGCCTGTACCACAACGCCTACGTGGACAACAAGAACAATCTTTGGGAGACCATCAAAAGTGTACGGGAACGGGCCAGCTCACTTTATGAGGATCTTGAGTCTGCACGTGAACGTATCACTCACCTGGAGGAAGGACACATGAAGGACAAGCAATGCCAGGATACGCTTACTTCCACAGTTTTCATGCTGGAGGAAAATCACAGCAACCTTCTGGAACAACTGGTACAAGAACAATCTTCCAGAAAGGAGATGGAGCTCAAATTTTCTACAAGATTAAGCAAACTTGAGACGCAGACTTTTGGAGAAGGCAGTAGCAGCTCTGGACAAGCTCTGTCCCCCCTTCCCGCTTCCCGCTTCCTCCTTGGAACGGCAGAAGACTTCCTCTCCTGAATATTTCCACAAAGTAGGATCCAATTGTGAAAGCACTGGCTCTCAGTACACACGCAATGTACCTATGGGCGTAGCGGCACTGCCTCCCCTCACGCCCATGACTTCCACCAGACTTCCTTCTATTCCCACTAGAAGACCAGTGGAAACCCCAATAGAGGAGACTCTGGTACCTGACCACAAGTTCAAGCCATTGAACTTACCCAAATTTGATTGTAATGGAAATATTAGAACATTTGTACGGCTTTTTGAGATGTCTATGAGAGGGTCATTGGATCACATGAAGGCCACTACCCTCATCAATGCCCTGGACCCCTCCAGCGTAGACGTTATCATGCCTTGCCTACCACAAGAAGAGTGAACGTACACAGACGCCAAGCAGGCAGTCATCGCCAAGTTTGGCAGTGAGACAAAACTCCAGGCCAGGAAGGCAGAGTTCAGCAATATTTCCTTTAAAAAATACGAGACTGTCTCTGACTTTGCCAACCTTTTCTATCACCAGGCTCAGATCCTCCTTGGAGCTGGAGTACTTTACAACATGGATTGCCACATCACTATGAGCAGAGCCTTACAACCCTATTGTGAGCTTGCCAATGTGATGTTCCCAGTCCTCAACAAGTCAAATGACACTCAGAGAATCACTAGTTATCTTAGCAGACTTGGGTCACAGTTTGATGCACCTAACAAGGGTCAGACAGGTAAAAGTTTTAATAGCTTTAAGGAACGCTCCTGAACCCCCAAGCTGACCAATTCCACACCTGACTCAGATAAGCCCAAAGGAGAAAATAAATTCTATCACAATTCAGGTAACTGCAATAAGTGTGGAAAGTGAGGTCACTTTGCAGCAGACTTTCAAGGAGGAAAGCCTAGTCCCACCTCCGTCAATGTGGTCACGGTAGCCAAACCTAGCAAACAGGGAAAAGGGAAGGCGGGCCAGTAACAGAATATACTGGTCCTGCCAATCCCCTCCCTATTCTAAAAGATTCCAATTGAGGAAAATCCAGCCAGGGACAAGAGGTTAGCCCTTTGGTCTCTATGCCTGCCAACAAAGAGACTACACCCATCCTGGAAAAGCCCACAGACACCCCCACAGCCATCAACCAGCCCCTCCCTGATCTCTTCCTACCAGAAAAGGACTTCAAGGAGGACTCTATTCATAAGCTAGTAGCAGACAACCTGTATGCAATCCCCACCCAAGGGAGAGGCCGCCCCAGGAAAATCAACGCCAACGCAATAGAGACTGTCTCCAAGCCCTACGCTGCTCAAGTTCAGGAGGTATGGACTGGTTCTAACCCAAACGTGTCCAGCAACCTGCCGCCACTGAAAGGTGTACAATTCTCTATGCCACTAGAGACTATCAAAGCCAACTTCCCTGAGATTGGCCAGAGCCTCTGCCAGTATTTTGATACCCCAGGACCACTGGGTATCCACTTATTAAATCTCCAATCTGAATCTTATACAAAATGTACTTATGCTGATATTTCTGTAAACAAGGTAAAAGTACAGGCCATTATAGATAGTGGGGCCCCCATCAATATAGTCTCCACCTGCCTGGTGAAAAGACTGGGTCTGGCTCCAGACGTGGCCTACTCCAAGGTCTATGGTACTGTGGGCATCCATACCACTACATTGGTTGGGACATACAGCTCACTGCCAATGAGATTTGGGTCAATGGCAGTTTCTTTGCCTGCTGTGGTCTTGCCCAGTCAGAACTATGATATACTGATTGGGACGGCATTTCTTTGCAAATACAGTGTTAAACTAGACATGGAAGTGGACACCTTGACGCTTCTCAGTCAGACAATCCCACCATACTACTCTAAGGAGAAGATGCCCCCAAAAGAAACTAAGAGCATCCACCTGGCGTACAAGGACAGAGTGGTAGCAGTACCATATCATATCAAAGGGAAAAATGACAAGTGGCTGCCTACGCAAATAAAGGAACACAAAGGCATTCCCCTACAGTCAAGGTTAACCTTCACACTAAAGAGCGGCACCCAGATGGTCATCAACTCTGGGTTAACCCTAGACATACCTGAAGGGCTCTACAGGGAGATCCATCAGCCTTGGAGCCGCTCCTGCTTCAAACCATGTGTTGCCCCTGGAACCATCATTCCAGGACAACAGGAAATTCATGTTCTTTTGGCTAACTTACAGGAATTTGACCTGAAGATCAAGAAACACCAAGTAGTTGCCTTTGTACACCTCCTCCCAGTAGTTGAAATAGATCAATTCCATTGCATTGGTGACTTCTTCAACATGGGGCTCCCAGACCAGGTCAAAGCCTCCACCTATGCAACAACTCCCTTGGCTGACCTATCCTCCTTGCAAGAGGAAGAACGCAAAAATGCCAGCAAGCTTTTTGAAAAATATCACTGCATTTTTGCAGAAGATGATTTTGATCTAGGATGCGCTACAGATGTCACCCATCACACCAACACTGGCGATCAGAAGCCCATTTGCCTACGGCCCATCAGAAGGTCCAAAGCCAGCAAGGAGGTGGTGAGCAAGGAGATCAGGGAGCTTTTGAATAGGGGCATGCTTGTGCCATCTAAGAGCCCTTGGGCTTCTCCTATGCTCATAGTCAAGAAAAAAGACGGTAGCAACAGGATTGTGATTGACTACTGCAGGCTTAACTTGATAACAAAGAAGGATTTGTACCCAATCCCACGGATTGATGACGCCCTAGATCGGTTAGGCGGAGCCAAATACTTCTCTGCCATGGATCTAATTTCTGGATATTGGCAAATTGAGTTACCACCTGAAGAACAGGAGAAGTACGCAATAATAACCTCTCAAGGGTTATTCCAGCTAACCTGCATGCCCCAGGGTCTGTCTAACGCTCCTGCCACATTCCAACAAGCTATGGATTCAATTCTTGGGGACCTTAAGTTGTCCTGCATTCTGGTATATTTGGATTATATTAACATATTTTCCAGAATGTTCAATGAACATTTGGATCATCTAGAGGCCGTATTCAAAAGACTGGCCGACGCCAATCTGAAGATAAAGCCTCATAAATGCAAGATCTTCAAAGACCAACTTGAATACCTTGGCTTTGTTGTAGACACAACTGTACTTTGCCCTCAACCTGCTAAGGTTGAGGCCATCACGGATATGAAGCAACCAGAAAGCAAACACAATATTCAGGTCTTTCTAGGGATGGTGGGCTACTACTGACAATTTATTCCCAACTTCTCCCGCACTGGCAAGCCACTATTCAACCTTCTGAAAAATGGGACTACCTTCAAATGAACAACAGCGTGTCAGACTGCATTTGATTCTCTTAGAACCAGTCTTTTGTCAAGCCCTGTCCTGATGTATCCAGACTTTAACAAACCCTTCATTGTCCACACCAACACATTGTTGTCAGAGCTGGGAGCAGTACTATCCCAACACAACAACCAAGGAGCCAAGCATCCTGTGGCCTACGCCAGCAGGTCCCTTAATGTCCACGAGCAAAACTACACCATTACCAAAAGAGAATGTCTTGCTGTGATATACACCTATAAGCAGTTTAGGGTATACCTGCATGGGGTACATTTCACTGTGGTAACCAACCATGCTAGCCTCAGTTGGCTCCAGAATCTCAGAGAGCCCAAAGGACGCCTTGCCAGATGGGCGCTGAAACTCCAGGTCTTTAACTACAAGATAGTCCACTGCCCTGGAGCCAGCCACCAAAATGCCAACTGCCTGTCTTGCCTACCTACCGTAGCACTGGTATCCTCCCATGTGGATGACATGTACAATAAGATGGTGAAGGCCACCTTCAAAGATGAGCCAGAGGAAGTCCAGACCATTCTAAGGGAGCTTAAAAAAGACTGTCAGGTAGAGAACAATAAGCTCTACAAATATCACAAAGGTAAAAAGTACTTATTCCCTTGTCCTTCAGATAGGCCTGAAATTATACTTGCTGCCCACAAGGCGGTAGGCCATGGGGGATTCAGGAAAACAGTTGCTCAACTACAGCTCCACTACTATTGGGAGTCCCTTCTGTTTGACGTCAAAGAGACCCTCACCTGCTTCTCCAAATGTCAGAACAAGAAGCCATTTGTGGGCCGCCACCAGTACAAGAAAGTGGAACCAAAATTTGCTTGGCACACTGTAAGCATAGACGTCATAGGGCCGCTCCCAATGTGCGTAGGACGCCTCTGATACATCATAGTGGCCATTGACCACTTAACCAAATGGGTTGAAGCCAAGCCACTACAGCAAGTAAGCGCCAAGTTGACCGCCACTTTCATCTTAGAACGTATCATCCATTGACATGGATGTCCTCAATTCATTCTCACAGACAACGGCACCAATTTCACCGCCAATGTCATTCCCAAGCTGAAAAAGCTCATGGGTGTGAGGGGAGTCCTCTCCACTCCATACCATCCTGAGTCAAATGGTATGGTGGAGAGAGTTGATGGAACATTAGTCTCCATCCTGAGGAAATTAGCAGATACCCGTACCTCAGAATGATACCTGTTCCTACCTGCTGTGGTCTTTGCCTACAACATCTTCATCCACAGCACCACTCGGTTTTTGCCCTTCCAACTAGTATTTGGACGCCACCCTGCTATTCTGCCAATCCTGTACTCTGCCATGGGCAATCCCAAAGATATGACTTATCAGCACTGAAGCCTTCTCAGAAACCTCCCTGTCTAGAACAAAGGGCCAGATAACCAATAATGCAAAGCACCGTCCTTTGATAGAATTCAAAGTGGGAAGCCAGGTTTCATACCATGACAAGGTTGTGGGTTGATCCCATAAGTTGGATAGCTTATGGAAGGGTCCTTTTGAGGTTATAGAAAAAACCTCACAGGACGCATAAACCATTAAGAATCTGGCAGATAGACAACTCATAAATCAAGTACATGCCAGATTCCTTAAACCATTTTTTACTATGCCTAGTATTGGCAGCAATTAAACCTTACAAATTTAATACAATGACTAAAAAATAAGTGTAGAAAAAGGTGTTTATTATAAAGAAGCTAAGGGTTGCCTTCTTGGTATTCTGAGTCCTCTTCATCTTTGCCTTCCTCATCCTGGCCCTCATCATACTCTTCATTGTCAACAGACTCCTGAGTCAATGGGGCTGTACACTCAACTACCTTAACATGGGGCTGGGAAGCCTTGTGCTGTCTTCCCGCGCGGGTCACACTCCAGATGGGAACAAAAGGGAAAGAACACCCTCTAACAAAGAAGGTGATAGCCACCTGCAACCACACTCTGCGCACTGCAAGTGGCTGCTGCAAGTATTGCACTAGCGGAAGAGGAATGAAGACTTGCTGAGCATCCAGCCGCCAGAGCCCGGCATCCAAAGGGAAGCAACAAGAGAGGACCATGCAATCAAGCATGAAGTTGGAGATGTATTGGTAAATACGCGGCAAAGGAGCTTGGATACCACCTATCTTATTACAGTATTTCTCCCAGTGGGCCGCCATATTGTCAAAAGTCCCCATAGGCAAACGTAAGTCTGGGGTCAAGAGTAGATCCCCACACAAGGCCATTCTGCAAAGAGCCGTCTTCTTGTCGCCGCAATGAAGAGCCTCCCAGGCCCTTCTAGTAGCTCGGCAAATGCGGCTATCCAGTGCATTGGAGTTCTCAACTCCCAAGGAGCTATATACCTTGAGAAAAGGATCCAAAGGGAGGATCCAGCTTTTTAGAACCTCAAGACCAAAGTCAAGGATAAACCCCAAGATTGGCATATCTATTGCACGGACAACTGCCAAGTCTGTAAGAAGACCCGTCAATTCCTGCAAGATCTCTTGCTGAGAGGATGAATTATCTACTGCATAGAACCCACCAGCAGTTACTGTGATCCTCTTCTTCAAGTCTAAACGGGGACGCTTCTGGGTCACGACAAAGAGGAAAAGAGGGATAATATCCTCACCCTGGAATAGGTTTCTGACAGAGAAGCCCTCCTCTCCCAGACAGAACTGATTAAACACAGATTCTTGTGTTCCCCCAAAGGCGTCATACTGATCCCTGGCTGGATTTACATTCACCTCTTGCCCCTCAGTTGCCCAGCTGGAGACCTAAGTAGCCTGCTTAGGCAACTGCTCTTTGACAGGTTCCTCAATAGGACGCTTTCCGGAGGAAGACACAGCATTCCCCTCTGACTGTTGGCCGTCTTCTTGTGTCCCCAATGGGGAAGGGTCTTCTAACCCCGTGAACGCTGATTCCGAGTCTCCATCTTGAAGACCTCAGATTAACGCCTGTCTGGCCTTGAGCGGAAGGCTGTAGAACACATTGTGCTCTTCTTCAGATATTTCCACAATGTATTGCCTAGCGTCTGTCTTGCTAGTGTAGTTTATGTAGTTCAAAGTATTGTCCATATGCAAAGGCCTCTGGTCTAGAGGAGAATATATGGTCAAGTCTAGCCAGGGGAAATGCCAAGCCTCCAGAATAATGTAATAAACTTGATCATTATTCCCCTTTGTTGATTGGTTAGACGGTCAATTGCCATATAGCTGGCTTAATTGTAAAAAGCATCAACTTATACATCCCTTAGTTTTGGCCAACTGGTGGACTGATAATTACTCCAAAGATTGATCCTGATCCAAGACTAGGCCACATATAGGATTAGACCGGGTCCACAATCACAAACCACCTAGCAGCCAATAAGACAAAGTATTCAGGAACCTACTGGAAGATGATTATGCCTAAACATTTGCACCTACAGACGCTTTGAAGCCTATGACCAATAAAGAAGGTTGTTAAAGTGAATAGTGCATGATGCAAAAACCCAAAGACAGGGAACTAAACTTGCACATGCATAAACTAGAAACAAGATGCCGCCAACACGCTGGGGAAGTAAGCTGAGGCCCGGTAATCAATTGTAGTACCATGCCAACTGGCATGGCTGCCTAACTCTGGGGGCTGAAGCTAGCAGTCTGGGGAGCAGATAGACTGGCTAGCAAGAGTTAGATGCGTCAGATATCTATCTGGCAGGAGGGCTTATCCACCCTATATAAGGAGCTCTCCTGATTAGAGATTGAGCAGAAAAAATATCACCCTTGGCTTAGAGATTGAAGATCTCTAAGTATTTTATCACTACTAGTTGACGTCTAGTAGTCAGTTGTATCCGGATAGAGCGCGCTGCTGTCTATCTGCAGAACTGTGTTTCTTCTCCTACGGCCTTAGGACTCTGCCAAGCCGTAGCATTATCCCAAGACCCAATTGGTAGCTACAGACTGTTGCCATACAGTCCCCTATCAACATATATTACCCAATGTCCTCTAATAAAAACAATACCTCAAGACCCCAAAATCTTGACAACTATTTTTATTTAATTGTGATTTATTCAATATTGAAATATTATATATTAAAATTTTAATATTGAAATATGTAATATTAACATTTTAAATTTAACTTTTAGATACTAAAATTTTAATATTTAAATATTTAAAATCTAAATTTTACTGTTAAAATTTTAATATTAAATATTTCAATATTAAATTTTTAGTATTAAAATATAAAAATTTTAAAAAAATAAATTTTAAGTTGCAAGAGAAAAATATTTATTGAGGGGGTGCTAATTGCAAAGGGGAATGTGATTATTCCAGGGAATTATACCCAAAAATAAATTTTTGGCTAGAGCGTTCAATTGGATCCTCGTACTCTTCTGTATGTGGTGGACAACCCTGGATGTGATTGCTAGAGGGGTGGCGCCCTGTACCCCGGTGGTTGTTGAACGTTTGATAAAAGGGAGCTGGGTGAGCAAATTGATACTAGGTTTTTTCAGGGGGCACAATGTACCCTACAACGTTGCCAATGCAAAGGAGTCATACAGGACATGCTTGACTGTCCTATACCCCTGTGGTGTCTTCTGGCATTTGAGTGCTAAGCAGCATATGTCTATTTGAATACGTACATCCTCCAACTTTTTGGCGTTGGTTTTTAATATGCAATGTAGTAGGATTCCTAGGTATGTTGCAACGTGAATCCTTTGAGAGGTATATTTTTCAGAGAACATGCATAATTTCTTGTATAATTGAACTAATCTTTTGATGTAGGATATTTGGCTGAATTTGGATATTGTTCCAGAGGGCGCCCAACTTGTATCAGCCCCCCATGCCTCCACAAACAAAATAAATAAAGGTTTAAATGTGTTCACAAGGACTGCATCCCCAACTTTATTTGAAAATGACTTGAATACTTCATTAAAAATATCCGTTTTTAAATATTCAGTTCCTATTTGAAAGTTGCTTTTTATTAAGTTTTTTCATATTCTTTGATGTTTGCAAATGGGTATCGTTGAATGCTTTCATATATATATTCATCAAAGTTTAGCTTGACATTCCCGCAAATTTCATTCATTTCTTTGAAGTTGATATTTGATCCTATTTCATATGCTTCCCTTAACCATGGCAAGCACCCCACAGGTGATAAATACTCCCTATCTTTAGCTTCAATATTTGAAAACTTATTCATATTCTGTTGAATTATTTTTTATTTGGTTTTTATTTGTTTGTTTTACAGGGGCTACCAGTGACTGGTAACCCCCGTAGAACCAACTCAGCGTAAAAGCCCTCACTTCTGCGACCTCATCCCCATTTCTGGTGATGACTAAAAGAAATATAAATAAAACATAAAAAGACTTACTAACTGTTTCCCCTGCAGCCCCCTCAGCCACAGGCGCCACCTCAGCAAATTTCATGAGCGTTGGCTGCTCTTCATTAATTTTCCTAGGCTTAATTTTTCTTATCTTTCTTGCAACTTGTGTTTCTTCTTGGTTTTCATTTGATAAATTTCTGTATTTCTTGAAGCGCTCCTGCTTCTTGACTGGGTTTTGTTTTTTTCTGTTTCCATTTGGTCTGTTTCTCTTCATTTGTGTTGATTTCCTTTGAAATTTCATTTCCTTCAATTAGTTTGATTACTTGAGTATTCTTTCTAAAGGTTTTTGCAAATTCCCACAAGTTGTAACTTTAACTTTTGAAATCTAACTGCTTTAGTATTTCCTTTTGAAGATTTAAAAAAATTTCCTTGTGTTCTTCATTGACTATTTTTCCCAGGCTATTTTTTGCAGTTTTATTTTGCTGGACCAAGGCTCTTCCCTCATTTCCCAGTTGATTTACCACAATTTCCCTTGTGTTGTATTCAAGCTTGAAAATCTTTTGGTTGGGCTGACTCTAATTTGTTTATTAAGTTATAGATATTTGACATTTTGTTTGAATTACATCAAAAAAACTGGTTTTTATAGTACAGTAGTTTTAAAAGCTATGGCAACAAGCAAAAATTCTTCAGATTTAAACAAAATGATTTCAGATTTAAACAAAATCCAAGTCTCAGGTTAAAATATATACTCTGTTAACAGGGGTTATTGGCGTTAATGGGCAAAATGGGTCAACACAGCAACAAAAAGCTCACACGCAAAGCAAAACCATTCAAAATATAATCTGAAATACATCAATTCACAAACAAAATGGTGTGAGTTGACATTTGGTGTAAATATGCTTACTATGTGAATCAGTGACAAAATACACCCAAGCAAAGTGTGTCAAAACTCAATCCAAAAACAAAACACAATAGCAACTCACAATGTAAACAAAATCACTCACGCAATGTGTGCAATGGATTGTAATCATGAATGATACCAAGGTATCTAAAATAAGACACAAGATCTGAAACATAAATTTTAAAAATATTGTGTTGGGTGTTTGAATTTGGAAGTAAAATCTAGGAAAATGAGTGGATTTTTTTTAAGTATTCTAAAATGGACGTTGTAACACCAAAAACAACTAACTAAGAAATAAAAATCTATAATTGGGATATTGGGTGAGAAAAAATAATAATTGAATATCCATAAACAGATAAAAGCAAAAATTAAAATTAGAGAGTAACTTAATTAAGTTTTATTTAATATTTTATTAAATTCTAAAAATGGAAGGAACACAACAACAGACTACCATTGCACCTGTTGTGCGCCGCGGTCGCGGTTGCCCCTGCGGGTCAAAGAATAGACTTAGTACAACACAAGTGCCTACTCAGGAGGGAAGCAGGAGAGGAGAGTTCCATAGTGACGCTGCACTAACACAGCTGGTT
The DNA here is from genome assembly GCA_014839935.2 of Entomophthora muscae. NCBI lineage: Eukaryota > Fungi > Entomophthoromycota > Entomophthoromycetes > Entomophthorales > Entomophthoraceae > Entomophthora > Entomophthora muscae. The sequence goes on along the minus strand of QTSX02002182.1, from coordinate 382,284 downwards.
CAAGGAGCACAAGCTGCTAGGATGCAGAGCATAAACCTTGGGTCCCAAAGCTGACCTGGAAGCCCACCAAGGTTACCACAACAAAAATGGTTAGAAAAAAGGAGGTAGAACTTACTTTGTATGTGTTTGACGTTGTGTACCAGCAAGAGTTGGTCCCATCAGACATGCTGGAGAAGGTGAAGCCTGTACTTGATACTATCTATGAGCCCTACGTCAGTGATGGCAATCAGGAGGATGACAAGGAGCCCCAGTTCTACCAAACCAATGAGGGACAGCTGGTGCTAAAGAAAGTTGCAGCCTTCTACAACAAGGCGCCCATGCCTTGCAAGCCTGTCATCAATCATGATCCTGGCTTGTCTGAACCCACAAAGCCCGCCCAGAAGCACATCCCTGACATCAAACGCATCATCCTGCTTAAGCTAATGCGGGAATCAGGTGACTACAAGGCAGCCGCAGCCCTTGTTGGGGTGGATCCCAAGTACGCCAGCAAGACCTTCAACAAGTTCATTGATACTGGCTGAGTTCTTACCGCGGAGAAATCCTTGCGCGTTTCCACTATGCTCACCAAGGAGCACAAATGGGCAATCTGCCAGTGGATTACCCAGGACTGCCATCTTGAACTGGCAAATATACAGGCTATAGTCAAGTCTGCTTTTGGGATTGAGGCCTTGATTTCCTTTTACTACCATCTGGTGAAGGGAATGATATTTTTTTGGAAAAAGCTTGGGGGATCCCCTTACAACAGAAACAGTCCAGCCAATATTGATGTCCGTAAAAACTACTCAGAGGTGTACACTGCCCTCAAAGCCAAGGGGACAGTCAAATTTTATTATATTGACAAATTGGCATTTGCCTTGTCAATGTGCAATGGGTATGGCTATGTCCCCAGAGGCTCCAATGACAGGGTGGCTTGGCGTGCTGCAGTCCGCGCCACAGCCTATTCAATGATGGCTCTCCTCGGTCCAAAGGGGGTTGAGCTCTACCAAATGATACTAGGCTCTCACAATAGCTGGATCTTCCTGTCATTTCTCCAATTGGTCCAGGAGCACCTGAGGCACACAAGCCCAGGCTTCACCAACGTAATTGTGTTGGACAACGTTGGTCTCCACAAGGTGGCTGATATTCTTGAAAAATTTCCATCAATTGATACGAGCATTGCAGTGGGCCCCCAGCAATTGGCCACAGCAAATATGCGCCTTCTCTTCCTCCCTGCCTATTTGCCCTTCCTAAATCCCATTGAGGAAGTCTTTGGGTGGCTCAAGCAAGTTGTCATGTGAGGAACCCCAACTGGGACTGAGGACCTGTTTGATTTGCTGCAGGCCGGGATCCATACCCTCCCAGCTGAGACCATGGCCAAATTCTATGGTCACACTGATTTGTTCATCCCCGCGTGCCTAGCCAAACAGCCAATCAATTAAAGGCTTAGTGTGTCCAACTTTTTTTATATTCTCTAATTTATTATTCAACATTTATTAATTATCATTTTATATTTAGATGTTTCTACGCCCGCAATCACATTCAGAAGATCCATCAATAGATGTAAGTAATTTATTTTATTGTATATTATTTTATTATGCCATCTAAGGGTATCCCAAACGCTTGATACTGGATTACACAAATGCATTAATATCACTTTTGGAAAATAAATATAATAATCAAAAAAAGTTAATGTAATGTGTCCAAATCAGAAGTAGATTTTATTGAAATATATTATTATGCTTTTATTAAGACCTTCTCTGGGATATATTCTGCAGATCTTGTTTGCTAAAATAATAATTAGAAAAATTTATTATAATAAAAATGTTATAAATTGCAATGGAATTATTTGGAAGAGAGAATTTATTAAGACCGCCTGTAGTGAGTTTGGCGGTATTTACCCACCCCACAATGAAGGTGGCGCACAACCTCCACCGCCACACTGTGAACGGTGGATACACCAGTATTGAAATACTCCCTCCTGCTGATGAAGGGAAGTAGGGTCAGGTGGGAGTAAAGCAGCAGCTTTTTGGGTGGGGCTGCAAACCTGTAGATACCAGTCAGGACCAGGGCGTCCTGGATAACGTGATCCACCAAATTGTACCCGGGGGGACCTTCTTCTCATCCAGGGAGAGCCTGGCATTGTTGATCCCCAGAAGGACCCTGTCCAGGTCCTCAACCAACGCGCCCATCCCAAAGAAGAATAAAAACCCCAGGTAAACAACAAGGTGAAGCCTTTGCCCAGCAAAGGCTTCTGTAAACTTGTACAGTTTATTATAAACTGCGCTTATCTTCTTGTTGTACTTTGTCTTGGCAAAGGTCAGCTCCATAGCTGCCGTGACCCCTGTCTTGTTGGCACTCCAGGCCAGCCCAAAGTCTGCCAGGAGGATTTTGGTCTTCTTTACATCTGTTGCATCTGCAACAGCCAATTTGCCCACCGCGCGCCCAAAGTTGTCCAGAAGGTAAGATAGGGTATGCTTCAACGGGAAGCAGAAGAAAGCAGCCGCATGAGCCCAGCCCATCTCCGGTACATCCTTGAATGGGAGTGTCACCAGGACGTCCCAAACAAGCTCAATGGAGTTTACACAGTAAACTCCACTGAGTGATACTGGGTCCAGGCAAACCAGTTGGGCATCCTTATAGGCAGTAACTGCCCACTCAGATGCCCCCTCTTCATGTGTCAGCCCAGCCAATGCCTCCCTGGACATAGGAAAGGACCTGTGGATACAGTCTTCAAGCTCCTGCAAGACAAGGGGGACAGAAAAAGCTGCTTGGCCACATGAGTGGTGTAGTTGGCGTAGAATGTGGCAGGGACAAAAGGGACCAGGAACTGGCAGAGTTCACCATCAACTTCTTCTAAAAAAAGGTAAGTATTTGGAAATTTTTATTAATTATTATTTTAGGTTACCTTCTGCAGTCTCCTCCTTGCCTGCAGCCTTGGCAGGCTTCACTATTCTTGGTGTAACCAGTTGTGCTGGCTGCTCAGTGCCATCTGTTCAGGTACGTTTTGCGGGTCTTAGGTGGGCATACATTTCTGGGCCATCTGTCAAGACAGACAGCGCAGAGAGGGCAAAGGACTTGAATCAAAGGCCTTCCACAACGTGCTTCTGGACATTTAAAAGTCGCTCAATTGTTGTTTCGGGGGTGTCTGGAATCTTGGCCATGAGTGCTTTGGCAGACTCCTTTTCAATTTTGTCCCCTTCAAGGATGGCAGACTTAACTCTTACTTTGACCTTGCGGTCAATCTCTTTAATTTTGGCAATTGCCAAGTCAAGGTCTTTTAGCAGCTTTTTGAGTTCTCTCATTTTATTTTTTTACTAACCTTTCCATATGTTTTTATAGCTTTTGCCCCAATAAATTCTGTATTATTTTGATACTTTTGCCTCTTTGTTTATTCACTTTTGTTTTCCCATTTACTACATTATCCCATCTTTTTACCCATTTTGTATATTTTTTACATACATCTCAATATGTGTTGTTTGCTTTGTGTGGCATTGTTTCCCTGGTTACCATATTATTTTTAGCACTTAAACACACCCCTTAGGAAAGTATTAACAACAATTTGGTGATCAGCTAAATTTGAATTAGAAAATTATAGTGTTAACTTTATCTAAAAAAAGTTAACATATAATTTTCTAATTCAAATTTAGCTGATCACCAAATTGTTGTTAATGTTTTCACAAGGGGCTATGATTGGGTGCTAAAAATAACTGTGTTCAGGATCTAGATACACACCTTAGTAAAAACATGATTTTATAGAAATAAGCTGAACATAAAGAATAAAACCAACTATAAACAAAGAGAACATGAACAATTGAAATTCAAAAAAAAGATAATATAAATAGAAAATGTTTGGTGACAGGGGTTTATTGGGGCAGGGAAGAGTGATGCCTAGGAGGCAGAATAACACGGGAATGAGGACGTAGAGGCGGTGCTGGCCTGGAGAGTCTGGGATTGGATGGGTTGGGTTTGCGGGCAGGGGGTGTTGGTGGCGGGGGTGGAGGCAGGAGGATTGCGTGTGATGGCTGCTATATACCGCTCATTGTACTCCTCATCAGTCATTGGCTGGATGGGCTGGTAGGTGGCTGTGGCACGGGATGGGGGGCGCTTATCCTTGCGTGATTGGTTGCCCATGTTCACATGGAAAACCATTTGCGCAAACAAGTCAGCCACCATTTGGTGACCAAAGAGAAAATTGTGATCAAGGACCCCAAGATAGAGGTTGTTGAAAGCCTGAGGGCGGCGCTCCCATAGTGTATCTTCAATGTTGAAGAAGACAACATCAGCCAGATGGACGTTGGCATGGCCGGCAGGGTAGACTGAGGCCTGGTGCCCGCATCCCTGGATGGCCTTGAGGGCAGTGGAGCTTCCCTCCATCTGGTGGCTCAAGAAAACCCGGTATTTGGAATTTGAGCCATCCCAGGAGTTGAGAAATCCACCAAGGATGTGGCTGTATGAGTACCCATTGATGAAATCAGGGTTTGTCTAATATTAGACAAAACCCTTGGCTGAAACAACCAGAAATGCACCAATGAAAGTCCCCTTCTTGACCTTCTTCCTTCCATTCTTGGTGGCGGCTTTTCCTTGGGTGCCAAAATCATCAAAAGCTATGGATAGCTTATAGTAAGAGATGAACATGACATCATCTGACAGACTAGTCAGGCATTGGACCAGGGTGGATTCAATGGTGGGATCATACGGGGAATCCTCAGCGCCATCCCATTGGTTGCCGGCAAAATTGGTAAGAACCTGTATGAAAGCTACCTTCCCATACATCCAGAGCTGCACCATGCGCTTGGAGACCCATATGTTATGGTGTGCAAGCTGTTTGCGGACCTGGGTCAAGGGAAGCTTGGGATCCTGCTGGAGGAGGTCAAGCATTATTGGGTAGGCCTCAGTTTTCTGGGACTCTATGGCCTTTTTTGGATTCTTGGCTGTCCTAATCAGATTCCCCTTATTCATTAGGTTTTTGAACTCCCGCATTATGGTGGCTTGGGTAAATTGCAACTGGGCAGCAACTAAAATGAAATAGGGTGATTTTTGAGAATGCCTGTGATTCCTAATTGAATCAGCACAAATCCACTCTAGATCATTTAACATCCTTTTTGAGACACCCATAAATTATATTTTATTTCAAATTCCTTGGAATTATGATTTGAAACTTAGTTCTTGGATTTGACAATCCCGCAATTTCAGATTTGTTAATTTTTACATGATGTCTATGATTTGTTTGAAATATAGAAAATCTCAAATTGTACATAAGAATCCTGCATTTCTGATTCATGTATCCCACATTTGTTTGCTGAGTTTGTATTTTGTTAGTTGAGTTATCTGCTCAAGAGATTCAAAATTTGCCAATTTAAATAAATCAAAAAAAGTCAATTTAAATGATTGATTTTATTTAATATTTTACTTTTCACTCAGCTGAGTTGCCCGCAAAAGTGATCCAAAATTTGGACCAAGGATTTGACAATCCCACATTTTTACTTTTAGGTTCTGGATTTACAGTTCAAATCCAATCCTAAGGTTAGGATTCCCTGTTGTGTGTCTGTGTTGCGCCTCAGAACACGACATTTTTAGAATGAGATTTTTTGCTTATCTCAACAGGGTTGAAAATTTCTGTACATTCTGAAAGTTGCTGTTAAATAATAATATTTTATCAGCTACCAAATTTTGATATGAATGCTACAGCTTATTATCATTGTGTAACATAACTGATTTAACAGAGTTATAAAAAAAGGATAAATTAAGATTGAATTATGTAATTTAATTTCAGGAGAAATCTATTATATATTGTTTGTTGTGACTTTCAGGAGTTGATAGATGTCCTTCTAAGGAGGCAACATTATCAGAAAACAATTTTTACTCCATATATACCTATTAAAATGTAAATTTTTACCTAGAAAATTTGAGTTATCACATCCTGACTCTGGGTCATGGGCAGTTTAAGTCAAGTTATGGATCTTTTTTACTCAAAACCTTGCCATTAAGTTAACTCTGAAGCCCAAAAATTCACTTTTTGATAAAAAGCCTTCTCATTAGTTGGTGTATCTGTTGGGAGGTCATCAGGAGCTTGGGAGTCATAATTGAAAAGCTGGATTTTAGAGGTGGGAAGGATTACATTTTTCTTTATCTGGCTGACTTTGTAAAGTTCCTGGCACTCCTTTGGCACTCAATAGAGAATCTAATCCCAGGTGTACCAGTAAGATCTGAAGCTCTTAGAAATATTGTTACAAAATATGCCTTAAGGCCTGTATATTTATATTGATTGTTTATATAAAGATTAGCAAAGTTTGTAAGAGTACCTGTATTAAAGCCCCTGGTAACTTGTAAGAAGTGAAATTTGGGCTAAGAATTTATTAACCTAGAAAAAATAAATGTACTCCAGTTTTAATAATTGTGGATTGGTCTAAGAAATTTATTTCAAGATCTGGATATTGGTTAGAATCAACAACAGGGTTTTCTCTATCAATAATCATGGACTGTGTGTTATTATAAATTTTTCCCAACTGGGTCAAAAAGAAGTTAAATAGAATAATAAATAATATTAGTTCATTTAATTTCAAAGAAAAATTAAAAGTAGAAATAGAATCAAAGAAAAAACAAATAAGTTCATAAATCACACAAGTACCTTTTTAGGGCGCATGTCAGGGAACCAACCATGGGCAGCTGGCCCATTATTGTCTTGGACTGGGTGGGTTGAAGGTGAAGTGGGCAGAGTCCATCATAGGCTTGGCGCTAACTTAATTAGGTATGATATAGATTTGCCCACCCAGGACCACAGGCTGGTAATCAGGATTATAGTATCAATTATCCCCATTAGAGTAATATAAACTATCCTAAATATCTTATTGATGTGATCTAAGGAGATCTTGGTTGAAGATGCAGGCATTGGTTTGGGGTGATGGGTGGCTTCATGTCCAGTTGTTAGGCAGGGAGAAAGTTGTATTTATCTTAAACAGTCTGGGATCAGTAATATACCAAGGGCTCTTTTTGTTGTGTCTGGTTAGCTCTTTAGATTGGGTCAAGTAATCCTAAGCTAGTATCTTGTCAGAGGAAATGTCTCTGTATTCGGGCTTCAAGGAGAACTCTGTAAAGTGGATGGGACCAAAGAGAGCACCTGGAGGGCAATAATTTACTGGTGGTGGGGCAGGCCAGAGAGATTAGAGTTGAATTGGAAGATCAATAAGATAAATATGGCAATATTTGGAGACCCAATATCTCATAACATTTATTTAAAAATTATGATGGGGTTTGGTCTTTGTCACAGTAAATTCCATAATGCCAGGGATTATTCAGCCAAGTAGGAAGGCTTAAAAAGCCAGAAACCCTTTAACAGAAAGTGAATGATTTAACGGACTTGAATCAAACAGTTGATCAAAAATGTTTTACAGCTGCTCCAGTTTGCCAGTTGAATCTGATTCCCTCCTGTAAGCTGACATTGATAAATTGACGTAATTTGAGGGTCACCTGATATGATCTTATTTATCAGCATGGTCATCAGAAGTTGGTAATTCAAGGGTTCTTTGCAAACTGGACTAAATACTCACTTGACAATGTGGAAGGAATATGAGCCCAGGATTCAGGCAGTATTGCTTAGTCAAATTTTGATATATATTGAATAATTTTCACTGTTTTAACTCTTAAGAGTTGAGTCCTCTCAAATTTTTTACTCAATGAAATCACATATCCCTTGGTCTAATTTTATTTTAAGAATGCATCCTGTAGTTGTTTTGTTATTCTACATCCCCTACAATCTGATTCTCAGCCAGATCATTACTGGAGATGGGGCCCTGTTGTTGGCACTTTGTTGTTGCCTCTGCCCAATGTTAATCCAATGCCTGCCAATCTTGGAGTTGTTCCTCCTACATTCAAAACTGAAACTTTGATTCTATCTCAATGTCCTGAATTTTATGCTGAAGACACTGATTCTCTTGCAGGATATTTATCTTGGGCTCTTTTGGTTAGGGTTAATCATTTTACTTAACCCTAGTATCACATTTGGAAATTTCACAAAATGGTATTTGAAGCTGCAATGGTGGTTAATCATTAACTCCATGTGGATTTGGGTGGTGATTCTACACCACTTGGAGACAACTTCTTACTATCTTGATTTCTGTCACAGTCTTGGCCCAGAAAATATGGGTCATTATTTTTCTTGTTATGCCTAGGCACCAGATTGATTATTTTGTAACTTAATCACATTATTCATATTCCAATTATTCAGAAAGCTTAAAATACAACCAATCCTAAAACTTTAATTGATCTTGGGCTTAGATGATTTTTTAAAAAAAATAAGTCACCAATTTTAGAATCAAAAAGTGCAACTTGTAGTATTATTGAAAATATCTTAAGTGCTACTACAAACTACAAACCAAAAATATTTATGATGAGTTGCATGGGAGAGTAATAGCAGCCCCAAAGCTATAAGTGCTATTACCCTATCTTTGGCTCATCATAAATATTCTTAGTTTGTTTCAGAAAAAAAGGTTGTTGTTTTTGAAAGACTGATAACTCTATTTAAAAACACCCTCTAGTAAGTTGCCCTACTTCATGAACTTGCCCCAATACATCACTAGCATCTTCTGAAATTTTTGTTTCTCTGATATCATCATGTGATTTTTAAATGATAAAATATCTCAGAATATTCTGATAAACTTTCAAATGTTAGAGGTGAAGTATATAACTTCCCATTTTTCATCAAATATGAAAGATTAATGTGTAGGTTTTTAACTTAAAGCTCTCTTTTTATAGGGGTAACTTTTCTTTCATAAATATAAAAGAATGACTTTTGAGAAATTTTTGAGTCTGATAGTACTGATTTATATAATTTTTTTCTTTTTTCTTCTTTCTCACAAATATTTTTTAGATCATTAATGTTGTTAATATAAAGTACATTTTCTTTTTCCTTTAACATTTTTTGATATTACACCAAAGTGACCATCAACAATGCTTTTTCCATGACATTCAACAAAACAATTACATTTTATAGAGCCCTTAATATATTTAGGTGCCTCTTTAAATAAGTAATATAAAAATTCATATGATCTAAAATGATTTCCATTATCAGTCCACACTTATATATTTTTTATTTTTTAAAATATATCTAATTTAAGAAGACCAATTAGACATTCACCTGAAAATAAAGAATCATGTGATAATATTTGAGACAAAAAATCATGATATTTATATTTAATTTTATTGTTTTCTTTAAAAACTAATGCAAACCTTAATAATGAGATAGGTTTTTTGAATAAAACAATTATTGGTCTCAATTGGACCACTTCCAACCTTTAATTTTTCCTTATAATCTATAACTACAACACAAGACTCATCATCTAATTCATAAATATCTTTTTTATATTCTCTATTTTGATGAACATAAAAGTCTTGGTGCTGATTAATAGTCTTTAAGTCATTGCCTATAGATTCTGGTAATGGTAAGTTTTTACTTTCACATTCTTCCTTCTTTTTTTCTAGTGAATTTTTTTAAATTATAAATATTGCACATATTGGTTTGTTTTTTTTACTTTTTATTATATTTTTAGGTATTAACTTATAGTAAGTAGAAATTGAAACTGAAATTTCATTTTTTATTTTTATATTTTCATATATTTCTTTTTTTGTTTTAAGTAGAGAGTATTTAATTTCAGTTGAGTAATTACTCATCTCTTTTTCTATATTTTTATAAATTTTTTCAGGCACTTTTTTTGTAAACTGGCTTGTTTCAAAAGAATTTTTCAGCAATTTTTTAATTATTTTTTTAGTTTTTTCTTTTTTAATGAATAGTTATTATTTTTTGGCTTTTTTGTTTAAGCTTACATTTTTATTTTTATTTATTTTTCTTGAGTATTCAAACTCACTTTTGGTTATATTAAACCCCATATCATTAAGCTCTTTTAAAGAGTAACTGGAAGTAACCAGAGATTTCAAGGCTGGAAGATGCTTTTGGGGAGAAGATTTCATGAGATCCTTTAAGTTTTAAATGAACTCATTGCTTTTTTGATTTTGAATAGTTGACAGGAACTGAGCTTTCCCAAATTCAGTTTGAGTAAGGAAGTGCTTGATGAAATTATCAAGATCATCACCAGCAATAAAGAGGAATGCCTTTTTTAACATTTCAATTCTTTCTCTTTTTGTTGAAGCTCCCAAGGAAAAAAGGGTAGCATGGCAGAAGTAAATTTAACTGAAGACATGGTAGTATTTTGAATCTGTAATTAGGTCAGATCTCTTAAATGTGCCTTAATGATGGAGTAGTTCTGATCAGAGTGTGGCCTTTTAATGGGGTCTTTTGGATTAGAAGCTTTGTGGTGCTTTAGCTCTTATATACCAAGCTAAACAACACCATTCTGAAAGAAATGGTGTGATAGCTTTTACTATAGTTTGAACTTGAATTTATGTTTGCAGAATTAATTAAATACCTAGTTTTCATGCACAAGTGATATATGTGAAGCAGCTAAGCATCATTATTACATCATATTCTCTTTGTAATCAATGCAAATCAATTAAAATGATGTATTCAGTTAACTGTAACTCTTCTGCATATTTTTCAAATATAAAATATTAAAGAATTATATTTAAAGAATGCTTAATTTGAGGTTCAAAGCTCACTTGAACCTTAAAATTAATCTAAACAGTGATAAAAACATCCTAACTTCAAACTGCCATAAAATCCTAAATAATTGAGCTTTTTAAATAAAATAAAGTGCAAAAATAAAGCTCTCAATATTATCTTCAATTTCTTTAAATAAAAAAGATACTTTGTATATTAAAAAAGTTTTTATTAGCTTTGAAATGATCTACTTTATATCATTAGATAGAATCATATAATTGTCAAAACTGCAGGCTTGACCCGCCAGCAAGGTTCCAACCAAGCAGGTTCGTGACCCGCAATCCAATTACCCGGCCACTTGAAGCCAGACCAGGAAGTCAACTCGGATTACCAAATCAATCAAAATGAACAAATGATGATCCCTCACGGTGGATACCTCAATTTGGCGCTTGACTCATTAGCAGGATCAAGCCACCCCCTCTTCCATCCAGCCGTGTGATCACCAATCATGTTCCTGCTATCCATTGATTCACAATAGCTATATAATCACTATCTCACAATAAAGATTTTTATGTATCCTCTAAATATTTTTCCCCTTGTAACTCTGCTAAAACAGCACAGTTACAACATAATAAAATCTGGAGTATAATCTTTTAAATTACCTTTGCTTTTATATATGGAGTATAGTATACAAATTAAAATTTTTACACCAATAGAAATATGGGAATCTTAGCTTCATTTTGATAGTTTACAGTGTGAAAAAAATATTAATTTTTTATTGAGTTATTAATGTTTGAAATATAAAATGTGTAATAAGTTACTTTTTCAAAATTGAACTGTGTTATGCTGCAACTTGAGCAGCATGTGAATTAGAAAATGGCCCACTCCCTAAAATAATGACCCATACTTATACAACTCTTCCAAGCCTCATTGTTAGATTGGGCAAGTGCTTAAAGTCAAAGTGTGGAGATCAAAATCCCCAAATCAATGGATTTTTATCTCTGCACTTTTTTTCAATAAAGAATTTCCCAAAAAAATATATATTTCTTAAATTTGACTTTTTTTAAAATGTTTTTACTAGTAGCTAAAATTGAAAAACCAAGTTTGAAGTGCCCAAATCAATGCAATTTAAAACACACCCTAATTTAATTTGGCTTTTAAAATAGAATTTATTTACCCCTTTGAATAGAGGGGACAAAATTGAAAGTGCAAAAATCAAAGTGCAAAAAAATCTTCAATTTAAATTTTGACACATCAAAATTAAAAAAAATTAAATTTTAAATTTTTTCTATATGTAAAAAAAGAAATCAAGAGCTAAAAAAAGCTTTTTTAACTTTAGACAAAGTTTGAGTTTATTTTATTCAAATCTTAATATAAAATAGTATTATAAACTCTTTCTTTTTAAAAAATAAAATTTTGTTTCATAAAAATTTCTTTAAAAATTTACATATAGTTTCTTAATGGGTGCAGAAATTTAAAAGTAGTCAAATTGAAATCCAAAAAGGTACCAAAAAACTAGGACCACTTAATATTAAATTTTTGTAAAAATTAATATTTTATTCATTATGTTTTTTAGTTCCTCAAATCAAAAGTGAGGAAATCAAAAATTGGCTTTTTAGATTTAGTCACACTTTTTATAAGCTTATAAAATTTTAAATAATTAATAAATACTTTTGAAATTCCTCATGTAGATTCTTTAAGACCTGATATTTGAATATATGAAAAAATGAAGTTTTTTGGTGGTTTTATTTTATTGCAACATTAATAAATTGGTGTGTTTTGGAGGCTGTCAGGATTTTGGGATATTGACTAATTAATGTATTCAATCAATTAACACGGGCCAGCTGCCAATCACTCTTAGGAATGGATTCAACAGAATGATGTGGGCCGAGTGTTGCAGGATCAATGAATCAACAACCAAATCATATCCTGGCATTAATAATTTCATGTATTCCTAATTAATAGTGAAACATGCAGATATTGGGCAATTAATTAGTCCACCTCAACAGTCACCTCAAACATGCTTCTCATAATAATTACTATTCTAAACTTTAAATTATATTCTAGAACAAAGGCCATCATAAGGGCCATCATCTGAAACACTTCTAGAAGAGACCAAAATAGACTGGGCTTTCAGGCCAAACACTCTAAGATAAAAGGCTTTGAGCCTATTGTATTATAGTAGCTCTGATTAAGTGAAGAATCATCTCTACCAACTAGTAGCCAGCCAGGCTAGCTAGCCACTTAGAACGTGGTCCAGGTTCACAGCTACTCCGCTCAGATTGAGGGATAGTTGCACAGCTTCAGAAAGGATACTGAGCTGTGGAAGTTGTCAAGCAAGCTTCTGTCACAAACCGCACACACTCAAGGTTGGGCCAGAGCTAACTCAGATAAACAAGGGAAGCTGGGCCAGCCTCAATATCAGCGTTCTAATAAAGAGTTGATATTTCAAATCTTTTCCTTAGTTTAATTATAATTAAGTGGAGAGCAAAAGATCATACTGTTTTCATACAGTATCAAACCCTATAGTAAACTATGGACACAACAACTTATGAACCTATATCCAGAAGTAGGAAGAACCGTCCCAAAACCTTTGGGCCTTGGGCCCTGTCAGACTTGCTACTTCTGATGACAACAAAATATTCTGGGCCAAAGGTTACGCCAAATTCACAGGTTCTCTGTAATTTTCTAATGTTAGAAGACTTAGTATATCATCTGGCTGATGATAAAATACCATGGTCCACAATTTTCTGACAGAGGCAATTGCAAAAAACATTAAATTAATATAATATTGTACTATGTTTCCCTATGTTATTTCAGGGGACAAAATCAAAATGCACAAAACAAAGTGCAGAAATCAAAGTGCCTAAACCAAAGTACAATAAGCTCTTGGGTTTTTTTGAAGGTTTCTCTTTTGAATTTTCTCCTTTCCCACCTCTCATTCCTCCTCAAAAAATTTTAAGTTTGTTTGGCCCCTTGGCTGTGCTGAGGGCCAAAAAACTTTTAAAAAATTTCTGTGTTGTCAAGAGAGTGGATTATATAAAATCTGATACCAAGTAGAAAAAACTTTCTTTTTCCTTCTCTTCTCCTTTTCTTACCCTCAATTATCTTCTACTATATCTTTTACTATATGTATTTTTCAGGAACCAATTCCTGACATCATTAATTACCCTTAAGGTATTTTAAAATCATTCTCAATGTTGGTTTGGATTTCCTGAGACATGTTCACAATTACCCATCCACCCAATCATCTCTTGGTTGTTTCACTTCTTGAGTATGGTGAAACTTCACTGTGCTTGACCCATTTTATAACTACAAACGTTTCATGCTTGTTATCAACTTTGAGCTCTATCTGTAGCCCCTGATAAGTAACAGATGTGTTTGAGATCTCCTAATGTTGGACCCTATGGTTATATAAGTGAATAATGCCCTTCCTTTATTATTGTTTGTTAAATAAAATCTTTATCCTGTCCCCAATTCCCAGATTTACTGCTTGCTAAAATAGTTTGAAATATGAAACCTAGCCAGTGCCTAGAATGCTTACTACTAATATTGGTGGTAGCTTAGGTGTATTAGCTTTGTTACTATGTATGACTCTCTTCTTGATCTCTTACAACACTGACTTGGTCCTCTTGGTTGTGATTCCTGCTATGAAGAATGTGAGTGCTACTACTGGGTTGATGAAAATGGCCACCTTGCCTGAAATCAATATGGAATACTGGATGGAGTACAGAGGCCTTATTCTGGTGAAGTGGGTCCCTGACAGTATTAGAGTAAAATAAGATGTATAAAATGTTTCTCTTTGATATACAACTTTGAACTATCTATATCATCTTTTGGTGAAAGTACTGTCTTTTTAACACAAAAATATTCAAGTCTTCATTTTATGATATGTAAGTGACAGATTCTTGATATCTTTGAATATTGTGACTCATTATAAATAAGATATAAGACTATATCTTTTATTAAGTATAAAATTGTATAGTATATCTTTAATAGGAAAGTAATGTACTTTATATTATTTTAATTATAGACTTCTATAATTTTTATCATTCAAATAAAATCATTAATAAACCAAAACACCTAAAAACATATGCTTGTATCTTGCAGGAAAAATCCTTTCTTTTGCTTTTACTGAAGTATTTTTATAGCTTTACATAAGCTGGAAATTAAATTAATCTTTTTTATTAAAATTATAGTTTATAAAGAAGTTTTTTGTGTAGTTTCATAACTTTTATTAATCAAACACAGTTACATATAAATTCCATTCTAATTTTGCTTTTGAAACTAAAATAAACTTTCTTTTAAAAACAGCCACTTTAAGAATCTTTTTATTATCTAGTATATATTTTTTATTGCAGAAATACATTTTCTTAGGGTCTTTTAGTCTAAAATTTTTTTAAAATATATAGTTTCATATTATAAACTGTATTTTATTCTGCTTCAAAGTTAACCTCCAGAAAATTGATTTTTGCACTTTGATCTTTGATGCTTTCTATTTTTGCACCCTACATAGTGTTTCAATTTTTGCACTTTTTCACTTTTGACCTTAGGAACTTTGACCTAAGGAACTTGCCTGTTAGATTGAGTTCCTTGGGCTCAGGCAGGCTGACATTGTAATTCTAGGGGTGGCAGGGTGACAGGATGGCATCAGGCATAAGCAGGTTGCCATTGGTTGTCTCTGTGGAATAGACTTTTTTTCATGAATGACATTTCTCCCAAAAGGAATATTGAACTTAATATAAGGGAATCAAACCTGGAATCTTTTCCTGATGATTCTGCTGATCCTGCAGACCCGCAGGCTGGTCGCTTGTTTTTTTACGGCTAGCCAATGAAAGGGCTGGAACAAGCAGCAGTTTGGAGCTGATTAATAAGGGAAAATTGAAAGCTCATTAGGCTAATAATTTGCAGAGTTCAGAAGAGTGGCATAGACTGGTAATTCATCTGGACTAATCTTGATTGCTGGACACATTAAACCAACATATCAACATTTCTATCATAGCTGATGGGCTAGCTGAAAGGGGATTTGCTGCTCAGCATGAAAGTTCAGATTTGGAAGTGAACACAGATTATTGGCTTGAATTTTGGGCCACCTGATCATGTGATTCAAAGCCAGCCAGCAACCAGGAAGCTACTCCAGAGATTATGCAACTCATGAGGCTAAAGATGAGCTAGCTTGAAGATTCTGAGGGACCAATGATCCGGAATAACAGGAATGCTAGCAGGAAAAATGAAGCTATTGAGAAGTTATCAATGGAATATCAGGTTAAGGCCGTATCAGTAAAGGAATCAAAAGGCCAGAAGGTATATGATGGACCTGGAACTCTCAGGATGGAAGGAACTGAGCAACTCAGTTATCAGGTGATGGTTTAAGCAGAGCTTAGCATTCTGAATGATATTTAAACTCTGTGAACACTTGTAAAATGGTATTGTCATTCCAAAATAAATAATATTATGGGACCCTGGTTCTACCATTTTATTCCCTATTTAGTCTTGGTTGGTTTCCACTTTACTACTGTTCCAACAGAAAATCCTGGCCTGACAGCCCCTGTTCCTGAAGAAGTTCCCAAAACCCAGCCTGTGTTTTATTGTCCTCCAGGAGCACCCTTTGGCCCAGTAAATTTCTCTGAATATCCCCTCAAGCTGGGATACAAAGAGTTTGCCTTGGATAACATCCTCTTTTTTAATTAACTGGCCAGAAAGAGAACCCCATGAACAGTTTATCACAGAAGAGCCTGGTACAAACACCCAGTCACCATATTCTGTGAGAAGTATAACTATCTTCATGCCTATAAGATAGATATGAAAGCTCCCCCAACACCCAAACCTTACTACCTGCTCCCAGCCCTGGACCATTTCCTCTCACTGCTAATTAGTATGCAGGCATAGCCTAAAGTACCTTGGCTGGACTAGTTAACACCATAGTTCCTTCCACTGGATCATGGGCCTTGAAAGGCCACTCAGCATATTATCTCATCAAGTTAGCACCCCTCATATGGTGGGCTCTTGCCTCCTCCCAACAAAGTAAATTGGCAACCAAGGCTAACAGAACTCCACCTAGGATGTAATATCCTGACACTTTTGAGTCCTTCTGTTCAAGAGCTTGGTAATTGGAGTTGGGAAGATTTCCAAGGTCAACACCATTTCCTGGGCTTTGCAGATTTGGAGCAATTCACTTTGGCAGACTTGCTAATTTTTCCACCCAACCTTCCAGTGTCATGTGTTGTTATCTCAGGAAAACTTCTGGCATCAGGAGCAGACGGGTTATCATTAGTTGCTATAATGTTGGACGGGATTGCAGGGAAAGTGTCAGGTCTTAGGCCGGGGGCAGGTTTGGGGGATTTCTCATTGACAGGTCACTGATTTTGCCTCCCAAACTGCCCGTTTTGCAGGTCACCACTTTGGGAAACTTCTATTATCAGGCACAAGCAGGTTGCTTGCAAAACCCTGTGGTGTTGACAAGGATTTGATCCTGGCAAGATCACATCAAATTTCCTTTCAGGTTCACTATTAATGGGATGCAGGCAGCCATGATCTTGAGCTTCTGAACTGGTGGGCTGCAGGAAATAAGGCTCAGGGTTTGAAACTTGCTCCATACATTGGGTTTCAGACAGGGTAAATTTTCATTCCTGACAGTGCAAGTAAAAAACCTTAACTTAATGTTGAGAGTGATGTCTCAAGGTTATTTATTCATGTCTAAAATTGAGGGTTGCTAAAGGAGAAGCTAGCCAACTGTTTTTGAAGTAAAATGAAGGCATATTAGCTCTAGGATATAATAAGAAAATTTTATCATAGTTGATTAAAGGAGAAACCAAGAGAGGACAGAAACAGGCCAAAGTGTTTGAAAGGATATTTAAACAACCTGGAGTGGTTTAAATTTAAAAGAATATTAAGGTTAACAGAATGCAAGCAACAAGGGATATCAGATATCATAAAATCAAGAATAAAGATTGAATTTTGAAGCGGAAAAAATAGAAAAACAGAAGGTAAATTTTAACACTTGAAAACTAACTTTCAAGTCTTAAACCCAAAGTGGGAAGTACAAAAAGATAAATTAAAGTGTTTAACTTCAAACTTGAACTAGAAAATACTCAAATAAAGTGGGAATCTAATTAAAGAGAATAATGCAAGTTTAAGTTTGTCAAGAACCCTTAATAAAATAACACAATTAAATAATCTTTAAAAAGAATGTGAAGACAGAAATATAATTCATTAATGAAAGCATATGGTTCAAAAATAGCAGCAAAAAATATAGAATATAATCCTGACAGTAAAAAAAGCATCCAGAAAAGCCAGCACAGCCCATCTCTAAAATAGAAGATTTAGCTTATAAATTATAAGAGAAATATTTTATGGTGTATCCTCATAACTCTGTTGCACCACCTCATGTGATAGTGATCCCAACTTGGGTTAAACCCCAGTCAGGATTGAGGACTTTTTTGAGGAAATTAAGTCATTTATGAAGAGTCAACATTTCAGTCAACCAACAAGTTCCGCATCTGTGACCCCAAACTTTCCCAATTTTTATTAACCATGATGCTATTGGTTCTAAATTTAGAACCCTGGGCTGTATCTCAACTAACTTGCCTTTCCTCAATATTTTCAGATTCTTGATTCCTGAGGGAAAACTTTTGCAAGTAATGCAAGCTCAACTTATTATAGAACCTTCCCAACCTGGTCATCATACAAAATTGAGCAAGGGGCTCTCAGCACCTTGCTTACTAATTTTCAATTAAAAGGATTGGCTGTCATAACCATTTTATATGGCTTAAATTATAAGAGTCTTTTTCTTCCCTATTTAAATTTATTGACTTTGTTTGAAGTTTTTTAGTTTATTTAAAACTTTGCTTTTAAATATTATTGATTATTAAAGTTTAGTTCATGTAAACTTAATTTATAATGGCCTATGATATTATTTTTATATTATAAACATCCACAGCATTACCAAGCTGGGATTTGACCCCAGTTATGCTCACTCTGTTTGCCCCCCATACCCTGAAACTGCTACCAGGTATTTATCCTGCCTTATATCATGTTTTCTGCTTTTCATCAAACCAATGGCTCTTCTTTGCACCTCTATAGCTCAAGGCAATCCTTCTTAATTAGACTTCAAGGGGTTAATACCTGAAAACCCTACCTCTCTTGATCAAACTTGAGTGAGAATCTGTTACAACTGGTGTATTTGCCCTTTGTTGAGCAACTTGTGTTATTGCTGGTATGTTCAAAGCTACAGATAGATGTTAGCCTTGCCAATGTACTCTACCTAATCCTATGCAAAAGCACTACAGACTACAATAGAATAGAACTTTGAAGATAATTACGTTTATTGATACTGGAGTACAATCTAGCCAGCAGCTGCAATCTATCCAGGTGTAACTATGAGCTTGTTTTTTCCTTTCAGGCGTCTGTTTCAATATATACTGCAACAACCCTTCTTCTTGTTCTTTCAGTCAATTCTCAGTGGCTACCTTCACAATAAGTCTATCTTTGCAGGCTACGCCCATCCTGATTGGCTTTCCTTGGCACGTGATATGCTACTGGCTTTAGCAGGCGTCCATGGCACTTCAGCTACAGCCTACACTTATCTTGAGCTAGCCTACTGTCATTTATTGATTGGCTGTATCTTACACGCCTATTATTGCGCTGGTAAACTACGCCGTATTTAGTTGATGCTTAGAAATTGTCCCTGTTCAGCCCTCCTACATTGGAAGGTAGAATTCCGGTATTCCATTTGCAGGGCTTAATCAGTGATCCTTTTCTGGTTGGCAAACCTTCTGCTTATTAATGCAACAAGTTGAATTAGGGATTATACGGCGTATAATAGCAGACTTGATCCATTAGTGACTCAGAGGATTATCTGCCGTGTAATGCTGACCCGAACCAATAAGGAACCTGATTATACACCGTGTAATGCTGATCCAAACTCGGTATTTCTTAGACATTTGTATATCACTTGTTTGATATGAACATATACGCTCATCAGGCTGTGTGGGGCTGAGTTGATACAACATTCAGTGGGGTAGAATAGGTGATATACAATTGATGATTTAGTGATTACACGCTGTGTAATCAGTGATATTCACTATATTGGCTAACATTTATACAGTATATAATAGTTACATCAATTATAATAAAGCAAGCAATATACGGTGTATAATCACTACACATTGGGATGATCAGTGATAATACAGTGTATAATTGTTACATCTATTATAATAAACTAACAATTGCACGGCGTATAATAACTACACTTGATTAAGTGATAACCAAATGATAATACAGCGTATAATTTTACATCTATTATAATTAACTAACAATTACACGGTGTATAACTGCCATATCTATTAATATAATGATGACCAAGTGATAATACAGCGTGTAACTTTTAAGATCTGTGTACAATGACTAACCTGATCATTTGTGGTCAATCAGCCTAATATCACACTCTTCACCCCCCTTTATTCCAAAAATGTGGGCATGTTGGCTCCATTATTGTAAGAAATTGTATTTCTTTCACAAAAGAAATTGACAAGGAAAAATTAATTACTAGTAAAAAACCAAAGAAAACAAATAAGGAAGCTTCAATTTTAAATGCAGAACCAGAATCATCAATTAATCTTTCAACTATTAACAAAAGCAATTTAAAAACACATTCAAAATTGATTAATGAACATGGAATTAGATTACACACAGCAATCAAAAGTGAATTCAAAAATCTAAATGATGTATATATATATTCTATTGCATATCTGCAGCTCCAGGTCCTAGTTAACAATACCAGCAAACATAACAACAATATATCAACAATTAATGACTCTAAAACAACAAATACACTTAAATTAGTCAATCAGCATGAAAATAAATGCACAAAATACCCCAATGAATGTTCAGGGAGCCTATTGTGAGAATTGGGGAGCAGCTTAGTAGGAAATAAAACCAAGCTCTCAATCACAATAAAAATTGTGGTTTCAGCAACAACCAAAAGGTTGTTGTCAACAATTCCTGGAAGGCCAAAGTGGGGGGGAAGGAATCAACTGAACACCAAGAGCAACAGAAAAAACCAAATGGCCAGATTAGACTAAAAAATTTCAAACTTTATTAGAGTAGAGAATGATGAAGCAAGGTCTTTTAAAACTCTTGCATTCATTTAAGGGATGGGATAGGATTAGGGTGGTAGATTGAATGTCACAAACCAATTGACCAATGATATGAGCGGATACAAATGCATTTCTTGAGGCAGGAAGATCTTGACAAATTTTGAATGGATATAGTCAAAAGGAAAACTGAACCAACTAACATCAGGAATATTCTTTGGATGCAATTACCACTGCTCCTGCTGCTCTTGCACATGATATTTAACCAGAGGTGTCTCTTGGGTGGGTTAGGTGAGAGCATCTTTTGAATAATTCCAAAATATTAAATTGATGGCCTTTCTTGGGCTTTTTCAGTAACCTTTAAGATAAATATTTGAACATAATTTGGTATAAATTCCCAAGAATTTGGCAGGAATTGAAGTGGAGGCCTAAGGGGGAGGCATAACTTTACACCCATGACCCAATTAGATCAGAAAGAACAATCAAGTCAGGGAAGTATCATATATCTAAGCCAAGCAAACATTCCAGCACATAGTAAGAAACTTAACTACATCCTGCTAGTAAGTCCAAACCTTACTTATTCTTGTTTTATAGACTGCATCTTGCTGAAGTCTTGCAAAGCAATACTTCACCTCCAAGACCTGCAGTAACTTAAGGTAAAAATAATACCAATCCCCCACTTCCCTTTCAGTATATAAACTGAGAATCCTTCTTTGGGCAAATTTCTCCAACAATTTTATTCCTTTCAACATCCACAATAAACTCTATATTCTCACCTTATAACTGATTAGTAGACTATTGTGGTCTTCTAAAAAAACATGAAATCCCTCCTCATTGTGTGGATTTTTTTGTGTACTACTAGGATATTGCTGGGAAAATGTGAACTTTGAAACTTGTGATCTGAATCTAACTGACAAATCTGATGATTCTATCTGGTATTGTTTTGTTCTACGCCACCGCCATGTTCCCTATGACAAAACAGCCTGGTCCACTCTTATTATCCATCCCAAGGCTCTATGGTTGGTCCTGGGCTACACCAGTGTATACTAATTGTTAAATCACTTTACTCTATTTGGGAAGATTCATATTTCTAGGCCACTATTACACATGTTGATGATAAGGATTCCAGTAGGAACCACTCTAGTCAAATTCAACTTTGGAGCTCTTCTTCATTATATTGGGAGGTACTCCTGTGCAATCCCTGGCTTTTTGACTTGACAATTCAGCCATCAATCTATTGATTGGAATTTAGAAAGATATTAAGAATAAATTGATGTTTGGCTTGAACGTTGATGCATTGGCCAAATTGGTGGCCCTAAAGCCAAACTGCTCCAAGAATTAAGAATGATTCTTCCTGACCCAAAATCAATGGACTGGTCCGCCTAAATCCAATCCAAATCAAGTATTCACCTTTGATTAATCCAGTGGTACAGCGGCACCACCCTAAAATATCCAAGTGCTCCATAGGAGTTGAAAAATTGGCTGCTAATGCCCTTTTAGGTGCTTATCTCAATCATCATAACCACAATAGCAGTTAGTCTATGGTTTAACCCAGTTCTGCCTATATTGGCTGGGGTTGAACCCCCAAAAAACTCCTTGATATTTTTCATGTGTTATATTATTATACTCTGTGATGGAGTAGATTCTACCCATAGGACATGGGATGGATGGACTGGTTTTCAGGAAGAAAGCCACAATAGCAGCTTGGCATTACAGCTGGCATCACCCTCGCCTTAGGACAAGGTCAGGAGCAGAAATGATGCAATAACAATAACTCTGCAATGAAGTATTGGGCAAGATGCCTTTTGGGATAACACTTTTTAGTAAAGCCCCAATACATGGGCCAGTCTGGCCCTAAGATTCTTGGGTCAACTGCCCATGAGATAACAATCCTATAAAAGGATATTTTTTCTAACAATAGTAAAGATTCAACTACTGTTCTCTTCAATTATACTCTTCCTTAAGATTTATCTGCGGTTATAGATATTAGTCTGTGTTTTGGTCTGCCTAGATAAGAAAAAGGTATTTTGAAGTTATTAACTGTGTATTGACAACCTTAGTCCTCATACAAGGAACCAATACTCTCTTCCCTTACAGAGAACCTATCAACTCTCCTCTTCCCAAAGTTGAGAACTCCTAAATAAGTGGATCCCTGAAAATTATTTAGTTGTGGTTTTAGGACACCTATGGGTTTTCTTTCAAGTATTATTGCTTAAATATTCTGATTTTCTTTTCTTGGAGACTGATATTATCTTAACCAACCCTTTAAGGACTATATATTTCCTGCCTGGGATGCTCTTGGACCAAGAATTGTACAAGGGCCAATATTTTCTCCCAGCTTCTCCACCTGCTTGGGTGGCAGACCCTCTGGTTCCAGGTTTGATCAGCTTCAAACTGAGGAGCTACATCTAGACATGAGTACACCCCAATACTTACCCTTGAGCCCCTTGCCTACACTGAGAGCTCAGAATCATCCAGCCACTTTTTTGATTGGTCATGGGGGCTATTGGATATACTATTCATGGTTATTTCTCTCATTTATCTTTCCCTTCTTCTTTTAGTTGTCCTCTTATATTATTAATTCCTGCTAATGTCATTATTGTCAATTTTCTTCCCCTTGAAACCTGGGCCCAAGGGTAAGATTCAAACCCTAATCCTGACCCCCTGCAGGATCCTGGCCCTGAGGACTGAGGGACTGACTGCCGCATTTTCCTGGGGTCAAGTCCCTGCAAGCTGAAACCAAGAATGATTGTCTAAAATGTGAAGCTAGCCAAACCAAAGGAATCATCACATCAAATAAAGGAGTAATAAAGGCGTCTAATGGAGGCAAAAAACTCCTATCATCTTCTCAGGGCTTGAAGGCTGCCTTGGTGGTCAAACAGGATGTGCCACCAGAGGAAAGCATGTAAAGACCCAACAAATGGGGGAGTATTTTAGCAAAATAGGGTACCAATTTGGTGACTTGGAAACCTGTGAGTGCTGTCACAATGGGATAGACCATCATCATCCATCTGAAGACCTTGGCGTGTATATTATAACGTCTGAAATTACTGGCAAAATACGTAAGTACGTAGTATACACAGGTGTATATAGCTACAGACTGGGTGGAGTGGGGCAACACCAGCGTGCGCCAGGAGTACTGCTTGGAGGAGTTTAGCTGCGCTGGCTCCTTGTAGATGTAATTGCCAGGTGGTTTATTGAACGGCCCATGCTGATGATTGTATTGGTGGCCCCCAATCCCTAGGCAGGCTGTGAGAACAGCTGAGAAGATTAAATGGTTCATTTTCTGATCCTGGGAAAGGGAAGACAAAGCTTAGTGTCTTTAACTTTCTTGTAGGGTAAAGTTCTGATTGATTTATGTGATACTATTGAGGGGTAATTTCACACAATGATAGCACAAACTATCATCAAGTGAATTGGCTTATTATATACTATCATCCTTGTGGTAGCATGAATAGAGTAAAACACTGGACAGGGAACCCCAAACACTTGGTGTTGTCTGGAATTCCCTTTTGGGAGGGGAATTGGAAGTGGTGTGCAGGCAATGAATTGTTAATTATGGACTTGCATTGGCTTGGTGTATCATTGGATGTTTTCATGCATCCAACTTTGAATTCTGCAGTTAATGCAGGAATGGGTGGATTGAGCAGCTTGTCAGCCCTTTCCAACTTTGGTAGATTCCAAATTTGGGCAGCAGTTCCCCCTCCATTTGGGTTTGGGGGAATTGCCTTTTTGGGGTTTCCCATTTGGCAATTTCCCCATTTGGTGGGCTGGCCGGGGGACTGGCTTGCGGGAGTGGGTGAGCGGGCGGGCGGGGGCTGGCTGGTGGCAGCCGCGCGCGGGCAAGCCGCCAGGCTTGGCGTGCAGCCAGCGGACGGCTGGTGGGGTATAAAACCTGTCCAAAGTGAAATTTCTATTTTAATTTCTGTTTTCTTGGCGCGGCTTTTTTTCGGCAGTTTCCCCAATAAGGGGGAACTGCTGCAATTTTTTATTTTGTTTCTTGAGTCCAATTGTGAACAAAATATTGTTCTGAACCAAGGTGTTGTCAGGAATATTCCTGACAAAGCATGGGCCCAGGGCCTTACCCCATGACTGTGACCCAATAACAAGAGAATCAAGTTGTCAATTTAAGATTTCTTACCAATGAAAGAACTCCTAGCCCGGGTGCCATTTCACCGCCTTTGAACCCAAGCATCCAGACCACCCAGCCCCACATTTCCCAATGCCCTGTGAACCCCGCATGGAAAATATTAAGTTCAGCAGCGGGGTGCTATATAGACCAAAGGAACCCCTGTTCTAAACTTATTGCCATTTTTGAATAAAGGCTATGTGCATTTGTCTTTCACAGCTGCTGCCTTATTTTATCTTTGCCATCTATCAATTCAGTACAATATCACCCAGTCCTCCTGCCCTTCTGCCTTCAGATTCCTGTCCCCTTTGGTCCCATCCACTTCAAATAATACCCTTTAAAACTGAGTAAAGGAATACACCCCGGAAAAGATCTTTAAACTAGATCCCTTGGCCCACATACAATCTGTAGTTAGATACAACTGTCAAGGCCCCTGGATCCTATCATCACCAAAAATTGTTTAGAGGCAAGTTCAACTACCTACCTGCCTATAAACTTGATATTAAATCACCTGTGACCCCCAAGCCAATGCCCACCTCCTCACCCAACCTCCCAACTAATCACACTAGGAAGCTGTTCAGAATTGTGTATATCACCCTCACAGGGGTGATTGCAACTATAATCCCAGCTACTGGTTTGTGGTCCTGGGTGGGCAAGTTCTTCTCCTACCTATTTAAGTTAGCTCTTTTCTTGTGGTGGGCTTTGCCCGCAAGAAACCCAGCCCACATAATCCCTGAAAATGACAGGCCGGCCACCCAAGCTTGGATCCCTAATAGCTACCCTCTGGATTGCATTCTGGGTTACTTTAAAACAGGGTGAGAGCTGGTCTATCAGAGCCCAGTACCCTTTTCTTACAATTCTTTGGTAGACCTGTGTTTTTTTGGGATATTGACCTTGTAGTGCTGGTGATACAGCCTATAGAGATACTCACTAAGTTTTTCATGTACCTATATTTTGGAATGTACATCAAGATTTAGTAATCTTTACAAAATTTAAGGAATGCTGGTAAATCTACATGTGCTACCAATACTGTAATGGTCTATTAGGAGCGTCTTTATAGAGGGGGAAATAAATTGGTGCAGATAATGACTTTATTCTATAATACAGTAACTATAAAGTTTGAACTGTAGCCTCAGGAAAAAGTAGTTTCTTTCATTCATAGGCATTATTTCTAAAGTAAAAGAGTTGGTTTCTGTTGGAAAATCAGCTATTATTTTCTGTAATAATTTGTAACCTCTTCCCTTGAGAAAATGATCCTTTATTCTACATCCGTTTTCTTGCAAATAAATTAAATATCTTTTTGGATAATATCAATTACACTACTGCTATACCTCAGGAATAAGTCATCCTAAAACAAGCAGTGAAAGGATCTTCCAAGATGGAGTTAAACATATCTCATATCTTTATTCCTTTTATTACTGTGGAACCCATAAGTAATACCTTGTCCATTGAAGCCACTCATTCAAGAACTCCTTATCCAAATCAGTCACAAAGGTGTTGTCATATATGTATTTCAATCACCTCACTTTTCTTTGTCTCCTGTCTCCTGTCACTTTCACTAAGGTTAAGGATTATACCTTGTCCACTAAGAGTGACACCATATATTCTATCATTTCACCATAGCTTGTGAAGGCTATAAATACCCCTTTCTTAATTTTCAATAAAGTTGCCATTTCTTTCTCTTATCCTTTGTTTGAGTGTGGTCCTTATATACTGTTAGGGCTTTACAGCCGCAGTATATATGCTTTTAACCATGGCAAAATCTAACTGAGGAGTTTGCTATAGTGTTCACCATTGCCAAATCCCATTAGAGTAGATTCCGCAATTAGGCCGCAGTCATTACTTACCCTGGAGCAGTAATAGTGCTGCCTTCTCCTGTTTACAACATTACAGTCCTTTTGAAGACCTGGGCTTCCTCTTTCTAAGATGTCTCTCTTGTGCTCCAATCCAAGAGTCCAACAGTTTCTTTGTATAAAATTACTAGCTGTGACATCTCTGCTGGTAGACTCAGCTCAAAAAAATCTTGGTTTCTGGTCTTTGGCAGATTCATCCAGGTCACAGGCCTTCTTGGCTTGGTTGATGACTTACTAGGGGGTACCCCTGATGCTTAGATAATTTTATTTATGGTTGATGTTTGATCCTTTCTGTTGATCATGTGTACAGTTAGTCTTTTTAATTTAAAACTATGTATACATTGTAAAGCATTTTAGCTTAGAAGTTGATAATTGATTTTTATGGATTATATTGTGCTGATTTTCAATTTTTTTGACTTGCTGCTTTATAGTAAAGCTGGAACACTTGTATATTTAAAATTTATCTTTGGCTCCAGACAAACATTAGCAAATCAAATTCTTAAAGCTAGGAAAATTTGATTTGGTTTTTTCTGTATTTGGTTATTTGATTTGGGTGAATTACTAATCATGATGCTAAGTATGGGTAGCCTTTCTAGAGCTGAAACTAGACATATAAAGATTTATACCGGCTTGATAAAAAAGAATTTATATAAAATTACTGTTACATTACCTCTTCTTTAATCTCAATTGTTATATTTTTTATTATTTTAAACAGGCACCAGAGGCATAGTTCAACGATGACTTCTTTGGGATGGCCAGAGCTAAGTATGCTTATCACTGTAAAGAAGGAATCTTCAAAGGAGTGGAGATGGGTCTCAATGTTGCATAGAACTAACCAATTGGAAATCTTTTTAAATGGAAATTTTCTTTAAAGAGTATTATCATGCTGAAAGTATGTGGACTACAGGAACCAGGGCCTTTGTTTTAGATGCCCTTAACTCCATTTGGAGTATAGATGAAATCTTCACAAAATACAAACATACTACTCAGCTTCAGGTAGATAGTCTCCATCATGAGAGGAGAAGTCTTAAGACTAAGGAATTTTAGAAATAGGTAGGTAAGCACTCATCCATAAGACAAACTCCTTTCTGCTTGAGTAAATAGACTGAAAGATGAGCTTGCCACAGCTCATAAGATGCTGGCAAAGGTGATAGTCTCCAAACAAGTAAAATAAGCAAGTTAACGATAGTTGAATCCCCCTCAAGGTAACAATATCATATTTGACTATTTTTTACATTTAAATCGTAAAGATTATACCTTTTAAATTTCAGAAAAAAAATAATTTATTCAAGAAAGAAACAATAAAAATCTAGAGAAAAATTGATTTGGTGATTTACATTTTTAATAAAATAAAATTTTATGGAAAAATCAATTAACCTTTCAAGCACTCAATTCAAAATGCTAAGTATACAAACCATGAAAAAGGCTGACCCTAAGGCCTGCAGTTGTTTTAGCAAAAGTGCCTTTTGTTGGGGAGGTAGAATAAATTTGTAGGAAAGCAATTATTTCAAATTTTAGCCTAAAGTTTTACTAGATGCAACTTTTACTCTTAAAGTTGCAGAGGACAAGGCTAAAGTTAGTAAAATTTCTGTGCTTTGCGACGTCGAAGAGGTGTGGATGACTCTTCAATTTCGATTTTCCTTCCTTGAAACCGAAAGTCTTTTGTTTTCTGAAAGATAATTTCACTGTTTTCCTCATCTACTTCAAGGAACCCGAAACCACGTGTCTTTCCTACTCTCATAACAGGCATCCGCAAATTAATAACTTTGGAGAATTGCTCAAAGTGGTTGCGCATTACTTTAGGATCGGTTCCATTTGGAATATTTTTGAAAAAAAGTGTTTTAACAGACTCGTGTCTTTTTGAGACATACTGAAGTGATTTGCTTGATAAGCTGGGAGTTGTTTTGAAAGCCAAAAGTGATTGTTTAAATGCCAACATAGTTGCTAATGAAAGTAAGCGGTAAGTTAATGATAAAAGTTGATGGAATTTAAAAAATATATGAGTATTTGCAAATGGAGATAAGATAACAAGCTGTAATAATTTAATTTTGGAAAATGATATCTTACTAATAAATCGAAGATTTTTATGGCTTGAAGTTATCAGACGCTTTAAAAGTAATCCCAAGATTGAGTTCGAATTACAACAACAGCTGTTAAAATAAATGTTGAATCTCAATGAGCTTTAAGTGGCTGAATAGTTTGGTAGCGTTAACGCTAAATTCACCGAATTCGAGAGAATTAGTTAACGCTATTCGACCACTATAAAAGTGGGTTAACTTTAAATCAAATAAACTGTTAATTATTCCTTACTTTAATTTTGGGGTTTTTTGTAGTTCACCACTACTATAGTGTAAACCAAGAGAATTAATCCTGGTAATTTGGTTTAGCTAGCAAAGCACTTGAAAGAGTAGTTTTGAGGAAATGATTTATTGATATTTGAATATTTGATAAAACTTGGCTTATTGTCATGAATGATATTTCAATACTTGTATTGAAAACCCAAGAGTTAAACCCTGGTTCCCAGGAGGCAGATCCAACCCGCCAGACCAGCCCAGGACCCGCCAATCTGTTAAAAGACGGGCTCAAATCAGTAAATTACTCTGCGTTCCGCCGGCCTACTACAGAGGACCCTCCAAAGATTACTTGAGTCACACAAAGTGGACGGGAGACCGCCCACTTGTTAAATTGCAAACCTGAGTTAACGAGTTACTCTGAGACCTGCCAGCCTCCCAGAGACAATTCCCCAATTGGTCATCAGATTGATGCCAACCTTGAGCCACCAAAGACCCAAACCTATGCAGAGGTTGCAGCTTGCCTTAAGGAGATTAAGACAAAACCTATTTTTAACCTTGCCAATGACTACCAGCAACTGCCAGTCTCCCGCCCAGAAGGGGTAGTGCAATTGGACTACTCAGGTGACATAGTGAACAGTGGCAGTAAAATGAAGCATCGCCTTTCCAATTTGCCAGAACAGGCACAACCTGGATCTGCCGCCCTTGAGACCCCAAGCCAAGACCCACGTCCCGCCAGTGCCTTGTCTGCAAACCTGAACCCTGCAAAAATCGAAGAAGCAAAGTCCCAGGGTATAAAAACCCTGGCGGTACGGCAAAGACCCCATCGTCATTTTTGATAATAAAGTTTTATGAACCTTTGGTTTGAACAAATCTTACCCTATCTAGTCTTAGTGATCTTCCATCTTAAGTCCAGTCAAGTAGACCACCAGGCCGCCGCCCTCCCCCAAGACCAACCTGCCAAATTGCCCCAGGTATTATACCGTCCCCTGGGAGCCCCCTTTGGACCTGTGCATTTTACTGAATATCCCCCCAACCCGGCCTATTCAGAGTACAACTTGGAGACTATCCTCATTACCGACCCCTTGTCCAGGACTAGAGAAACTGAATACATAGGACACAAAGGAAAGTGGTACAAAAGGCCGCCAAGATTGTTCAAAGACAAGTACAATTATCTGCCTGCCTACTTTGTTCCTATGACTCCT
This sequence comes from Entomophthora muscae, assembly GCA_014839935.2. NCBI lineage: Eukaryota > Fungi > Entomophthoromycota > Entomophthoromycetes > Entomophthorales > Entomophthoraceae > Entomophthora > Entomophthora muscae. The sequence goes on along the minus strand of QTSX02002182.1, from coordinate 352,184 downwards.
CCCTTAACCCCACAACCAGACCGCCCACTGGAACCTACCGCCGCAGCCGAGACCACCTCTACACAATTGTTTGGAGTACTCTACATTACTTTGACAGGTTTGGTAGATTCTGTGGTCCCCAACTCCGGACCCTGGTCCTTACTTGGGCGTTCTGTATCTTATATTATCAAGTTAGCACCCATTCTATGGTGGGCCTTACCCGCCAGCTCAGCCGCACCTCACCCCAAGCCGCCCAATGCCTCTACCTACAAATGGTTTCCTGAAACTTATATAGTGAAATGGGCTAATTGAGAAATATTTCATATATGCATAGCAGGAAAGGGGTGAAGTATGGGCTTTAACAGAGCCGCTTATTTGCATTTGCATGTAAATAGGTCTGAAACTGATGGCATCATCACAATATATTGCTTGTGAAACTATTGGGCTGTAATTGGTACTGCAGTGAACACAAACAATTTTTGATTATTTGATATTTGTAAGTCCCCAGAATCACCTTTAAATACTCAATCATTGCAAATAAAGCTTTGTCTCTTGGTTAATTAATTACTAACAACTTTATATATTTGTTGTTCACCACAACAATGGCCCAATTAGAAATGAAAATTCAGCTCAAGATCAATCAATTTCCCTTATCAAAGATTACATTTTTAGGCTAACTGATTTATGTATGAGCCCACAATTTTCACTGGATCAAATATAAGTACTAAACTAAATATCACTTTTTGAATCAAATCAGTTGAAATCATGGAACCCCGGATTTGAGTGCTCTAAGAATGAAAAATTCTTCTTTGTATGAGCTTGTTTGGGTAAAAATGAATCCTTTGAAGTTAAAATTCAATTTCTTGCTTTGCTGAAGAGGGTAAATTGAAAGCCTCCTCTGAATCTAACAGGAGTGTGACGGAAATCACTGGATAGTAAGGAGCTGTCTCCAAGTGTTGGGGAATCACCACCCAAATCCACATGGAGTTAATGATTAACCACCATTGCAGCTTCAAATACCATTTAGTGAAATTTCCAAATGAGATACTAGGGTTAAGTAAAATAATTAACCCTAACCAAAGTAGCCCAAGATAAATAGCCTGTGAAAGCATTAGAGTGTCTTCAGAATAAAATTCAGGACATTGAGATAAAACTAGATTTTCAGTTTTTAAGGGAGGCATAACAACTCCAAGATTGGCAGGCATGGGATTAACATTGGGCGGAGGCAGAAACAGAGTGCCAACAGCAGGGCCCCATCTTTCAGTGATGATCTGGCTAAGAATTAGATTGTAGGGGATGTAGAATAACAAACCAACTACAGAATTCATTCTTAAAATAAAGTTAGAATAAGGAATATGTGATTTTATTGAGTAAAAAATTTGGGAGGACTCAACTCTTAAGAGTTGAAACAGTGAAAATTATTCAATATATATCAAAATTTGACTAAGCAATACCGCCTGGATCCTGGGCTCATATTCCTTCCACATTGTCAAGTGAGTATTTAGTCCAGTTTGCAAAGAACCCTTGAATGACCAACTTCTGATGACCATGCTGACAAATAAAATTATATCAGGTGACCCTCAAATTACTTCAATTTATCAACATCAGCTTACGGAAGGGAATCATATATAACCGCTTGAGTTGTAGGAGAAATTATTTACATATGTTTTATCTTGGAAGAACTTATATTCTTTTAAGTCCAACAAAACCTGACAACAAATACAAAAAGCCTATAAAATAGTTTGGTTTAATGGTAATGCTGCCACTCGAAGGGGTTGTTGGACACTTTGAAGTGTCTCACAGCATCCCTTACTGTGGCAGTGTTAATAAAAGTAAAAAATATATAACTGGACTTAATTTAGTCATGTTTTCCTAAAAGGTAAGAGAGTCAAAAATGATATAAAACTTTACTAATAATGATTGGAGCTTAGAATGCTTTCATCAACTATTATTGGTCAATCCAATCTATTTCTCCGCCAAACAGATAAGATTAGATTTACTAAGCCAAGGCAAGCCATCAATAAACACAGTACTAACTTTTCATTTTTAACACTGTAAATTTACTTCAAAATAAAGGTAAGCTTCAAAAAGATATATATAATATTAACTGTTTTAAGCATAGTAGATCAGGGATTTTAAAGGTAATAATGTTTTTAAAAGTTTGAAGCTAACATTAATTTAAAAAGGTATTTAAAAAGATAATAATTTTGTTAAAAAAACTAATCAGTTGGAGATTGAAATCAAAGCTGAATTCAAGTAAGCATTTCACCCAATTTACTAACCTCTTTTCTTTTTAAAAGGACCTCTACCCCAAAGAAGATTAAGTTTAGGTAAGCTTCTTTACCTAAATTAACTAGCCTAGATTAAAAAAACCAGATTTTTGCCCTGAAGCAGATCTTGGTTTGGTAAGTGAATTTGCTAATTAATAGCATTTTTTTAAAAATGCTCAGTTTTCACTGCAGCAAATCTTGGGCTGGGTAAGCTTTTTACTAACTTACTAACCTTTTTATAAAAACGCACAAAATTTCCCCCTGCAGCAGATCATGGATTAGGTAAGTCATCTTTTCCAAATTACTAACCTTAATTTCAAGCTCCAGATTTCTTCCTACAGCAGATCCTGGGGTAGGTAAATTTTTTTAGATTAAACAGATATTTTACTAAAAAACTGTTTGTCTAAATTAGTTTTTTGATCCAACTAGCCTTTTAAACCCAAATTTAACTTACTACTTTTTTAGTAATATTTCCTATCCAATTACTTAAAATTACCTATTAAAAATCTAATTATTTTCCTTTATTTTTTGCACTTCTTAGTTTTTAAAAGAAACACTTGGTGATACTTTGCAAAGCTTTATTGCCAAAAACTACAGATTTTCACTCAAGAACTTTTAAAGAGTTATAGCAAGGCTTAGCTTATTTTATGCTGTAGATTTGAAAAAGCTTTTTGGCATTTGTTTTCAGTTTTTAGATCTGACTAGCATAGTTTCAAAAAAATACTTGGCAGCTTTAAAAGATCTAAAACAACTGTATTTCTTAAAAAAAGAGTATTTTATTATAGGTGTTTTTTATTAATTGTATTTGCCTTATTATTTTTAAAGATCTCTGATTTTAAGCTACTTTGTTGTTTACCTACCAAAAAAATACAACCACTAAAGAATTAAAATATCCTTAATTTTTTTTAAAAAGGGATGCTTTTATTTCTGAGCTTTTTGCTACAGATTAAAAGATTAAAAATACTAAAGAAATTAAGCCCATCCAAATGAAGAAAAATGCTTTAGAAATATCCACAACTCTCTCAGATACTGCTAAAAAAGTAAAAAGTATAAGCTTATCAGTGGAAGCTAATGGCATAAAAAATACTTATTTTAGAGCTACAATAAAAAAGATGAACATGTCAGAGAAAATTACGCAAAATAAACAAACAAAACATTCATATTTCAGCTAAAAAAATTGTATCATATGATAATGCTTATAGACTACATCAGCTAAACCAGAGAAAGATATATATTTATATTAAATGCTTAAAATTTAAAATAAAGGTATTGGTTTGTCTTTTAAGATTCAAAACTGTTAATGAAAAATAAAATTATTTCAAAAGAAATGTAGTTTCAAAAAAATGTAAGAATTATTCAATCTTCCATCTCTTAAATGCCAAAAGTATAATCCATAATAAAAAAATTGCTAAACAAGACCTTGCTGATAGTTTAATAGAGTAGCTGTATAGCATCTCCTTATACTTCTCTGATGTAAGTTGCACAATCAAAACAACTATAATTTTTATGATAAAAAACTGTATTTTTGAAAACTACTAAATCATCTTAGAAAACAAGAATTATGAAAAAAATTAGAATTTTTGCTGAAACTATCAAAAAGTCTTTCTGCTAGACTAACATAAAGATACCAGTGAGCAGCTGAAAAAGAGAAAGCTAACCATAACACAGCTGTTCTCTTTTGGTACCCTGCTCACCACTCATAGCTTTATACTCACTGATTTCTGCTAAGCTTTTAACCCTGGCTAAAAACATTTTAAATAATATATAATTATCTTTAATTCAAACAAAGCTAATTATCAACTCTGAGGCCATAAACACAGCATTGGGCTGCTGTAAAAGAGTGAAGCTGAGCGTAGCACAGCTTTGCTCTTTTGGCAGCCTGCCTGCACATCTTTCCTTTTACTAGATATAGGCTAGAAATGCATACCAGCAGCCATGATTAAACACTTTTTACCAGATATAACTGGAAACACATATCAGCAGGCTGCTGTAAAAGAGTGAAGCTGAGCGTAGCACAGCTTTGCTCTTTTGGCAGCCAGCCTGACACATCTTTCATTTTACCAGCTATAGACTATAAACACATACCAGCAACCATTATTAAACATTTTTTACCAGATATAGACTAGAAGCACGTACCAGCGGGCTGCCGTAAAGAGTGAAGCTGAGCGTAGCACAGCTTTGCTCTTTTGGCAGCCTGCCTGACACACCTTTCCTTTTACCAACTAGAGTTTAAATTTTTTTAAAAGGCCACTGATTTAAATAAACAAAAAAATGTGACTTAACTAGGATACCTGGACACGTACCTAGGTGGGATGCCGTAAAAGGGCAAAGCAGACAAAGCTCAGCTTTATTCTTTTGGCGTCCTGCCTGCCACACCACGCTTGTCAGATTCAACTGGCAAACTGGAGCAGCTGTAACCCATTTTTGATCAACCGTTTGATCCAAGTCTGTTAAATCAGTTAATTTTGTTAAAGGTTTTCTGGCTTTTTGAGCTTTTCTACTTGGCCAAATAATACCCGGCATTATGGAACTTACTGTGACAAGGCGGTCCCAAAGTGTTGTAAACACTTACTATCTTAGGGGTTCAAAGCAAATGTGTAGAAGTTAAATAATATTAAAATCAATTTTTTTGAAACGTGGGGTCAACCCCTGGCAAGGATTCACACAAAAGACCCCTTGGTCCTTGGTTCAACTATCCAGGTGTTACAAAAGTAACAAATTTGAAGCCCCAGGCAGGAATCAAACCCGCTCCTAGCTGCCAGGCAGGGCAAGAGGGTGGGGGAGATTTGCCTGCACCTGGATTTTCTTTAAAAAGCAAAAATCCAGGTGCTTGAACCATTCCTGCCCTGGTGGCAGCTGCAGGACCTGTTATGGGCCCCAAAAGCTACGCCCAAGCCTTGATAGGTTTGGCTGGGCCTGGACAGGCTAATTTTAGCTGCCCAGTAAACCCAGTTCAAGCCCATCATCCATTAAGTAATTTGGGGGTCCCAATTGGGAACCCCTTTTTTAATCTAGTTCTTTTGCCTCAGGAATGCCTGTCAAGCCAGTCCCAAAGTGGCAATCAAATTGGGGAAAACCCCATGACCCCTGTAGCCAAACCTGCCAGAACCAATGTCCATTCAGGCCAAGATGGGTCCCCAACAAGCCAAACAACTGTTACTGAAAACCCCAAAAATGACCATGAAGCAGCCAACCAAACAACAGAACCTAATATGCCAAGCCTTGCCACACAGATAGCACCAGAAGAATGCCCATAGGTACTTGTATGTGAGTAAGTATATAAATCAGAAGCAGCTGAAAAATTTATGTATTGTCATCCTTACCAATAAAGTTGTTATGAACCTTTGGTTCACCAATCTGTTTCCATACTTATTTTTTTATTTTCTTCCATCTGCAAACACCAAAGTGTCAGTACCCATCCACTGGGATAGATAACTAGACTCCAGTTGACAAAACTGAAGCCTTTGACTACTACCACCCACCCAACGCTCCATTTGGCCCTGTGCATTTCACTGAGTATCTCCCAAACCCTGATCACAAACCCTGGACCTTGGAAGACTTGCAGTGGTACACCTTCCCAAACGCCCCTAAGGAACCCTACCAAATTGTCTGTGACGGCAAAGTAATCACCATTTACTCTTTGATTTTCAACAAGAAATACAACAATTCTGCTGCCTACCTGGTCCCCATGGAACCACCCCTGACACCCGAACTGACGTTCTCAACCCCACCTACTTCTGATGCCACTGGTCAGAGTAGTCAATTCCTGGGAGTGCTTTACCTGGCGCTCACAGGATTGATTGACTCTGCCTTGCCAGCGGCTGGGCCCTGGGCTGTGACTGGGAAGGCCCTTTTCTACCTGGTAAAGTTAGGTCTCATCATCTGGTGGACCATACCAGTACCTGCCTCAACTCCTCCCTCACCTGCTGGAGCCCCACAGTACTCCTGGTATCCTGACATTAGGCATGCAAAGCCAAAAGTGGAAGTCAACTCAAATTACCAAACAATGAAACATGAACAGCTAGTAATTGAAATCTGTAATAGACTCAATTTAGCGCCTAACTCATTAGTAGCATCAAGTTACTCCTTATTCATCCATATAACTGATCAGCAGATATCTTGTTGCTCCTAAAGGGTTCATCTAAAATATATAATTGCCAATATTAAAATAAAGACATTATCTAATTTTCAATAATTTCTCCCTTTTAACTCTGCTAATATAGCACAGTAACAAAATTGGTAGTACAGGTAGATTATACATCCTACCTTTTTTTCAAAATTCTTCCTGTTTCCTGTACCTGCAGCAGACAACAAATATACAAAAAAAATCAATCCAGGGCTACCCTTAGATTGGATGCCTTACATGCGAGAAGAAAATTCCTAAGGGACACATCCTTTATCAAAACATGGTGATCTAAGCTCCTGCCTTCAACGCCCTCTCTGCACAAGAGATCTTTCAGGCTTCCTATTTCACACCTTGAGACAATGACAAAAGCATTATACCCACACATGTAGTCTAGCAACTTTGCAGTGCAGCCTTGAAGTCATTAGCAGGTGCCAACAACAACACCACAACATGGATCCAGTCCACTCAGAACAAACTGACACAAATAGAATGCCTGACACACTTCTGGATTTCAGAAATCTCCATTTGACTTAACCTTGATGCAGACACATGATGCAACAAATGGCATCTGGATCATTCTGAAAAATACTCAGACACCTTCAAGAGAGACTTCCTTGCCCAATTTGGCATGAAGGACACTACACTCATTATTGCTCACCAAGTCAAGAACTTAACCTAAACAGGTACAGTAAAGAAGCTTACAAGGACCTACAAGGAGTTGTGCCAAAATGCCTCATATCATACCCTGCCCTGAAGAGCAGGCTTTTTGGTATTATTTTTTATTCATTTTACCTTATCTTTCTTGTTTTTAAATAAGAAATTTAAGTTGAAAGTTAAGAAAGAATTAAGGTAATAGCTTTAAAGTAAATCATCATTAATTCACACTTCAATTTACTGTTGTTTCTTCCTCTTGTCTGCTATTCAATAGTGCCTATATTTTCTATTCTTAATAAGAAGGTTAATATAATTTTCAATTGGCTTGCACACTTTGGGTTGTGTAAGCACTCACTTTCCCCTCACCCTGCTGTTGCAGATCTGTGGCTGCTCATACTGAGCTTTCTGTTTCCTCTCTTTTTCCAATATTTTTTCTGGTGCTTCCAACTGCCCCTGTGTCTTGGTTCTTGTATCCACTATGCCTATCATACCAACAGCAACAGCATTTCTACTATAAATAAAGAGTGTAAGAAGAGTAGGCTTTAAGCCAAAATTCTAAGTGATTTCTTTCCTTCAACTTTCTTGGAGTTTTAACTTTTTCAATCTTACAAATTTAAACTTTAACTTTTAGATTTAACCAGAAAAGTTAATTTTAACACCTTTTAGTTTAAACCATGGAAGTTGTTAAACAACATGCTCTAGGCTTATTGTATCCCATTTTCTTGTTTAAAGAATTTTTAATAGCTATTTGTACCAATTTTCAGATGGAAAATATCCAAACATTGATATTCCCTTGGTAAAAATAGATCTTTATTAAATATCTTATTTTATCCTCTATGTTCAGGTTTTTTAAACTCTATTACGCCTTTTGTAACCCAGTATAAGTTTTTAGCCAATTTTTGTAAAGCTATGTTACAAACCGTTCCTACCTTTCTATATCTCTTGAATCTTAATCCAAATGTTTTGCACATTATAGTTTACAACCTTGCGCTGTTATGGGCAAGGTCTTACAAAACACATGGCACATAATAAGAGTTTGAATGGGTGTGAGCTGGTTTTCTTGAAGCTTGGGATCATCATCTTACTGTATGGATTTTGTGAGCTGCAAGCTTGATATACATATTGCATGTTTTATTTTATCATTAATGCTCATAATTCTGTTAACTATCTTTAACTGTTTTCTAGATGCTTCTATCTATTTGATAGACAGCTTGAAGGTGCTCTTGGATGGTGGTGAAAAATGCAATATAGCCATAAAATCAGATAGAAAAGTCAAGAGTCTTTGAATAAACTGGCTTCATTTACTTTTGAAGTACAGTTTCTATTAGCTGACTCTTTTTATTACAGATTAAAAATCTTTGAGATTTTTGGGTCCATATGTTGCAGCTGAAATAATTTTAGTTCTGTATTTGAGCTGGGGAAGACAGCGCTCCACAGAAGACACAAAAGAAGGAAATAGGAATAAGATAATCTTTATTGAGAATAATGTGAGTTCTTATACCTTGGGATAAACTATTAAGCCACCAAGGAGGTGGCACATGTGGCAACAATGTGGGTAGGAATAGGCACTGTACTGGTTAAGGATTATTGTTGGGATCTTCATTATAAATAGGCCTAGCCCTTTATAACAAAATATACAATAGCTTTACAGCTGTGAGGGCAAATAAAATCAAATGAGATAAAAAATAGAAGAACCCCCAAATCTATTGTAATTTAATATAAATTCTTAGATTTTCAACTTCGTTTTTAGACCAAGTTGATTTCGTTTATCTCAACAGGTTATAAACCTACTGTATTTTATTTCGATGGCTGGAAATCAGTTGAGGGAAACATAACCGACGTAAAATCTCCTTAATACCAAAATCCTAGTTACAGCGCTTACATTACGTTATCATTCTAAATAGAAGATTATTGTATAAGTCTGATATATTTCAGGTTGGCGGGCTAGGATAAAACGTTAAAGGCAGGGTCTTAAGAACCTATATCTACATGTGTTTCAAAACTAGTGAGCTCAAAGGTGGCCATTTTTACTTTGGAAAAGTCGATTTTATTCTCTGGAACAAGTTCAGATTCAGCTTGAAAGCAAATCAAGCAGCTTGTAGTACCCAACCATTGTACAACATACCGCTAGGTTTAGAGAGAAGAACATGCTTTAGAAATTCTGATGTGGCGTTTGTAACTCGAGCCAAGGAATCAGAAAAGAGTATCGATTCAGCAGAGCTTTAGAAATATCTCTTTATTGGAATGTATCTAGACTCCATTTTTTATTTCAGTGATTCAAAAAAGTAAATAGATTTAAATATTTATATTATTGCGATGAAAACGTAGAGTCCTTAATGTACATTTAGACGTCAAGATATCTTGGTGTTCTCAAAAAAAGTTGGTTTTGTTTATTCAAGGAAGATAACTGTGGATCCTCTCGGAAGGAAACCTGTTTGATAGGGTAGAAGAAGGATCTACATTCATTGGTCATAAAAATATGATAAGCCATACCAGGGCCTTGCCTAGAATAAACATTATTTAATTGAGTTTTCTAAATGGGAGCAAATATCGTTGAAACAAACAATTACCCTCTGATTATAAAAATCAATCTGATGGTCAATTATGTTTAATGTTCAGAGTAGCTGCTTTGTGTTTTGGGGTTGTTCATTCAACTGAAGTGTACGGGACAGTTGTAACCAGTCCTCCCCTCCCTCCCCTCAATGAGAAACATATTTTTAATCTTGTGAACCGCGCCTCAGAGCAGAGCATCACCAACAGTAGAATGACTTTGGCTTCTGGAATGTCCTGGGTTGGGCCTACAGAGCTTTTTGCTGAGTATCATCTTGTTGGAGATTACCCCCAGGCAATAAGAAACTGTGAGTTTGTTGGTAGACCCTATGGCTTTGGCTGTTTTAAAAAGACAAAAGCGTACTACTACTGGTCAAAGGGCTATCCTATTTCCAGCCCCATCACGTGTCAATCCAACCAGACATGTATTGCTAAAGCAACCCATTCAATCATATCTCATCTCAAGTACAACATTGGCGCAATCTCTGTTGGAAAGCTTGTTGCCCTTGTAAGCAACCGATATAAGAACATTCCCCTTGACTACAAAGACGGGGTGGCTTCCCCCACTAACATTAACCAAGCGTTTGTCGGGCCTAACCGGAAGCAGCTCAAGTTCAAATCCCTCTTCTTTACTGTCGAAGGAAAACTTGAACTCCACAACTTTAATGTCAAAAATGAAAACAAGACCTCAAGCCTTCTCCACAACGTGGTAATGAAGTTCCCCATAGTCATCCCTAAAACTGGGGCAGGTAGTGGCGTCTACTATCTTGAAGATGCGTGACCCTATTAAACTTCCAAGGTCTAATAGCGTTAACGACAAATTTGAATAAAATTTTAACGCTATCCGTTGGCTATAAAAGTGAACTAGCTTCACTCCAAATAAACTATTCTTTATCCTCAAACTTTTTTTTGGGTATTCTTGTAGTTCACTGCTACAAAGACAATAAAACTTGGTTTAAATTTCTTACAACCTTAACTCTGCTCCAACTTGGTTCCCATTTCCACTGCCTAAATGGGACCCTTTCTGAAATAAAGAGACCAATTCAAATTTGATCCATGGGGTTTTCTGGACCCTCATAGCAATAACCAAGCATAGAACTCAAATTACAGGCTTTAATTGAGAGGATCCGAACCTCTAAAACAATACAGTATTTTTCAGAGCTGTCAAGATAGAGAAAAAAGTCAAGCTCAGAGTACACAGTAGCTTTGTACAGAACAATTCTTCAGTGGATCAAACTCCACTCTTCATTAATACAAATAGCTAATTCCTATTTTTTATTCTGTGCACAGCTTCTGTACAATCCAAACCTAGCTTTTTTCTATCTCAACATCTCTAAAAAGTACATTATCAATCTTACCTTTTCCAAAGACTTTCCAGAGTTTAATGTGTAAGCATATCCACCCTAAGATCCCATATTAAAAGGTTTCCAGCAACTATATCCAGTAAGCATCAAGTGTTCTATATTAAACCAACCCTTTTACTATAATTGAGCTTCAAAAAATACCCACAAAACTTTATGAATGTTAACTTTCAGTAGTTTTCCCAGATGCTAAGATAAGTGGAATACAGTCAGCATCAAGAGAAATATGGGGAATTGAAATCTATTGCTAATCAATATCAAAGTTTTATTCTTTTGTCAAGGGTCTGGATGTACAAGTATTCTGGTTACCGCCATCACACTTAGCATCCAGTCATTGCCCAATTTGGTGCCTTTCCAATATACCATTCAACATACCAGAAATGGCAACAAACCAATATCACATGACTGTCCAGGTATCCAGCAACTCAAACTCATCCAGCACATGACCAGCCCCTGGGTTTGATCCAACTAAAATCCCTGCTACAGCTAAAGCTATATAAGTCTAAAGTATTATCCAATAAAATATACTTCTTCTCTCCCTAAATCTATATTCAAAGCTTCCCTAAAAGGCACTCCTTATCACTGGTAGCGCTACGGTTTTGACCACGCTGATAAAAGAGAAAATGACTGAACAGAACCTGTCCACCTTTGCCCACGTACTCAACCAGGCCACATCCCAGGATACCTGGAAAATGTACTTCCGCGCCCACAACATTAATGAAGATATTCCTAGTGGATGCACTGTATTTGAAGGACATGTCATGCCCAAAGCATGCACCAAGATAATTCAATACAGTTGCTCTCTACAACCACAAACAAACACACAACTGCCTATTGCAGGCAAAGTCACCAGCACCAAGTACATTGGTATCAACAAGTTATTTGGTAAAAACAAAGAAAACGTCATCAACTGGCTAGACCACTCAGCCACAAAACTCCGCGCCAGCTGCATTCCCCACAAAAAATGGCTCCAAGAAGCCAGCAAGCGCCTATATGAGGCCGCAGCTAACCAGTTTGACACCTGGGTTGGCTCACAAACTGACAACCAGCTTGACAACTGCAAAGAGTTCAAAGCTGACATCACCCACAATTTCCGCGTCACTGAATCCCTCCAAGACATTGCAATACAGCTCAGTGATCTTCCTCAGAAGACCACTATCACAGCTTACGCCAATGAATTTGAAGAAATACACCGTAAAATCTAAAACCCAGCACAAGCTGACAACGTACACACTAGAGCATCATTCATCAACAGAATGAAACCCTCTGTTGCTGCCCTCATCTGCCCAGAGGCTAACACCTCCATGCCTGCGCTCATTGCAGAAGCCAAACATACTGAAAAATGCACAAACATGGAATATGCTGCACACAACGGCAACTGCTCCTCAAATGGCAATGGCAGAGACAACTCTAATGGCAATAAGCTCCAGAACACCAATCATAGCAACAGCAACTCCAATTGCAACAATGGCAATTGTAGTAAAGCACAAACTGCCCCATCCCAAGAAAGAAGGCACCGCCAAAGTCAACAATGCTGAAGTAGCAACCCTCTATGAATCTGACCCCACATTCTCTGACCTCAAAGTTCTCAAAACAGAGGAACAGGGAAAAGAGGAGGGGGAAAAGGCTTAAGTGCCCCTGTCTCCCCCCAACTTGATAAGAAATTGTACCAAGGCACAAACTTTGCTGCTTGCATCCCCCATGTCCCGCAATCCTCCATTTTTATGAACATAAAAATTAAAGATTGCTCACAACTTCTTGTCTATCCATGCACTTAAAAATCTCATACACATAAAATTTTATTCAACTCTGGTGCACAACACACCATGGCTGGCAAACCATTTGTAACCAAATACAAGATGCCAGTTATCAAATCTAACTTCAAATACTCCAGAATGGCAGACAAGTCAAAAGTTCTACTCAAAGTCAAAACAACTCCCTTCAGAATTGATCTCCAAGGGATCCAAACCTCCATAAACGGACTTGTCATAACTCAACATACACTACAACATTGTAGCAGGCATGGACTGGTTCACCTGAGTGAACCCCAGCGTAAGTTGGAAAAAAACCATGACAATAAAACACAATGGAGTCAATTTCAACATTCTCAAAGAACCCAACAACCTCATCCTAAGAGACACAGTATTTGTCCAAGTCATAAACAAGATGACTCTGGACATCTAACCAAAGATAGTACCCTCTATATAACGAGGTACTCCAAATTTAATAATATACAAACTCAAAAGATCCAATGCCCAGAACTTGAAACACTTCTAAAAAACATGCCCATGTATTTAAAGAAGAACTCACAGAATTACCCCCCCAAGCGAGAAGTCAAGCATGGCATTGACCTATGTAAAGCCATGCCTAAGCCAGCACTTCTATACAGACTCTCCCCCATGGAGACCCAAACACTTAAATCCTACATCAAGGACAATCTAGCCAAAGGATTCATTTGCCCGTCTGAATCCCCATGGGGGGCAGCGGTTTTCCTTGTAAAGAAGAAAGAAGGATATCTTTGCTTAGTTACTGACTACAGAGCACTAAACACAAGTACAGTAAAAAATAAATACCCACTTCCCCTCATAGAAGACCTATTTGCAAGGCTCTCTGGAGCAAAAAATTTCTCAAAAATTGACCTCACATCTGGTTATAACCAAGTTGAAGTCAAAGAGAAGGACATACCAAAGACCACGTTCTGCACGCAATTTGGGTTGTTTGAATGTAAAGTAATGAATTTTTGGGATGACAAACGCCCCAGCAATATTTGTCACCATGATGAACCAGGCGCTAAACAGACTCTCAAACACATTATTTTACCTCAACAACATCATCATATTTTCAAAAACAAAAGAGGAACACCTCACGCATGTCTGCAAGACACTCAATCAACTCACAAAGCACAAACTATACTCTAAGCCTAGTAAGTGCCAATTTATGGAAAAGGAACTCCTGTTCTTGGGACACATTGTCTCTGACAGTGGCATCCAAGCAGACACAGATAAAATAAAAGCCATAAATAACATGCAACACCCCACCTCTGTGAAACAAGTAAGATGCTTTCTTGGTATGGTAGCTTACCTAAGGAAGTATATCAAAGACTGCAGAAAGCTCACCACACCAATCAATGACCTAACCAAAGGTAATGCCAAAAAGAAATTCATCTGGCCTCCAGAATGCGACAAGAATTTCCAACTATTAAAACAAGCTTTGATCAAAGCACCAATCTTGCAATACCCTAATAACAACGGATGCTACAAGCTTGAGTCTGACGCTAGTGACACTGCCATTAGCGCAGTCCTACACATCTGCCAGCCAGGGCAGCAAGATTTCCTGTCAGTATGTTAAGAAAGCAGAAAACTAACAAACACTGAGCAAAGGCACCCAATACACAATAAAGAATTGCTAGCAATATATCACACATGCAAGAAATGGAGATGCTATCTTGAAGGACACTTAAATGTCTGAGTGCTAACTGACCACAAGTCCTCAATCTATTTCAAAACTCAATACACGCTTGCGTGGCGCCAAGCCAAATGGATGTCCTTGCTGGAACAGCTTACCCTGGACATCAAAAAAAGGGGGCAGAGCTGGTCACAGCCGATGCTCTCTCTAGGCTATGCTAGCCAAGAAAGGATCACCCTGACCACCTGGACCCTGACTGGCCCAACCTATACAACACTGAGTACAAAACAAAAGGAAAAGATCCCTCCACACACCAATTAACCCATGATACTCCAGTAAGGAATGAAAAACTTTTCTATGTATCAAATAGCACGGTATACCAAATCATCAAGGATAAACACATTCCATAAATTTCACTTGCACAAAGAGTCAACACTATACTAAGACACTGCTGTCTGCTAGGGCATACAAAGGCTAACAACCTATATCTCACATTATAAGAGATAGTATGGTGGCCCAACCTGAAGAAAGACATAATAAATGTTCTAAAGAAATGTACAGTGTGTAAAAAATACACCAGCACCAAGGCGCCACAGCCAACAGTTAACCCAGTACCTGACCCTGAACCATTTAAGGTTTTGGGACTGGACGTAGTGGGACCCTTCCCAGAAACCAAAACAAATCAACGTTTCCTAATTGTAGCCATCAACTTTGCCACATGTTGGCCCATCTTCTGGGCAACAAAAGACCACAAGGCGGAAACAATAAATTGATTCATCAATAGAGCAATCATAGCAGACTACAGCACTCCAGACTACATCATAACATATGGAGCAAAAGAGTTAACAGGCCACGTAGTAAACAACAATCTAAAAACAAAGAACATCAAACACTCCACAACCTTGCCCTATAGGCCACAGGCCAACAGCAGAGTTGAACGCCTGAACAGCAGCCTTATCAGAACCCTGGAGAAAATAATGGATGGCAAAGCCAAAGACACATGGCCACTCTATTTAAAACATGCATTACTATTATCCTGAGTTTTTACAATCAAGGGACAGGCTACTCACTGTTTGAACTGACATACAGGTACAAGACAGAAATAGTCACCCACAATAAGCAACCATATGTGAAGACCCCCCCGGGGAAACCTCCCACAGTAGAACAGAAAACAGCTCTACAACACATACACCTCAAAGCCAAACCAGCAGAAACAAAGAGACTCAAAACTCAAAAGGTAACCTCAACAGAGATACACTCCCCATCAACTCCCCTGTCTGGGTTCTAGCTGGGAACAGAAAGAAGCTAGACTCAGTACACAGAGGACCAGGAAGGATCATCAGATACTGACCAGACAGGAACACCTACCTGGTTAAGTTCCAGGGTGCCAAAGAGCCCATCATCAAAAAGTATCACAGATCTTGCCTCCCCCCTAGCAAAGGAGAACACTCAACCCAGTTGATGCCCACTAGTAAACAACTCCAGGAACATCAGGCGGCAGCCGTCAAGACAAAGCCCCCCCTGATGTACCCAAGCAACCCCTCAAGGGAGGGGTGTGTTGAGGGTCTTGATGTACAAGTATTCCAGTTACTGCCATCACACTTAACATCCAGTGATTGCCTGGTTTGGTGCCTTTCTAATATACCATTTGACATACCAGAAATGGCAACAAACCAATATCACATGACTATTCAGGTATCTAGTGACTCAAACCCATTTAGCACATGATCAGCCCCTGGGTTTGCTCCAACTAAAATCCCTGTCACAGCTAAAGCTATATAAGTCTAAAGTATTATCTATTAAAATATACTTCTTCTCTCCCTAAATATATATTTAAAGCTTCCCCAAAAGGCGCTCCTTATCACTTTTTATTTTTTTTTATTTAAGCTCAGCAGAATTTTTCTGAGCGTAGAAGATTTAACTTTAATGTGGATCAATTTTGTTCATCCCCATGTCAAATCTGCGGGGTTGACCCCCAGAAAATTTGGCAATGGCACCCATGTCAACACTAATAAGGTTGACAGTAAAAATGTTGATCCTATGGTAAAGTGACAACTCGTTTTTACATAATGTAGTCTCCTGGATGTCAACACTTTTTTAAATAACAAAACACTTTACTCTGAACATTTTTATAAAAAATATTTTAAAATAAATTATTACACTAAAACAACCCCAGAGAGTCCAAAAATGCAATAAAAAATTTCCTAACTAATAAGAATAAGGATATATAAGCAATTATTTTTCAACTTATACATAAATTACAATCTTTATAATAAAATTATTCTTTATTCCCATAAAATTCCAATAACCAAAAATAAAGATATTTAATATATCATAATAAATACCAATTATAAAATAATTCTATATTTAGTTTATTATACTTTATATAAGCATAACTGAAAATATCTCATACCTTAAGAATAAAGTAACAAAAATATAAGACATTTCTTACTAAACCACACATGAAACTGTATCTGAAACTTACCATTTATACCTAAAAAGATTAGTGCTATCCAAAAAATATAAAAATCAAAATTAAAAGTAAAAAAGGATCCAGGCAAACCAAAGCAAAGTTTACTGGGCTAATTAAAGCCACCGGCAAGAGCAGTTGCTACATCTTCAAGGTATTTTTTGTTTTCCACCACCTTATACTTCTTCTTCACCACTTTTTGGATGTCCTCCTGATAGTCCTGCTCCTTACTCTTTCTCTTCTTGGTGGCCACCTGGTTGGACAGCTCACAAAACTTAGAGACATTCCGGGCCTGCTCCTCCTGCAGCTTCTGGAAGAACTTGCTGTACTTGGGGTTTGACCCAAACTTGGTCTTCAATTGCTTGTGTCAAACCTCAAGGCTAAAGGTGGTCTTCATCTCCCCCTTGAGGCAGGCGCCTTGACAGTTCCAAGGGGCAGTGGTCCCGCTCTTACCTCTCTGGGAAGTCACCTTCTTGCCCATCCATTGGTGCTCAAAGTAATCCAGGTAGCCTTTGAAGATGGTGGAGTGATTCTTAATGTAAGCATCCTCCAGGAGGGCCTCAAATCCAATCCCAGTATTCTCTGGCCGCACAAAAGCCAAGGCAGCAAACTGGGTTAAGGCAGAGTGACACTTCCTTTTACCATTGTTTAAATACTTCTCAAAGAGCTCCTTCTTGCTCTTAAGATGATTGATGGGGGCCTGCCTAAAATGAAAGAAGCAGCCTTGTACTTTCCCATTAAAGGTGGCCTCAAAGGCTAAAAACTTAGCAAGCTCAAATTCCATAATGATACCCTTTGGCCCAAGTGAGTGTTCATAAGCTAGCTGCTCAGCAGTCAGGGCAGACTCATTCTTCTCAGAGGAAGAGGGATTAGCTCTTGTGGCGTGGGTAGGAAGGGGGAGCTTGTTGGTGGGAAGAGAGCTCAAAGAATCCTGGACAATTTTGAAGGCTCTGGCTGTAAGGGATTCCATCCCTTACACAAATAAGAAACCAAACTTGAGGACCTTGAGTACAATCCAGAAACCACAAACTGCATTTTTAAATGCAAATTTAGGAACCAACAACAGAAACAAACAAAAAACCAATCAATTTGAAAACACATTTGAAATTGATAAATGAATGTGTTTTATTCAATATCAAATGTAAAAACAAAAGCAAGCGTAAAAACAGAAACTGCCATATAAATTCTACTTTAATTTTGGATTCCAAGGCTTCAGACAATGATAACAATAACAGGAATATCAATTCAGCATGTAAAATTGGCTCCAATTAATATAAAATAGCCAATCAAGTTAAATTAAATGCGGAAATCATCCAAATCAGATATTCAGAGACCTAGTTGACCAATCAAAGCCAGAAGACCAACCAAGCCAGAGAAGTACATCACACCCAACCACAGAAATTATCCCTAACCATAGTGAAGTACAATACTACAATGCAATATTCCAACCTGCCTCTTATTGCATTGCAGGCTGCAGCCTGCTGCAGTTCTGCAAAGCAATATTTCTGAAATCATTCTTGCAGGACCACCTGGTAACCACAATGTTCCCTTCATCACTTGAGCTCAGTATTTAAACTGGCAAATTTTTCCCTTCCAAATTGCTCCAACAATTTTCTTATTCCTATCAAACCAATACAGTAGTTTTAAAATTTATGGCAACAATCAAAATTACCTCAGATTTAAACAAAATCCAACTCTCAGGTTAAAATATACACTCTGTTAACAGGGTTTATTGGCGTTAATGGGCAAAATGAGTCAACACAGCAACAAAGGGCTCACACGCAAAGCAAAACCATTCAAAATACAATCCAAAATACATCAATTCACAAAAAAATGGTGTGAGTTGACTTTCAGTGTACATATGTTTACTATGTGAATCAGTGACAAAATACACCCAAGCAAGGTGTGTCAAAACTCAAACCAAAAACAAAACACAATAGCAACTTGTTATGTAAACAAAATCACTCATGCAATGTGTGCAATAGATTGTAATCATGAATGATACCAAGGTATCTAAAATAAGACACAAGATCTGAAACATAAATTTTAAAAATATTGTGTTGGGTGTTTGAATTTGGCAGTAAAATCCAGGAAAAAGGGTGGAAATTATTTCAGGTATTCTAAAAAGGGTGTTGTAAAACCAAAAACAACTAATTAAGAAATAAAATATCTATAATTGGGATATTGGGTGGGAAAAAAATAATAATTGAATATCCATAAACAGATAAAAGCAAAAATTAAAATTATGGAGTAACTTAATTGAAATTTATTTAATCTTTTATTAAATCTTAAAATGGAAGGAACACAACAACAGAGTACCAATACACCTGTTGTGCACCACAGTTGCGGTTGCCCCCGCGGGTCAAAGAATAGAGTTAGTGCAACCCAAGTGCCTACTCAAGGAGGAGACAGGAGAGTAGAGTTCCATAGTGACACTGCACTGACATAGCCGGTTCAAGGAGCACAAGCTGCTAGGGTGCAAAGCATAAACCCTTGGGTCCCAAAGCTGACCCAGAAGCCCACCAAAGTCACCACTACAAATAAAGTTAGAAACAAGGAGGTATAACTTACTTTGTATGTGTTTGACGTTATGTACTGGCAAGAGTCGGTCCCGTCAGCCATGCTGGAGAAGGTGAAGCCTGTACTTGATACTAGCTACAAGCCCTACATCAATGATGGTAATCAGGAGGATGCCAAAGAGTCCAAGTTATATCAAACCAATGAGGGGCAGCTGGTGTTAAAAAAGGTTGCAGCCTTCTATACCAAGGTACCTATGCCCTGTGTTGTGCCCAGTGCCAACAAGTCAATCCCCACTGCTAAAAAGCCTGCCCAGAAGCGCATCCCTGTTGCAACTGAACCAATGAGGATTCAGTATTTGGAATTGGGGAAGACAACAGTCTAATAGAAAGGACAGAATAATAAGAATAATGTATCATTTATTGTAGAATATTGTGATTAATATACTTTATGGGGAAAGCCACAAGGCCACAAGGGGGTGGCATAGTGGGAAGTTCCATGTAAGGTTTGGAGCCAAGGAATAACTTGTGCAGAAATCAGCAAGTCAAATTAGAAGCGCTCCTAATTAGGATGAAGTACCTGCCATTTGATATTGCCATCAGATTAATCTACAACATTAGATACGTCAAGGGGCGGCTCATTGAGCGCCTCCTGTATATTGTAAGATACGTTAGTAGGCAAGTCTGGAAACTTGATTGCAACATCCCTGACATCAAACACACCATCCTGCTTAAGCTAATGCGGGAATTGGGTGATTACAAGGCGGCCATGGCCCTTGCTGGAGTGGATCCCAAGTACACCAGCAAGACCTTCCAAAAATTCATCAATAGTGGTTGTGTCCTTGCCGTGTAGAAATCCTTGCATGTTTCTACCATGATCACCAAGGAGCACAAATGGGCAATCCGTCAGTGGATCACCCAGGACTGCCATCTTGAACTGGCAAATATACAGGACATGGTTAAATCTACTTTTGGGATTGAGGCCTTGATTTCCTTTTACTACCATCTGGCGAAGGGAATGAGATTTTTTTGGAAAAAGCTTGGGGGATCCCCTTACAACAGAAACAGTCCAGCCAATATTGATGTCCGTAAAAACTACTCAGAGGTGTACACTGCCCTCAAAGCTAAGGGGACGGTCAAATTTTATTATATTGACAAATTGGCATTTGCCTTGTCAATGCGCAATGGGTATGGCTATGTCCCCAAAGGCTCCAATGACGGGATGGCTTGGCGTGCTGCAGTCCGCGCCACAGCCTACTTGATGGTGGCTCTCCTTGGTCCAAAAGGGGTCAAGCTCTACCAAATGATATTGGGTTTGAATAACAGCAGGACCTTTCTATCATTTCTCCAATTGGTCCAGGAGCACCTGAGGCGCACAAGCCCGGGCTTCACCAACATAATTGTATTGGACAATGTTGGTCTCCACAAGGTGGCAGATATTCTTGAAGAATTTCCATCAATTGACACCAGCATTGCTGTGGGCCCCCAGCAATTGGCCATGGCAAATTTACACCTTCTCTTCCTCCCAGCCTATTCACCCTTCCTAAATCCCATCAAGGAAGTCTTTGGGTGGCTCAAGCAAGTTGTCAAGCAAGGAACCCCAACTGAAACCAAGGACCTCTTTAATTTGCTGCAGGCCAGGATCCACATCCTCCCAGCTGAGACCGTGGCCAAATTCTATGGCCACACTGATTAGTTCATCCTTGCGTGCCTAGCCAAAAAGCCAAGCAATTAAAGGCTTAGTGTGTCCAATTTTTTATATTTTCTTATGTACTATTCAAGATTTATGGATTATCATATTATATTTAGAAGCTTCCACACCCACAATCACACTCAGAAGGACCATCAATAGATGTAAGTAATTTATTATTTTTATTATATATTATTTTATTATGACATCTGAGGTAATACCAAACGCTTGATACTGGATTATGCAAATAGATTTATACCACTTTGTCAAATAAATATAAAATAGTCTTATAAAAATTAAACGTAAAATGTACAGGTTGTAATTTATTTTATTACTGTATTATTTTATGCTTTTATGAAACCTGTTCCCACAATATATTTTGCAAAATTGGTTTGCTGAAATAAGAATTAGAAAATTTTATTATAATAAAATAATATGAATTGTAATGAATTTTATTAGAAGAAAGAATTTATTGCAAACACCTGTAGTGGGTTCTTCAGTATGTACCTACCCCACAATGGAGGTGGCACACAACCTCCACTTCCACACTGTGGACAGTAGATAAGCCCTTATTAAAAAACTCCCTCCTGCTGGTGAAGGGGAGTAGGGTAAGGTGCAAACTGAGGAGCAGCTTTTTGGGCGGGGCTGCAAACCCGTAAATCCCTGTCAGGACCAGGGCGTCTTGGATTACATGGTCCACTGAGTCATATCCAGGGGGGACCTTCTTCCCGCCAAGTGCGAGCCGGGCCTTGTCAATTCCCAGAAGGACCCAGTCTAGATCCTCTATGCTTGCGCTCATCCCAAAGAAGAAAAGATAGCCAAGGTAAACCACCAAGTGAATCCTTTGCCCAGCAAAGGCTTCTGTGAACTCACACAATTTATTATAGACCACACTGATCTTCTTGCTGTGCCTGGTCTTTGCAATGGTAAGATCCATTGCCAAGGGGAGCCCTGTCTCATCTGCACTCCAGGCTAGCCCAAAGTTGCAAGTAGGATCTTAGTTTTCTTTACATCTGTTGCATCTGCAACAGCCAATTTGCCCACCGCGCGCCCAAAGTTGTCCAGAAGGTAAGACAGGGTGTGCTCCAATGGGAAGTAGAAGCAAGCAGCCACATGAGCCCGGCCCATCTCTGGTACATTCTTGAATGGGAGCATTGCCAAGACGTCCCAAACAAGCTCAATAGAGTTTACACAGTAAACTCCACTGAGGGATACCGGGTCCAGGCGGACCAGTTGGGCATCCTTGTAGGCAGTAACTGCCCACTTGGATGCCCCCTTGACATGTGTCAGCCCGGCTAGTGCGTCCCTTGTCATTGGGAAAGACCCGTGAATTCTGTCTTCAAGCTCCCACACAATAGGGGGGACAGATAGAGCTGCTTAGCCACATGAGTGGCATAATTTGCATAAAAGGTGGCTGGGACAAAGGGGACCAGGACTTGGCGGAGTTTGCTGTCTATGTTTTCTAAGAAAAAAGGTAAGTTTTTTGAAAATTTATTAATTTTGTTTTTTAGGCTACCTTCTTGTGTTTCTTCCTTGCCCGCAGCCTCAGCCAGCTTGGCCATTCTTGGCGCAATCAATTGCGCTGGAAATTCAGTATTTCCTGCCCTGGCACGCTTGGTGGGTTTGAGATGTTCATACATCTCTGGGTTGTCAACCCAAACAGACGGCACAGAAAGATTGTACACCTTGAACTGGAGGCCCTCAACCACCGTCTTCTGGATGTTGAGAAGACGCTCAATGGTCTTCTCTGGGGTGTCTGGCATTTTTGACATTAGTGCTTTTGCGGACACCTTGTCAATTTTGTCCCCAGTGAGGACAGTGGACTTAACTTTGGCTTTGACCTTGCGGTTGATGTCCTTGATTTTGGCAATTGCCAAGTTGAGGTCTTTGAGTAGTTTTTTGAGTTTTCTAATTTAATTTTTTTACTAACCTTTCCATATGTTTTTATAGCTTTTGCCCCAATAAATTCTGTATTATTTTGATACTTTTGCCTCTTTGTTTATTCCTTTTTGTTTTCCCATCTACTACATTATCCCATCTTTTTACCCATTTTGTATATGTTTTACGCTCATCTCAATATGTGTTGTTTGCTTTGTGTTGGCATTGTTTCCTTGATTACCATATTATTTTTGGCACTTGACATAGCCCCTTGTGAAAATATTAACAACACTTTGATGATTGGCTACATTTGAAATAGAAAATTATAGTGTTAACTGTTTTTAGATAAAGTTGTTACTGATCTGAATTCAAAACCTTAATGATAAACTTTAAGCCAATCAGTAGCCAAGTGATAAAGTGATTGTTGTGACATAAAGGGTCATTCAATTATTCTTTGGTGCATGTGTGCTATATAATATGATTGGCTGGATGTTTTGCCATTGTACGCCATTGCTGCTGTGGCAAGTTGTTGATGGACTATTGCTAACCCAGTAGCTGATTGGGCACTGGTCCATTAACAACTCATCACAGCGGCAATGGCGTACAATGGCAAAAACATCCAGCCAATCATATTAATTAGCGCACATGCATCAAAGAATTATTGAATGACCCTTTATGTTACAACAATCACTTTATCACTTGGCTCCTGATTGGCTTAAAGTTTATTATTAAGGTTTTGAATTCAGATCAGTAACAACTTTATCTAAAAACAGTTAACACTATAATTTTCTAATTCAAATTTAGCTGATCACCAAATTGTTGTTAATATTTTCACAAGGGGCTATGTTTAAGTGCTAAAAATACCTGTGTTCTGGATCTAGATACACAACATAGTAGATATATGATTTTATAGATATAAGCTGAACATAAAGAATAAAACCAACTATAAACAAAGAGAACATGAACAATTGAAATTCAAAAAAATGATAATATAAATAGAAAATTTTTGGTGACAGGGGTTTATTGGGGCAGGGGAGAGTGATGCCTAGTAGGCAGAATAGCGCAGGAAGGAAGACATAGAGGCGGTGCTGGCCTGGGGGGCTGGGATTGGGTGGGTTGGGCTTGCGGGTGAGGGGTGTTGGTTGTGGGGGTAGAGGCAGGAGGATTTTGTGTGATGGCTGCCATATAACGCTTGTTATATTTCTCATTGGTCATTGGCTAGATGGGCTGGTAGGTGGCAGTGGCCTGAGGTGGAAGGTGCTTATCCTTACGTGATTGGTTGCCCATGTTCAATGGAAAACCATTTGCGCAAACAAGTCAGCCACCATTTGGTGACCAAAGAGAAAATTGTGGTCAAGGACCCCAAGATAGAGGATGTTGAAAGCCTGAGAGCGGCACTCCTGTAATGTGGATCCCATGTTGAAGAAGACAACATCAGCCAGATGGACGTCTGCATGGCCAGCGGGGTAGACTGTGGCCTGGTGTCTGCGTCCCTGGATGGCCTCAAGGGTGCTGGAGCTACCCTCCATCTGGTGGCTCAAGAAAACCTGTTACTTGGAATTTGAGTCATCCCAGGAGTCAAGTAATCCACCAAGGATGTGGCTGTATGAGTAGCTATTGATGAAATCTGGGTTTGTCTGATAGTAGACAAAACCCTTGGCTGAAACAGCCAGAAATGCACCAATGAATGTCCCCTTCTTGACCTTATTCCTTTCTTTTTGAGTGGCAGCTCTTCCTTGCTTGCCAAAATCATCAAAAGCTATTGATAGCTTGTAATAGGAGATGAACATGACATCATCAGTTAGACTAGTCAGGCATTGGACCAGGGTTGATTTGATTGAGGTGTCATACGGGGAATCCTCAGTTCCATCCCATTGGTTGCCGGCAAAATTGATAAGAACCCATATGAAAGCCACCTTCCCATACATCCAGAGCTGCACCATGCGCTCAGACGCCCAAATGCCATGGTGCTCAAGTTACTTCCAGACCTGGGTTAAGGGAAGCTTGGGATCCTGCTGGAGGAGGTCAAGCATGATTTGGTATGCCTCAGATATTTGTGACTTGGGGGCCTTCTTGGGCTTCTTGGCTGTCCCAATCAGATTCCTCTTATTCATTAAGTTATTGAATTATTGCATTATTGTGGCTCAGGTAAATTGCAACTGGGCAGCAATCTGTTCCCAGGACAGACCCTGTAGATTCAGTGCCACAATTTCCTGGAGAATTTGGGCAGTAATTATTCTGTGTTTGGGGGCTGGGCCACAGGAGCTGAAGCCTGATTGGCTGTAGGGGGGCAGGTTGGCTGATGGCAGGAAGTTGTTCCAAATCAAGGTTGCCATCCTGATTGATTGATTGGTGGGCAGCTTGTGTGGGGGTGGGTACGGGAGCAGGGGCAGAGATAGACTCTAAGTGACTCTCAAACAAGTCAAAGCAATAGGGGTTGGTGGTCAGATACAGGTCAGCTTCCTTGTTACCCGCCTCAAAGGCTTGGGTGTAAACAGGTGCCTCCAAGTTCTGAGCCTTGCCTCCATTGAAGCTGGCTTGGCTGCTGGCGCCGTTGAAGATGTTGTTATTAAAAACCATTGTAAAAAACCTAGGATAAAATCACTAAAAGTAGAAATTTTAAAACTATATGATTTATTTTTATTGTAATCTCAAGTCCATATTTGGAAGGTTCTCAAAACCTTTTCATATAAATCTAGGGCCATAAAAAAGGAATAAAATGCCTCTGTTCCTAAATTAGATAGCTGATGATTGGCTGTTAAACTTTTATATTTCTATTTTAGGCTGCATACACTACACATCTTATGTGAGTTCATTTTGTTTTGTGCTTGTGTAACCTCACTTCTAGATTGCTCATGTTTTGTTTTATTTTAGTTCTTCTGTTGGTGCCTCTTATGAATCCTGATTGGATTATAATATACTCTGGAACAGCATCCATCCATTTCACTTGTTGCGTCAGTTCATTTTGTTTGTGGTTTGAACTACACTACTTGATTTTTGATATAATTTTGTATAATGGGCTAGTGAAATTTTGTTTTTTGTTTGAAAGTCCATTTATTAACTGAAATTTTATAAATTAATTGAATCCTGAATCTTGCATGACTTGGATTTTGTTTAAATCTGAAATCATTTTGTTTAAATCTGAGGTATTTTTGGTTGTTGCCATAGCTTTTAAAACTACTGTAAATCTATATTTTCAGCTTATAAAAAATTGATTAGTAGATTTGAAGGTTCCCTCTTCAAGCAGCATGAAGTTCATCTTACCTATTGGACTTTTTGTGTGTTAATCAGCTATGGGCAAGCCAATGTAAGCTTCAAAACTCCCAAACCAACTCTCACCAATAAATCAGAAGACTCCATTTGGTATTGTTTTGGACCATGCCACCCAATGCCCCACACGTAGAAACAGCACAATTCTCTCCTATTATCCACCCCAAGGCCCCCTTGTTGGTCTTGGGGTACACCAGCATCTATTATCTCCTTAACTATTTCACTCCCTTCCTGGGGAGATTCCGCTTATTTGGTACCTCCTTCACATGTTAATGATAGGGATTCCAGTAGGGTCCACTCTAGTCAAATTCAACTTGGGTTCTCTCCTTCATTCTATTGGAGAGAGACTGCCCAATGAGTGGATCCCTGACACTAGCGTAGACTTTATTGTTAGCACCAGGCAAGAGGAAGAACACAAGGGGGATGACCTGGGTGTCAAATTGGCCATGTATTACCCAAAGCTGCTTTAATAGGGAGGAACAGGTTACAAAAGTGCCATCACAGAGCCAGGTGGTAGCAGTGTTGAGCTGCTTCAGGTTTTGTGTTGCGGAGTAGGCTATAATCCTATCCTCTACTTCCTGCCCATTGTCATGAAGCAGGAACATCTCACCATCCTCAGTTTTTTGAGGGCATCTGTGAGGACCAGGTCTTTGATTGTAGTGGCGCTCTTGGCCAGGGGATTGGTGGCTTGACGCCTATCACTAACAAACTTCACCAAATGACTATGGGTTAGAACCCTCTTCAAGTTGGTTGGGGAGAGGTACTTGCAAGCAAGCACAGCCAGCTGGGTGAGGAAAAGGTCTTTTGAAGTGGGCATGACCTGGAAAATTAACCACTTGAGGAGGTGGGCTATTATGGTGCTGGGCATTATGCAAGTGTGCTCACCCTTAATGGTTTAGACCAAGTCCCAGTGCTCAGTGTTGAGCCTCACTGGGCAGGTCCGCGGTCCTTGCAGGTGTAATGCCGGCTCTTAAAGCCCTGGTTGGAGTTGTAACACAAAAGATGTACCCATTGGCTACCATGGCTGGCCCAACCTTCACACTCATGATAGGGAAGTATTTGGGCAAGGAGGAAAGAACCTTGAATTTTCTATCAGAATTGCAGATATTATGGGCCAACAGAGGGTCCCAGGGGCCAGCAGGAGCATGGAAAAAGCCAGGTAAGTAATCAGGTCAGGGCTTAGGGGTGGCCTTCTTTGATGAGACAGGCTTCTTCTTGGGAGGACTGGTTGGCTTAGAGGGACACTTGGTTCCTTTGGGCTGCTTAGAGGTGTTCTTGTCCTAAAATGATAAGTAAAAGGGCTTAAAATAAAGCAATGTATTTAAAAAACAAAAAAACAACTTAAAAACATGATACAAAAATTAACATTTATATGACTTTTATTGATATTTAAAATTTAAAAAATATTGTATAGTTTTTTATTATAGTTTTAAATAACAAGTTAAAAGTTAAGAGATTTATGTAAGAGTATTATATTTATATATAGATCTTATTTTAAAAATTAAAAAATATGAAAACTACTTAAAAATACACCATATCAAAAAAATCAGATGTTTTTATTATGTAAAACATAAAGTTTCATATGTGAGAAATGAAAAGCGTCAACATTATGAGTGAAAATTAGTAAAAAAAGCCAAATTCTCACTGAAGGTTATAAAATTGTAGACATTATTAGTGACAACATAGCACTGTTGACATTATTTTGAAAATATACTGTTCTTTTAGTATGCTTAATTAAATTAAAGCAAACTAGCAAATATTAATTGTTTTCTGAGTTTTTTTGCTTATGTAATAAAATAAAAAACATGAAAATAAGTTAAAAAATTATCAAAGTTCTTTTTTTCTTTATTAAAAATGATTTTTTGGGGATATGAATATGATATTTTACCATTGCATTTATAAGAAGTTGTTAGTAGATATCAAAAAGGTAAAGTGTTGACTTTGCCACTTACAACATCCTCAATAAGAGGTGGCATAGTAATTTAAGCTTAATTGCGCCACTCTAATTTGCTTAACTTCACCCCGGGGGATAATCACAAGCAAATAAACAACATTTACAAGTGTCAACATTATTTTTAATAATAAATTCTATAGTAACTTACATAGTAACTCACACTTAAATTATTGGATTGCCGTTAGCCACCAATCCATATAATAAATTAAAGCCAGAATAAGTACCACAGATATATTTATAAGATGAACATTTCAACAATCAGCTATATAATTTATGTCTTTTCTATATATTAATTTAATAAAAAATATTTTTAAATGCACACTTAATTTTTTATTGTAGATGTTTCAGTTTTAGTATTAAAAATAATTTTGGCTTAAAAAGTGTCAACATTGACACTTTTACATTGTAAAAACAAATAAAAAGTAAACTAATTTTTAATAGTAAATATAAAGGAAAAATCTGGTTAAATTGATTTTTTATTAAGGTTAATATTAAATTGTGTCAAAATGGCCACAATTTTGTTGTGTTTTCTGGTTTCACACCCCTGAACACTTTAAAAAAAGAATTTAAGCTAGCACAACTAGCAAAAAACATAGGGGATTTTGAGTTTTGAGTCAACAGTGACCATGTTGACTTAGTGTTGAAATGGTCACTGCTGACATTATTAGTGTTGACATGAGCGCTTTTGCCAAAAAATTTGCACAAGAAACTCTGTACCACTCAGCTTGACTATCCAGGCACTTGGAGTCAAATGCAGAATACAGCTCAGATTTCCAAACAAAGAAAAAAGAGCCAATGACAATCTAAACCCAACAGCAACTTGATTTAGCGCTTCACTCATTAGAGTCATGAATGACATTTCAATACTTGTATTGAAAACCCAAGAGTTAAACCCCGGTTCCCAGAAGGCAGATCCAACCCTCCAGACCAGTCCAGGACCTGCCAATCTGTTAAGAGATGGGCTCAAATTGGTGAATTACTCCGCGTTCCGCTGGCCTACTACAAAGGACCCTCCAAAGACAACTTGAGTCACACAAAGTGGACAGGGGACTGCCAACTCGCTAAATTGCGTACTCAAGTTGACAAGTTACTCTGAGACCCGCCAATCTCCCAAGGACAATTCCCCAAATGGTCATCAGATTGATGCTAACTTGGAGCCACCAAAGACCCAAACCTATGCAGCGGTTACAGCTTGCCTCAAAGAGGTTAAAACAAACCCTATTCTCAACTCTGCCAACAACCTGCCGGCATGCTGCCCAGAAGGGGTAGTACAATTGGATCACTCAGGTGACATAGTGAACAGTGGCAGCAAAACAAAGCATCACCTTTCCAATTTGCCAGAACAGGCACAGCCTGGATCTGCCACCCTTGGGGCCCCAAGCCAAGGCCCACGTCCCACCAGCACCTTGTCTGCAAACCTGAATCCTGCGAAAATCAAAGGAGCAAAACCCCATGGTATAAAAACCCCAGCGGTATGGTGAAGACCACACCGTCATTCTTGATAATAAAGTTTTATGAACCTTTGGTTCAAACAAATCTTACCCTATCTAGTCTTAGTGATCTTCCATCTTAATTCCAGTCAAGTAGACCATCAGGCCGCCGCCCTCCCCCAAGACCAACCTGCCAAATTGTCCCAGGCATTATACCGTCCCCCAGGAGCCCCCTTTGGACCTGTGCATTTTACTGAATACCCCCCCCCCCCAACCCGGCCTATTCAGAGTACAACTTGGAAACCATCCTCATTGCTGACCCTTTGGCAAGGACTAGAAGTACCAAGTACATAGGACACAAAGGAAAGAGGGATAAGATCCCGCCCTTACTGTTCAAAGACAAGTACAATTACCTGCCTGCCTACTTTGTTCCTATGACTCCTCCTTTAACACCATGACCAGACTGCCCGTTGGAACCCACCGCCGCAGCCAAGGCCATCTCTACCCAGCTGTTTGGAGTACTCTACATTACTTTGACAGGATTGGTAGATTCCATGGTCCCCAACTCTGGACCTTGGTCCTTACTTGGGCAATCTGTATCTTATATTATCAAGTTAGCACCCATTCTATGGTGGGCCCTACCCGCCGGCTCCGCTGTACCTCACCCCAAGCCGCCCAAGGCCTCTACTTGCGACTGGCTTCCTGAAAATTAGTAGGATCAAGCTGCCCCCTGACCATTGAAATGATTGATCAGCAGAGACCTTGTTTTTCCTAAGAAATTCACCATAACTATATAATTCCAATATCCCAATAAATTTTTATATCTATTTTATAAATATTTTTCATGTATAACTCTTCTAATACAGCACAGCTACAACATTGGTGGCAGAAGAAGGTTCTCTATCCCACCTCCTTCCTCAAAACTCCTCCAGTTGCCTGTACTTGCTGCGGCCAAAAATCTACAAAAGAATCATGCCAGGACTTTCCTTGAGTTGGACACCCTACCCACCTGGAGCTGAAATCCTAAAGTACATGTACTCTAACAGAATACGGCAATCTTAGTTCCTACCTTCAATGCCCTGTCCCCACAAGGGCTCTTCCAGGCACCCTCTTTCACAGCTCTAGCCAAAAATGGAAGCACTATGTCTGTGAAGGTGGCAAAACACTGTTGCAGCCTGGCCTTGGAGCTCTTTCTGGGGCCAACAACAATGCCACAGTGTGGATCCAGCCCGCCCAGAATAAACAGACACTGATAAAATAATGGGCCTTCTTCTGGATTGCAGAAGTCTACATTTGATTGTCCCAAAATTTAGGAGCCTGGGATGATAAATGGCACAAAGATCTTGCATGTTAAGTATATACTTCTTGAAAGTATAATAAACAAGATAAAGGGTAAATTTAAGAGGAGAATGATACTTCATTGTATATTAATATGGAATAATATAGTATCACAGGAAGCCACATACAGTCCATGTATGTCATGGGGGTTATGGGGCTTATCTGAGTAATGCTCCTCTTAAATCACAAGGCTTATTCAAGTTGTGTTCTTCCTAGGATCTGGATTGTTTGATCCCTGTAATAGATGGCCAAATGATAGTGTCAAAACCGCAGGCTTGAACCGCCAGCAAGGTTCCAAACAAGCGGGGTTGTGACCCACAATCCAATTATCTGGTCACCCAAAGCCAGACTAGAAAGTCAACTCAAATTACCAAATCCAACAACATGAACAGATGATGATCCTTTATGGTGAATGCCTTGTTTTGGCACTTGACTCATTATCAGGATCAAGCCACCCCCTTCTTTCATCCAGCCGTGTGATCACCAATCTAGTTCCTATTATCCTTAATTCACATGAACTATATAATCACTATCTCCCAATAAAGATTATTATCTAGTTTCTAAATATTTTCCCCGTGTAACTCTGCTAAAACAGCACAGTTACAACATTGGTAGCACAGGTAGGTTCTCCATCCTACCTTATCTTGAAAAAGTCCGCATGTTGCCCGCACACGCCACTTCCAACAAACCCTTGACAGAATTATGTCTGGCCTTCTGCCTAACTGGACTCCGTACACCCCTGGTACTGCCATACCCAATGGCTTTTTCCTGTACCAGAACACGGTAATCCTGCTACCCGCCTTCAACACCATGTCTGCACAAGGTTTCTTCCAGGCTCTCACCTCTATGCCGCAACCAACCAACAAAGGCGCCATGCCAGCCTACATAGCTCAAAGACTATGAAGTGCTGCCTTGGAACCCTTTGCGGGGGCCAATGACAACAATGCTGCCGCATGGATTCAGTCCGCCCAAAGCAAGTTGGCTCAGATGGAGTGCCCACAGCGGTTTCAGATTGCGGAGATTTCCATTCATATGACCCATGACGCTGGCACTTGGTGCAACAAGTGGCACAAAGAGCACACCAAAAAGAACTGGGACGCCTTTAAGCAAGACTTCCTGGCAATATTTGTGCTTAAAGATACAGCGCTCATGATCATATGCCAAGTGAAGAACCTGACCCAGACAGGCACCGTAAAGGAACTCACCCACGCCTACAAGGTACTCTGTCTTTGTGCATCATCCAACATGGCCTTTGACACCCCAGCCACACACCTCATGTACTACAACGCTCTTAAGTCACATGTAATGAGGCATGTGAACTTGGATCAGGTGACCAACCTGCAGAGCCTGTACCATGAAGCCAAGAAGGCAGAGCAAACATTCAACACACTGTATAAGGCATAAACTGGGAAACAAAAAAACCCCAAAGATTCCCACCCAGGCAGGTGCTCCTCTTGACCACCTCCTGGGGGCAATGTGAACAACACCAAGCACAAACCCACAGGTTCAAATGGACAGGGAAATGGAAACAATGGCCAGTCAAACCAGACCTATTTCTGTATCACTGCCACACAAGGGAACCAAGATGAAGGAAAAGCCCAGGGAGAGCACTAAGCAAGCCAAGCTCTCCCCACGCAACTCCTGACTTGCCCAATGATGAATAGCAACCCAAGGACGTGGACCAACGCCCAATGATCCAGGTGCCCTTGGAAGTCCCAGTATTGTACACTATTGCCAGACATCCCAATAAATTGATGTCCTATCCTTTCCGCTTTTGCAGTTACACAGGCTCAGCACTTCTTGATTCAGGCGCAGACCAAACCCTGGTCAACAGTAGCTTTGTGGATAAGTTCAAGCTGACCACTAATTCTTTGTGGATTAAGAATGTGGTCCTGGCTGACAAACACCACATTGCTGTGATAAGGGAAATCACCCCCTTCTCCGTCATGCTTGAAAACCTCCACTCCACCATTCAAGGTCCTGTCATCAACTTTTCAAAAGTTTAACATTGTACTGGGACTAGAATGGTTACAAAAGAGCAATCCTCATGTAGACTGGGCAACCTCAGTGTTGATCATCAAGCGTGAAGGTGTCAATCACCAGATCTACCCTGACTCTGTGGACCAACTGCTACGCAACCACATCTTTGTACGTATCAGAGAGACCCAGGACAAGAAGAAAAACCTGAAGGCAATTGACTAGGACTCCTGCCTGTACGAGATCATACACTTCAAGTATCACCAGGATACCTCCACACCGCAGGACCACAACATTGTGGCCCGCCATCCAGAAATCTTCAAGGAAGCGCTACCTGGGCTTCCCCCTGAAAAGCATATTCAGCACTCCATCCAGCTCAAGGGGGCTGTACCCAAGGCACGCCTTATCTACAGGCTGACCCCAAATAAAGACAACCCCTTGCGCACCTACCTTAAGAAAGCATTGGAAAAGGGACTTATCTGCCCCTCACAGTCTCCCTTTGGGGCTGCTGTATTCTTTGTTGCTAAGAAGGACAGAACCTTACGTCTGGTCACAGACTACTGCGCCCTAAATAAAGTTACCATTAAGAATTGTTACCCACTGCCAATGATTGTTGACCTCTTTGATGCCTTGGGAGAATTCACAGTCTTCTCCAAGATTGATCTAACTGCAGGCTACAATCAGATTTGTATTAAAGAGGAAGACATCCCCAAAATAGCCTTCCACACTAAATACAGCTCCTACAAATGTGTGGTGCTCAACTTTGGCATGACCAATGCCCCATCCACCTTTGTAAACTTCATGAACAAAGTATTTGTGCCCCACATAGACAAGCACGCCCTAGTGTATCTAGACAACATCATTGTCTACAGTCCCTTGGTGGAAAAACACCACAAAGACCTAGAGGCAGTCTTTGCTACCTTGGCACAACAAAAACTGTTGGCCAAACCCTCCAAGTGCCAGTTCTTCTGTGAGCAACTACCCTTCTTGGGACACATAGTCTCAAAGAACGGCATCAAACCCAACAGTCAAAAGATACAGGTCATCTGCAAGATGCCACCACCCAAGGATAAGTTGGAACTCCACACCTTCTTGGGAATGGTGGCATATGTACGGCGCTTCATACCCAACTGTGGCGTCTTGACTGCCCCCTTGTCTGCCATAACTGGCGCCAAGTCTAAGTTTGTATGGACCCCCCAACATGACCTCTGTTTTAGACGCCTCAAGGAGAAACTCACAACAGCTCCCATCCTACAATACCCCAAACGTGACAGGAAATTAATATATTTAAAAGTGAGTCTGTCTGTCTTTCTGTAATGTTGCCTTGAGTGGGCTCAAGCCGTAAGGGATTTGACTGAATTAATTTTTAGTTAAAATTGATTTTAAAAGTTGATTGTTAAGCCACAAGCTCAATTTGGCTCACTGTTACATCTAATCCCTTACATGCATCTTTGAGAGTACACAGATTGAATTTAATGGAGTGTGGTCAAAATCATGTTGAACTGAAATATAAGCCACTTAAACTTTAATAAATTGTATTTGATTACTTGCATTTTAAATTAGTGGCTAACCCTATTCAACCACATCAAAGTGGCTTATCTTTCTAGATTACCCGACTCTAGAATGGGTGGATTAAAACTGGAAGAGAAGCAGCAATTGTTTTGGATTGTTCTACACAATTGGATGGTTATGCTCTGTGCTGACAATAAAATTGATGATGAAAAGAGAGCTTGGTCAACTTAAAGTGATACAGTTTAAATTATAAATATAAATATTAGTTTAAAAAAGTAGATGGTTGGCTTGGACATTTCAAAATTCTTATCATTCAAGTGAAATAATAGAATATTCAAATTGGATGCATCACCTGATCCAAGTGGCTTCATAATGTTCAGAGTAGACCTTGCTTGACACAGCTTCATCCCAAAAGAACATCAGTGGAGTAAACTAACTATTGATAAGGAGCGCCTTATGGGGAAGCTTCAAACATAAATTTAATGAGAGAAGAAGTATATTTTGTTGAATAATATTTTAGGCTTATATAGCTTTAGCTGTGGCGGGGATTTTAGTTGGACCAAACCCAGGGGTTGGTCATGTGCTGGATGGGTTTGGGTTGCTGGATACCTGGACAGTCATGTGATATTGGTTTGTTGCCATTTATGGTATGTCAAATAGTATATGGGAAAGGCACCAAATTGGGCAATGACTGGATGTTAGGTGTAATGGCAATAGCCGGAATACCTGTACATCCAGGCCCTTGACACACACACCCCTTAAGGGGTTACTTGGGTACATCAGGAGGGGGCTTTGTCTTGACAGCTGCCGCCTGATGTTCCTGGAGTTGTTTATTGGTGGGCACCAACTGGGTCAAGTGTTCTCCTTTGCTAGGGCGGAGACAAGATCTGTGATAATTTTTGGTGATGGGTTCTTTGGCACCCTGGAACTTAACCAGGTAGGTGTTCCTGTCTGGTCAGTATCTGATGATCCTTCCTGGTCCTCTGTGTACTGAGTCTAGCTTCTTTCTGTTCCCAGATAGAACTCAGACAGGGGAGTTGATGGGGAGTGTATCTCTGTTGAGGTTACTTTTTGGGTTTTGAGTCTCTTTGTTTCTGCCAGTTTGGCTCTGAGGTTTATGTGTTGTAGAGCTAGTTTCTGTTCTACTGTGGGAGGTTTCCCCTGGGGGATCTGCACATACAGTTGGTTGTTGTGGGTGACTATTTCTGGCTTGTACCTGTATGTTAGTTCAAACGGTGAGTAGCTTGTCCCTTGATTGGTACAAACCTGGGATACTAGTAAAACATGTTTTACGTATAGCAGCCATGTGTCTTTGACTTTGCCATCCATTATTTTCTCCAGGGTTCTAATAAGGCTGCTGTTTAGGCGTTCAACTCTGACGTTGGCCTGTGGCCTGTAGGACAAGGTTGTGGAGTGTTTGATGTTCTTTGTTTTTAGATTGTTGTTCACTATGTGGCCTGTTAGCTTTTTTGATCCATCTGTTATGATGTAGTCTGGAGTGCTGTAGTCTGCTATGATTGCTTTA
This sequence comes from Entomophthora muscae, assembly GCA_014839935.2. Classification (NCBI taxonomy): domain Eukaryota; kingdom Fungi; phylum Entomophthoromycota; class Entomophthoromycetes; order Entomophthorales; family Entomophthoraceae; genus Entomophthora; species Entomophthora muscae. The sequence continues at coordinate 316,279 of QTSX02002182.1, read as the reverse complement.
TTGATGAATTGATTTATTGTTTCTGCCTTGTGATCTTTTGTTGCCCAGCAGATGGACCAACATGTGGCAAAGTCAATGGCTACAATTAGGAAACATTGATTTTTTTTGGTTTCCGGGAAGGGCCCCACTACGTCCAGTCCCCAAACTTTCAATGGTTTGAGGTCAGGTACTGGGTTGACTGTTGGCTGTGGCGCCTTGGTGCTGGCATATTTTTCACACACTGTACATTTCTTTAGAACATTTATTATGTCTTGCTTCAGGTTGGGCTACCATACTATCTCTTATAATGTGAGATATAGGTTGTTAGCCTTTGTATGCCCTAGCAGACGGCGGTGTCTTAGTATAGTGTCAACTCTTTGTGTGAGTGGAATGTAAGGAATGTGTTTATCCTTGATGATTTGGTATACTGTGCAATTTGAACGTGAATTTTTTTTCATTCCTTACTAGTGTATCATGGGTTAGTTGATGTGTGGAGGGATCTTTTCCTTTTGTTTTGTACTCAGTGTTGTATAGGTTGAGCCAGTCAGGGTCCAGGTTGTCAGGGTGATTCTTTCTTGGCTAGCATAGCCTAGAGAGAGCATCAGCTGTGACCAGCTCTGCCCCTTTTTTTGGATGTCCAGGGTAAGCTGTTCCAGCAAGGACATCCATTTGGCTTGGCGCCGCGCAAGAGCGTATTGAGTTTTGAAATAGATTAAGGACTTGTGGTCAGTTTGCACTCAGACATTTAAGTGTCCTTCAAGATAGCATCTCCATTTCTTGCATGCGTGATATATTGCTAGCAATTCTTTATTGTGTATTGGATACCTTTGCTCAGTGTTTGTTAGTTTTCTGCTTTCTTAACATACTGGCAGGAAATCTTGCTGCCCTGGCTGGCAGATGCGTAGGACTGCGCCAATGGCAGTGTCACTAGTGTCTGACTCAAGCTTGTAGCATCTTTTATTATTAGGGTATTGCAAGATTGGTGCTTTGATTAAAGCTTGTTTTAATAGTTGGAAATTCTTATTGCATTCTGGAGTCCAGATGAATTTCTTTTTGGCATTACCTTTGATTAGGTCATTGATTGGTGCAGTAAGCTTTCCACAGTCTTTGATTATTTCCTTAGGTAAGCTAACATACTGAGAAAGCATCTAACTTGTTTCACAGAGGTGGGGCGTCACATGTTATTTATGGCTTTTTATCTTATCTGAGTCTGCTTTGATGCCACCGTCAGAGACAATGTGGCCTAAGAACAGGAGTTCTTTTTCCATAAATTGGCACTTACTAGGCTTAGTGTATAGATTATGCTTTGAGAGTCAATCAAGTGTCTTGCAGACATGCATGAGGTGTTCCTCTTTGGTTTTTGAAAATATGATGATGTTGTCAAGGTAACATAATGTGTTTGAGAGTCTGTTTAGCGCCTGGTTCATCATGGTGATGAACTTGCAGGAGCGTTGGTCATCCCAAAATTCATTACTTTACATTCAAACAACCCAAATTGCGTGCAGAACGTGGTCTTTGGTATGTCCTTCTCTTTGACTTCAACTTGGTTATAACCAGATGTGAGGTCAATTTTTGAGAAAGTTTTTGCTCCAGAGAGCCTTGCAAATAGGTCTTCTATGAGGGGAAGTGGGTATTTATTCTTTACTGTACTTACGTTTAGTGCTCTGTAGTCAGTAACTAAGCAAAGAGATCCTTCTTTTTCTTTATGAAAAAACCGCTGCCCCCCACAGGGATTCAGACGGACAGATGAATCCTTTGGCTAGATTGTCCTTAATGTGGGCTTTAAGTGTTTGGGTCTCCATGGGGGAGAGTCTGTAGAGGGGTGCAGGTTTGGGCATGGCTTTGCATAAGTTGATTCCATGTTTGACCTCTTGTTTGGGGATAACTCTGTGAGTTCTTCCTTGAATACATGGGCATATTCATTTAGAAGTGCCACAAGACTAGGCATTGGATCTTCTGTGTTTGGTTATTAAATTTGGAGTACCTCATTATGTGGAGGGTACTGCCTTTGGTTAGATGTTCAGAGTGATCTTGATTTATGACTTGGAAAAATACTGTGTCTCTTAGAGTGAGGTCACTGGGTTCTTTGAGAATGTTGAAGTTGACTCCATTGCGTTTTATTGTCATGATTTTGTCTTCCAACATACACTGGGGTTCACTCAGGTGAACCAGTTCATGCCTTCTACAATTTTGAGTTAATGTTGTTCATGAAAAGTCCTTTGATGGACGTTTTTATGCCTTGGAGGTCAATTTTGAAGGGAGTTGTTTTGCCTTCAAGTAGAACTTCTGGTTTGTCTGCCATTTTGGCGTATTTGAAGTTGGATTTGACAACTGGTATTTTGTACTTGGTTACAAAATGTTTGCTAACCATAGTGTGTTGTGCTCCAGAGTTGAATAGAATTTTATGTGTATGTGATTTGTAAGTGCATGGGTAGACAAGAAGTTGTGAGTGATCTTTAATTTTTAATTCATAAAAAAGAGGATTGCTGGACACAGGGGATGCAAGAGCAAAGTTTGTGCCTTGATATTTTTTCTTGTTGTGTTGGGTGGAGACAGGGGCACTTGAGCCTGTTCCCCCTCCTTTTTTCCCTGTTCCTCTGTTTTGAGACCTCTGAGGTCAGAGAATGCGGGGTCAGATTTGTAGCGGGTTGCTACTTCAGCGTTGTTAACTTTGGCGGTGTCCTCTTTCATGGGACAGGAGCAGTTTGCTCTTTGGCTGCAATTGCCATTGTTGCAATTGGAGTTGCCGTTGCTATGATTGGTGTTCTGGAGCTTATTGCCATTAGAGTTGTCTCTGCCATTGCCATTTGAGGAGCAGTTGCTGTTGTGTGCGCATATTCCATGCTGGCGTGTTTTTCAGCGTGCTTGGCTTCTGCAATGAGCGCAGGCATGGAGGTGTTAGCCTCTGGGCGGATGAGGGCAGCAACAGAGGGTTTCATTCTGTTGATTAATGATGCTCTGGTGTGTACGTTGTCAGCTTGTGCTGGGTTTTGAATTTTACAGTGTATTTCCTCAAATTTGTTGACGTAAGCTGCAATAGTGGTCTTTTGAGGAAGATCACTGAGCTGTATTGCAATGTCTTGGAGGGATTCAGTGACGCAGAAATTGTGGGTGATGTTGGCTTTGAACTCTTTCCAGGTCCAAGCTGGTTGTCAGTTTGTGAGCCAACCCAGGTGGCAAACCAGTTAGCTGCGGCCTCATATAGGCGTTTGCTGGCTTCCTGGACCCATTCCTCATGGGGGATGCGGCTGGCGCAGAGTTTAGTGGCTGTGTGGTCTAGCTAGTTGATGACATTTTATTTGTTTTTACCAAAGAACTTGTCAATACCAATGTACTTGGTGTTGGTCACTTCACCTGTGGTAGGTAGTTGTGAGTTTGTTTGTGGTTGAAGAGAGCAACTGTATTGAATAATCTTGGCGCATACTTCTGGCATGACCAGACCTTCAAATACAGTGCATCCACTGGGAATATCTTCATTGATGTTGTGGGCGCGGAAGTACGTTTTCCAGGTCTCCTGGGATGTGGCCTGGTTAAGTACGTGAGCAAAGGTGGGCAGGTTCTGTTCAGTCATTCTTTCTTTCATTTGCGTGGTCAAAAAAAACCGTAGTACTACCAGTGATAAGGAGTGCCTTTTGAGGAAGCTTTAAATATAAATTTAAGGAGAGAAGAAGTATATTTTATTGAATAATATTTTAGGCTTATATAGCTTTAGCTGTAGCGGGGATTTTAGTTGGACCAGACCCAGAGGTTGGTCATGTGCTGGATGGGTTCAAGTTGTTGGTTGCCTGGATAGTCATGTGATATTGGTTTGTTGCCATTTCCGGTATGTCAAATAGTATATGGGAAAGGCACCAAATCGGGCAATGACTGGATGTTAGGTGTGATGGTGATAGCTGGAATACCCGTACATCCAGCCCTTGACACTATGATAAAATTATCTTTCCATATGATGATTTTCATGAAATTTAGAGGACGTAGATCAATTTTTCAGATGATTCCGATCAAAATGGTACCAAACATGATAGCTCTAGCTGCTCTAGATGCTGAGATATATAGTTAAGTGCTGGAATCGGGTTCGCGTCATAATCAAAGGCTCGGACTCGATTTGATATTATCTAAATTTACTTTTAATACATACTAAAAAACTAAAATCAATGTATCTCAGTGAATACTAAGCCGATTTTGATGTCCAATAGCTTATTTAAAAGCTGCAGATCAGCTCTACATTTTTAAAGACATTAAAAATCAATAATTACTAAATTTTAAAATAATTAGTATAGCCTTAATAAACTTAATAGTGATACTATACTTATTTAGGTTTAGTTTTTATTTATACTTGGAGTATACAATTTTAATTTTAAATTTAAATAAATATAATTGAAATTACTTTTTAATAAAGCAATTAAATAAATTTTTAATTAAACATACAATAAGTAATACAATCCTGAAAAGACAATAACATTAATTTTTTTGATTTTTTAAATTCAACTTTAATTCTGTCTTTGGGCGGGGCAACCACCTAGTACCAAATGGAAACCGACGCCTCAGACACATCCATTGGAGGAGTACTACAAATCAGAAATAATGACAGTGACTTCCTGGCGGTGGCTTATGAATTGCTAAAGTAGACAGATGGTGAGTGTCAATACCCTATCCATGACAAAGAACTGTTGGCTATTGTACACTGCCTAGTCAAATGGCGCTGTTACCTGGAACACCAGGAAGAATTCACAGCATTAACCAATCACAAATCACTCATCTATTTCAAAACTCAAGCATATCTGTTGCGCTGCCAAGCCCAGTAGATGAGGCTATTAGAGAGATTTAACATGATCATCCAGTACAAACCTGGGGCCAAGCTTGCCATGGCAGACTCCCTGTCCCGCCTGTATGTCTGTGCTTTGAGAGGAGAGAATGGGCTCAAACCATACTGGCCTCTCTTAGTACTATAAACAAAGGATGAAGGTTTACCCCTCGGCACAACTGTCATAACAAAGGAAACAGTCATCAAAAATGAACACCTCTTTGCTGACGTATATGGGACCCTACACAGAAAGATGTCTGAAGGCAATACCATTCCCTACATTCCTATGCATCAGCAGGTTGACACCATCCTATGCTATCACAGAGACCTTGGACATACCAAAAGCCAAAACCTATATGAGTTCCTTAAACATAAGGCCTGGTGGCCAACCTTATATAACAATGTTCAAGAAGTTCTAGACCAATGTGAGGTATGCAAAAAGTTTGCCAAAAGCAAAACCCCGCCAAAGCCAGTACTTCCTATCTGCACACAACTACCTTTCAAAGTATGGGCTCTTGACATTGTGGGCCCCATGCCAGGAAAACACAACAAAAAAATACATCATCACTGCCATCAATTTTGCAACAAGGTGGCCAGTAGCCCAAGCGGTGAAAATGCACACACTGGCAATGACGTACAACAATTTATTGGCAAGGAGATAATCAGCAAGTTTGGAAAGCCAGAACTCCTGATAACCAATGGAGGCAAAGTATTGACCTCTGAAGACACCAATGTATACCTCACCAAAAATGGGGTCAAGCACACTGTGACAACACATACCACCCACAGGCCAATGGACGCGTAGAGCGGCTTAATGATAGCCTTGTGCAAGCCTTAGCCAAACTCACCGCCAGGAGACCTGAAGACTGGTATAAGCAGCTACCAACTTCACTACTTGGTGTTGAACCTAAGTGAACATATCCACCGGAAAAGGCCTGTTTAAACTGGTATATAGCACACAGCCAAATATCATTCAAGCATTGACAGGACCTAAACTGGAAATTTCAAGTAAAGTTCCCCCTCACTCAGACCCTCAAGTAATAGAGGCTAACAGCAAACAAACAGCAAAGGAGAATGAACGTCTACAAAAGACATTTGTCCCCATCCATAATAGACATGAAGTTGGGGATAAAGTTTGGGTCATGAATGTTGACAAGAGCAAGCTACAACCCAAGAAATTGGGGCCAGTAATCATTCTGAAGGTAAACAACAATAACAATTACCTTGTGCAAGGGCTTAGAAAACGTAAGCAATACAAGACCCTACACCATGATTGCCTACAACCCTGCAAAGAAAGACAGAAACAACAAGAAACTGCCCTGCCTACCACAGAACAGCAACTAGTGCAATACATTGCCTGGGCTCCTGACAACCTCCCTGACAACCTAACCCCAAAGGAGATCAACCTTCAGTTGGGGTGTGTGTGTTTCAAAATAGCAGGCTTGACCCGCCAGCAAGGTTCTAACCAAACAGGGTTGTGACCTGCAATCCAATTATTTGGTCACTTGAAGCCAGACTAGGAAGACAACTCAAATTACCAAATCCAACAACATGAACAGATGTTGATCCTTTATGGTGGATACCTTGTTTTGGCGCTTGACTCACTATCAGGATCAAGCCACCCCCTTCTTCCATCCAGCCGTGTAATCACCAATTATGTTCCTGTTATCCTTGATTCACAATGACTATATAATTACTATCTCTCAATAAAGATTATTATCTATCTTCTAAATATTTTTCCCCATGTAACTCTGCTAAAACAGCACATTTATGACAATAGTAGTGCCACCAGCTTAATGATTAATTGTTGAGCCATTTGGTGACTCATTTGATGAATCACTTGGGGTGTTAATTTCCTGAGAGGGAGTAATCAAAGATGTTGCAACATACAGAAAAAAGCTGCAATACAAAAAACTCCCTTACTAGAATTTTAATGAAAAACACAGCACTAATGATAACCTGTCAAGTCAAGAATCTGACAAGGGCCTACAAGGAGTTGCACTTACACTCCTCACCCAAGATGGCTTTTGACACTCCTGTCACACACTTCATGTACTACAACACCATCAAACCCCATGCAATGAGCCACCTCAACCTTGAACAAGTGGCTGACTTGCAGAGGTTATAATTTGAAGCAGAGAAGGCAGAGAAGAACTCTAATGCACTTCACAAAACACAGAATAAAAAAAGAGACCAAAGGACCTTAATGCCTCTGATTTTGCCAATCACCCTCTTCCTAACAACCACATCAACAATGTTGTGTTTGGCTCTTGGGGACAACATCCAGGAGTACACAGTGGGAAAAGTTTAACACAAAAGGGTTGAGGTTCAAAGCTAGCCTTGGGAAAGCCTTCAGGGCAAAATTAAGGTCATTTAACTTAATTTTCTGGAATACAAGAAGATTATTTACTTTTGGCAAAAAGGAAAGAAAAAGGATTGAAGAATACTAAAGCCAACACAAATTTGGATAAACTTGTCTTTATTGGGAGAAATAATTCTACTTAAATAGTAGACAAGGGTTAATGATCACTCATTAGGTAGACAGAGTGGTTGAGGGGGTCAAGTTGGGGTGAGGTCATACCAGGATCAGTCACAGACAGGTATGATAATCCAGAATGGGTGGATATTGAACCAGACCCATTTGTGGAAGGCAAGGAATTTCCAAAATTGAAGGCAAAAACAAGCAAATCTTTGCACATATCACTATTCAAAGGCCATATCAAAATAGCATTGATGGTGCAATTTACGACATCTCCCCCCTTAAGATTGAACACAGGGAGTTGATATTTGCAGAGATTTGGAAGGAACTCAGGCAAAAGGATGGCCAGATGACAGCAGCTTCACAGCATACTCAACGCCCTTCTTGAAGGTGACTTCAGAAGGTCTGACCCAGAGGGAGTCAGGTTTATAAGCTCTGCCTCCAGTACAATTCTGATAGTAGAGGACTAGGTCACCTACTTGGTACTCAGGAAGGGGAGCCTAGACTCATTGGAGGGGGAAAAATCTAAGTTATTGACCTTATAGGCAGTCAATTTAGCAGTGGATTAGATATCAATGATGTGATTAGTCAACTCTTTGACATGGGTCTTGGGGTTAGCTGTAGCATCAAATTCAATCAAGGGGGAACCCAAGATTGAGGGGGCAGTTGCCTCACGTTCATAGAGCATGGCAAAGGGAGATTTTCTAGCTACCTGATGTTTCCTCAGTTGGTAAGCAAAAAGGGCATCAGGCAGGAACATATCCCAATTGGCCGCATCTAATAGGGTAAGCTTCCTCATGATTGACACAAGGGAAAAATTTTCACACTCAACTGTCCCATAAGTAAAAGAGTTATAAGAAGCAAGAGATAAATTGATGAGTGCCCATTGCCTCAAAAATGAATTTGATGAGCCTGGCGTTAAAGCTGATCCCATTGTTGGAGAGTAGCATTTGGGGACACCTGTGTCAATAGAAGATATCTTGGAGCAAGAAATTAGCTGTAGTCTTAGCAGTAATATTTTTGTAGCCTTGGCCTCATCCCACTTGATAAAGTGATCTAATGCTATCAGGATAAATGGACACCCAGAGCAAGAACAATGGAGGGGGCCAATAGCATCAATGCTTATAGTGTAGAAGGTGTGTTTTGGAAGAATGAGCTTAAACTCAAACTGAGAAAGTCATGTGCGCTGGAGCTGACAGGTATGGCAAGATGAGAGAACATCAGGGATAAGAATCCACATGTTTTACCAGTATAAGTTTTACTTAGCCAGTCATGAGTCTTAGCAAGGCCTATATGTCTAGTGTCAATGTGGGCCTGAAGGACAATGTCAATCCTCATGCTAGGGCAGACGTAGGGTAGGTAGGCATTGCTAACCTTTTTGAAGAGCTGTCTATCATGGATGGCAGTGTCCTTTGACAGAGACTGTGAAACTAGTTGTATTTCTTCAGTCTCAGTAGCCCAAGCTTCATGGTAACCTATTAGTTTGTACAGGCAATCAGCATCCACAGGGTAAATGGCAAGTATAGGTGTCAGAAACACTTTGAACATCCTTACTGACAACAATGTTAGAAGTTTTATAATTATTGGGGAATTTTTACCTACAGGGGAGGCTGTTATGACTCCTAAAATGGGTTATTATAATGTAACACCAGTTCCTTATTACCTTCTTCAGGATCTCCAAGCCCAGAAAACAGCTCAGTGATCACACTGGGGATCAAACCTGGGTCTCTTGGGTCTATCCAACAACACCTATTCAAAGTTAGTAATTTGAGATTAAACTTACCTTTCAAAGCAACAAAGATTGAGCTCCTCAGCCAATCAGAGCTTACACCTGGTCCTTCAGGCTTCAAACCTGCTTTTTCTTTGCATATCATTGAAGAGATTAAACTGCCAAGCTCTGTACTTGGCTTTAAACATGACAACCAGTGTGATTCCACTTCTGATGGTTGTATTAACCACTAGGAGTACTTTTTCCCAGCTTGGGTTCTCAAACAGCTGGGGTAAATAACACCTAGCTATTTGGGGAGCCAACAGGGGTTAGCTATCTCTTAAAAATTTAAATTAAAGGGTATCTTCATAAGACAGTTCCTGCCAAGTTCTTCTCCCTAAATTCCCCCAACATTGTTCTCCAGTTTCCTTTTTTAAACTGCAATTTAAGAGTCTTTAATAGCCTATATAAGGCTCCACCTTCCAAGGTGATAGTTGTTCAGTTAATAAAGACAATTCCCTAAACACTAGTTGATTTTATTTTACTTTTTTCCTTAAATCTTGAGACCTAACACCATGAGATTATCCAAGTCCTCCCAATGGGAGATATTTGGGTATAAATGATTGGTTTGTTTGCTCCTTGTGCAGGCCTTTACAGCAAGTGTATTGCTTGGAACCAGAGCCAATTCTGGGTTGTCCCCTTCTCACTGCCTCAATAAGTTGTGGTGCTGAGTGATACCAGGCATATGGTACACCGCCACACCATTGTCCCAGAACCCCCCATTACAGTGAAACTGTGTGATATGGGCACCAGTCAGCCTGCTTTGCCCTCCTTATTCTATCCCTTGGCTTTGGCCTCACTTCTCAGTTATCTAGGAGCCTACTTCCTCTTGGGAAGATTCAATCCACTCCTTGGTTGATATTGTCTGCTTGGAGAACTATTACATATGAGAATGGTCCCCATCCCCATTGGATCCCTAGTCACAGGGTTGAATCCATCTGTGGCCATACACCTGCTTGATGGTATGTTTCCAAGCAGATGGGTTCCTGACAATAGGTATCCTGGACAACCCATCAGCATTCTGATGCTGGCGCCAGGTCTGTGTACCACTGTAAAGTCATATCCCTGTAAGTGTAAAGCCCAACATGCCAATTGACCTTCATATTCCTTCAATTGATGTAGCCACTTGAGAGAAGAGTGGTTAGTGACTACAGTAAAATGGGTCTCATAGAATTAGTGTCAGAACTGTTTAACAGTGTGTAAACCTGCCAAACATTCCTTCTCAGTAACACTATAATTCTTCCCATGCTTGTTGAGCAAACAGGAGGAGTAGACCATGGGTCTATCTACAGCTTTATCATCAAGCTGGGCAAGGATTGCATCCACAGCAAATCCACTAGCATCAGTATACAAGATAAACTCCTTATTATAGTCTGGGTAGACCAGAATAAGGGCCTCTTTGAGTTTGGTCTTCCAAGCCTTCAATGATTTTTTTGACTATCCTTCTATTCAAAGAGGAAATTTCTGAGTAGTTAAACCAAAGGCTCACTCAGTTCTGCAAAATAAGAAATTCACTGCTGGTAATGCCCTATCATACTGAGAAATACTTGGAATTTGCTCAAATTGGTGAGGGGTAGTATCTTTTCAATGGTATCAACTTTATTGTTCATGGTGTCAAGTATATACTTCTGGGAAGTATAATAAACAAGATAAGGGGAAAATTTAAGAAGAGAATGATACTTTATTAGATATGAAAATATAATAATATATAGTATCATGACAAGCCACATACCGTCCAAGTACGTCATGGGGGTCATGGGACTATCTGAGTAATGTTCCTCTTAGGTCATGAGGCTTATTCAAGTTGTGTTCCGCTTAGGATCTGGATTAGGTGATCCCCATAATAGATGGTTGACTGATAATGGTGCCACCAGTTTACTGGATGATTGGTGAACCATTTGGTGAGTCATTTGGTGATCTACTTGGGGCATTAATTCCCTGAGAGGGATGAATCAAAGGTGTTGCAAGGTCTCCCCCTGGGGTGCTGGAAGGCGGAGCCTTGGGAATTTTCTTAAGAGTGTCAGGGATGCGCACTTGGTATTAATCCAGTTTGGCGTTGGGGACAAGGAGCCTGGAATTGTGTTGGGGTTTTCTTTCTTTAAACAGGGGGAGTTGGTTGTGGTGCATGTGCTTCAGTTCAGTTTGAGTTCCAACTCCCTTGATGAGGTAGATATTGTTGGGCTTGACTTCCATGACTATTCCTGGTCCATGCAGTCCTGGGTCCAAATTATGCTGATTGTGGTTGACAACCCAGATTTTGTCCCCAACCTGGAATCTGACCTGCTGTAGTGAGATTGCTTCCTTTTTGACTCTTTGGCGTTCCATTCATCTTGGTCTTTTCTAGTGTGTTGTACATTGGGGTCACTGTTTTCTGGCACCTTTTTGGCCAGAGGTAATTGTGGTCCTACAGTTGTAATAACAAGAGCAGGCTTTTGTCCATAGAAAAGCTCATAAGGGCTTTTGCCTGTACTGCGGTTGACTTGTGTTCTACAGACCATGAGCGCTGTTGGGAGCATGTCAACCCAGGCCTTTGGATTGTTAGAAGATAACTTACTGAGGGCTTCTACAATCAAGCTGTTTAGTTGTTCTACTTGTACATTTTCTTGAGGGTGGTACAGGCTGGCTGTGATGTTTTTTATCCCATTCTTGGCAAAATATATATTGTTTTCAATGGCCTTAAGTTCAGTGACAACATCTGTGATCAGGAGGTCAGTTCCCAAACTTTGCTAATCTTCTTGCCAATGAATTGTCTCACGTCATTGCCTTTGTGCTCTTTTGTGACTTGTGCTACAGGCCATCTGGTTGCATAGTCAATGGCTGTGATGATGTACTTCTTGCCTTTGCTTTCACCAGGCATAGGTCCCACAATATACAACAACCATACCTTGAAGGGTTGTGTGATGGATATGGGTATCACTGATTTGGGTGGTGCTTTAGTTTGGGTGTACTTCTCACAGACTTTGCATTGTTCCAGTACCTCTCTGATATCATCTAGCATGTTGGGCCGCCATTAGCGTGTCTTGAGATATTTGTGCAAGTTCCTGCTGCAGGTGTGTCCCAGGTCTTGGTGATATCAGAGGATTGTGTCAATCTTTTGTATTGACGGGATGTAAGGTACAGTGTCACTGCTTAGAAGTATTTGGTGCAGAGTGCCATATACATTTTTGAACAGATGTTTGTTATTAAGAACTTTCTCTTGGATCTCCATTGGTGTACCAGGTGGGAACCCTTCCTGGAGATTCCCCATGATTTTCATGGGCCATTTGGGGTTGCCATCAGCGCAAAAGACATGTTTGCTGTATATCTTTGATAGGGCATCTGCAGTAAGCATTTCCTTGCCTGGTTTGTATTCAATTTTTTTATGGAGTATTCTTTGTATGAGACTCATCCATTTGGCTTGTCTTATTGACAGATGTTGTTGTGTTGTCAAGGGTCTGGATGTACGGGTATTCCAACTATTGCCATCACACCTAACATCCAGTCATTGTCCAAATTTGGTGCCTTTCCCATATATCATTTGACATACCGGAAATGGCAACAAACCAATATCACATGACTGTCCAGGTATCCAACGACTTGAACCCATCCAGCACATGACCAACCCCTGGGTTTGATCCAACTAAAATCCCTGCCACAGCTAAAGCTATATAAGTCTAAAATATTATTCAATATAATATACTTCTTCTCTCCTTAATCCTTATTTGAAGCTTACCCCAAAAGGCGCTCAATATCACCAGTAGCACTACGGTTTTTGACCACACCAATGAAAGAAAGAATGAATGATTAGAACCCACCCACCTTTGCCCGCGTACTCAACCAGGCCACATCCCAGGAGACCTGGAAAACGTACTTCTGCGCCCAATACTTTGATGAAGATATTCCCAGTGGATGCACCGTATTTGAAGGTCTGGTCATGCCCAAATGTCAGGGACCCACTTTGCGGGGAATAAACTTCCAAGCTGATGGGCCAAGGCCCCTACATTTAAGCCTGCTATGACTGAGCTGATAGGAACCGTGACTATTGCAAGATGTCCAAGTTGTCCTAGATAAGCAAATCTTCCAAACATAGAACTAAATTGCCCAAGTAGATAGTAGCCCACCAAATATGTCAAAAGGTAAAATGAAGCGTAAAGTCTAACCAGAGTAGGTTCAGTGGGTGGGGAAGCAAACAAGCAACCATAATGGAATTTACATCACCAATGTCCAGAAGGATATTTGAACCATCCATTGGCAAGGTATTCCTTCTGGTGGGCATCATCTGGGGGGGCATTATACCAGTCAGTTGTTGGAGTTGGGTTTTCCAAGGCGTACACCTTGGACAAGAAATAGGCTAGAAACCAAGATAGGAAAAGGCTTCCCCTCATGGCTTTAAAGAAGGAGTTTTATCAAAAAATGGAGGAGTAGCTAGAAGAGTAATAATCTTTATTGTTGGAACAAGAGATAATAGAAAATATGGTTCACTTAAATACCATCAAGTTGAGGCTGTAACATAAATAAGAGGATCATGGGAGATGAGAGAATTTCCCATGATATTTCACTGATTTCAAGGCTAAAATTAGTATCTGTTTCAAAAGGGCATCAATTTCAGGCAAAATACTATATAAAATGGTATGGTATAACAATTAACCTGTAACATGAGCTACAAGTTGATATGAGATTAAGCAGCAGATAGTGGAATTGAGTGGAAAGATCAAAGACGGCGCTTGACGCTTAGGTGTTAATATTGGATTCAAGAGCAAAAACCGGGTTGGATGCAGCCAATCATTGTTCAAACGGTAAGTGACGTTTTCCTGGTGTTTATTAACATTTCTGGAATCAAAGCCAAAGTTGGATTTCATTGTTGAATGAATCAATTCATTATAAATAGGTAATGTAATTAAAGTTGTTTCTTTTGAACTAACCATTGCTTTGTCTTTAGGGTTTTGAGTTCAATCCCCATCTGGGACAAACCCAGTGCTATGAAAAATATCCAATAATGATTTACAGTCTTACTTGGTTTGAATTTTGGCTCCCAAATTACCTATAGAAATAATTTAGTCAGAGGAAAATTCCCTGACACCAAAGCATGTGCCAAGATAATTCAATACAGTTGCTCTCTCCAACCACAAACAAACGCACAACCACCTAGCAAAGGTGAAGTGACCAACACCAAATAAATTGGTATTGACAAGTTCTTTGGTAAAAAAAGAAAACATCATCAACTGGCTAGACCACACAGCCGCTAAACTCCGCGCCAGCTGCATCCCCCATGAGAAATGGGTCCAGGAAGCCAGCAAACGCCTATATGAGGCCGCAGCTAACTGATTTGCCACCTGGGTTGGCTCACAAACTGACAACCAGCTTGGACCTGGGAAGAGTTCAAAGCCAACATTACCCACAATTTCTGTGTCACCAAATCTCTCCAAGACATTGCAATACAGCTCAGTGATCTTCCTCAAAAAAACACTATTGCAGCTTACGTCAACAAATTTGAGGAAATACACTGTAAAATTCAAAACCCAGCACAAGCTGACAACGTACACACCAGAGCATCATTAATCAACAGAATGAAACCCTCTGCTGCCCTCATCTGCCCAGAGGCTAACACCTCCATGCCTGCGCTCATTGCAGAAGCCAAGCACGCTGAAAAACACGCCAGCATGGAATATGCGCACACAACAGCAACTGCTCCTCAAACAGCAATGGCAGAGACTACACCAATTGAAACAAGCGCCAAAACACCAACCAAACAGACAGAAACTCCAATTGCAACAATGACAATTGCAGCCAAAGAGCAAACTGCTCCTGTCCCAAGAAAGAGGACACCATCAAAGTTAACAACGCTGAAGTAGCAACCTGCTACAAATCTGACCCCACATTCTCTGACCTCAAATGTCTCAAAACAGAGGAACAGGGAAAAGAGGAGGGGGGACAGGCTTAAGTGCTCCTGTCTCCCCCCAACAGGACAAGAAGAAGTACCAAGGCACAAACTTTGCTGCTCACATTCCCTGTGTCCCGCAATCCTCTGTTTTTATGAACTTAAAAATTAAAGATTGCTTGCAACTTCTTGTCTACCCATGCACTTACAAATCACATACACATAAAATTCTATTCAACTCTGGTTCATAACACACTATGGTTAGCAAACATTTTGTAACCAAGTACAAAATACCAGTTGTCAAATCCAACTTCAAATTTCCAAAATGGCAGACAAATCAAAGGTTCTACTCAAAGTCAAAACAACTCCCTTCAGAATTTACCTACAAGGCATACAAACGTCCATCAAAGGACTTGTCATGAACAATATAAACTACAACATTGTAGCAGGCATGGACTGGTTCACCCAAGTTAACCCCAGTGTATGTTGGAAAACAAAAACCATGACAATAAAACACAATGGAGTCAATTTCAACATTCTCAAAGAACCTAATGATCTCATCCTAAGAGACACAGTATTTGTTCAAGTCATAAATCAAGACAATTCAGAACATCTAACCAAATACAGTACCCTCCACTTAATGAGGTATACATAATTCAATAACATAAAAACACAAAAGATCCAATGCCCAGAACTTGCAGCACTTCTAAACAAATACGCCCACATATTTAAAGAAGAACTCACAGAATTACCCCCCCCCCAAGCGGGAAGTCAAGCATGGCATTGACCTATGTAAAGCCATGCCTAAGCCAGCACTCCTATACAGACTCTCCCCCATGGAGACCCAAGCACTTAAAGCCCACATCAAGGACAATCTAGCCAAAGGATTCATTTGCCCATCTGAATCCCTGTGGGGGGCAGCGTTTTTCTTTGTAAAGAAGAAAGAAGGATCTCTTTGTTTAGTTACTGACTACAGAGCACTAAACGCAAGTACAGTAAAAAATAAATACCCACTTCCACTCATAGAAGACCTATTTGCAAGGCTCTCCGGAGCAAAAATTTTCTCAAAAATTGACCTCACATCTGGGTATAACTAAGTTGAAGTTAAAGAGAAACACATACCAAAAACCACATTCCACGCACAATTTGGGTTGTTTGAATGTAAAGTAATGAATTTTGGGATGACACCTTTCTTGATCAGCTCAATCCCACTTTTCAAAATTGAGAATTTAAAAGCAAGTGATAAGTGCATAAGAGTCTGAGTTTAAACAAGGCTTTTATTAAAAAGAAAGCTATGACCAACAAAAACACTAGATCCTGGGCCAAGGTGGTCTAGGATCAGAAGCACCCTGTCAAGGACCAACTGGCATACTTTGCCAGAACCACCAAGAAGAGACCCTTTGTGCCATCTGAAGGGTGGCTCAAGTTTATCACTTCTAAACGGTGGTTCCAGGACATCACCAGAGCCCTTATTAAGTCCTCAGTCCCCCATGGGATCAGAGTCAACTTTGGAGGCAACCCCATCAAGTTCCAGGAAGCAGCCAAGGCAATAGCCACAGCTTATCCAAAGGCGGTTTCCCTCCACCAGAGCCCTCTCAAGGACTTCTTTGACTGGGCTTCCTCTGCAAGGAGGACGCAGATCAAGCAGCGGAGGAGATCTTTACCCTTGAGGTTACTGATCCCAAGGGGAAGAAGACCCAAATAGTCCTGCCCACCACCCGCACCAGATTCAACCAGGACACCACTCTCTTAATGTCCTTTGAGGCCCTGCCTTTGGACATGACTAGAGAGGAGGTGGAATACCAGCTTCAGGAAGGACTGTCCAAGTATGGGGAAATTGTGCAGTTCAAACTGCTGAAGAACCTTTACATGAGGCGCCTGACCACAGCAAAGGCAATGGCTATGATCAAACCACATGAGAATAGCAGAATCTTGTCAATTCCATGCCGCGCTACCATTCTGAAAAGAGATGATACGTTGAGTGGCGAGTTCAAGGTCTTCTCAGAGCAAACACGACCATCTGTGCACTTTGCTCTGCTCTTGGCCACAGAGAGGCTCTCTGTCCCACAACCATAGCAGGAGTCCAGGCCGCAGAATAAGACACCCCCAAGGAGCCCCAGAATACTGAGCCAACAGCTACCCAGACCAATGCTCTTGTAGCCCTAGCCTGGGGCACCATGGCTGAGTATGAGGTGGTCAAACCAATCACGTCGCACCAAAAAAAGGCTCATGCAAGGATACAAACCCAGCCACAGTCCCATACAATAATGGCACCTGAGGCTGCCCATGAAAAAACACCTCAGACCACCCAAATGCATGTGCAAGAGACCCAGTCCATTAATGATACTGAAATGGATGGACCAATGGAAAACCTGGCCCAGATGGAACATTAACCCCTGGAAAACCCGGCCCAAGTTTTATTTGCTGATTCCCCCATAGCAGCGGCCCAAGAGATTATGCCACTTGCAAAAGAAAAAGCTTCATCCGCACAGAATCAATTACCTTCTGCAAATGAGGGAGGTAGACCAAGACGCAAGGCCCAGACTAAATTTGCCACAATAACCAAGCCATCCCCATACACAGTGGGAGAGCCCATCAAGTCCAAGGTTAAGAAAAACCAAAATACTCTACAGCCAATGACAATAGTGGTCCCACTGCCAGTGGGGCCACGTTGGCATAGTAGCTACTGGAACCACAATCAAAATAGGGACTCTTAACATTGCATGATTTTCATGCCCACAGTCCCAGGCAAAGAAAAGAAATATCCTGCTTTTCCTCAAGGCAGACCTGGTTGGCTAGACTGAAGTCAACTGCAGCACTGAGGCTGGGCCAAGTTTCCAGCGGGTCATGCTACCCCACATCACCCTTTAGTCCACAAAATGTTGCATATGGATCAGAAGGGGATCATCAATCAAAGTAACTAAAAAACAGACATTCCTCAACGGCAGACTTCTAGTGGCAGATATTGATAATGGAAGTGAGAAGTTCACTTTTACAGTTATTTACAGCCTGTCAGCCAACATAGACAAAGCAAACTTATTTACCCAGCTCAAGGAGATTGATTTCCCGCCAGATACCATCTTTGTAGGGGACTTCAACTTGTGGCTGCTACCAGTAGACAAAGCCCCACCAGCACCCCTTCCAGACTACGCTAGTTGGTTTGCAGACTGGCAGCAAGGCCTGGGACTTTTTGATGTTGCAAAATTTGAAGCTGGCTACCCTGCCATAATGACACGGAATAATCCAGTGGAAACAATAGAATTTTCTGCTTCTTGTATTGACTATATATTCATTTCCCCAGGCTTGATGGCCGTATCTTTTCCACACCTACCAGTTGACATCCTAGGGTTTGATCACAAACTCCTCTGCGCCACCATTACATTTGGGGACCAAAGGGAGTGCGCAACACGCAGATCACACCTGCTCCCTAACAACTCAAACAGAAAATGGATTGACATATCAATAGCTGGGACCTTGAGATCAACAAAAAAGCACAGGCAGGAGGACCAATGGGCCGCCATTAAAGCAAATATTAAGGCACAGATTCAGAAGCACTCTTCCCAACTCATGGTAGCTAAGAGAGCCTATAAATGCCGCATAACTAATACCATGAGACATCTTGAGGCAAATATGCCAAAACAGAAAAATGCGGCCTGATAAAAGCTTGCCAGGATTGAGTATAGCTGTTCAAATCTAGCCCGCCTCCAGGCTTCAACTTTATTGGCAATTAAGGGCAAACAGCCCACCAAAGCCTTTGTCTCCATGTACAGGACAAGGGTTGCACAGAAAACACTATTGGAGGTGATTATAAATGGTACAACACATTCATCAAAGAAGGGGGTACTGGCTGCTACCCACACCTTCTACAGCAACCTGTATGCCTCAGAGGGAGAACCAAATCCTACAGCCCTCAGGAAATGGCTGGAGGATGTTCCAGAAACACCCAAATGATAGATCTTGGACAACTAATAACAATGGGAGAACTGGAAGATGCCATTCAATTGTCACAAAACTGAAGGCCCTGGGACCAGATGGACTCCTGTATGAGTTCTACTGACACTATTTGCCATTATTCAGGACAGTTCTCCTTGAGGTATTTAACATGGCCCTAAGGAATGGGTCCACCATCCCAGGGGGCAGCAATGGCCTGACAGTCCTTCTCCACAAGAAGGGATTGTGGGCAGAACTGAAGAACTGGCAACCAATCACGCTCCTAAACACTGACCAAAAACTCTTAAGCAAAATCCTGGTGGCCAGGATGTGCAGTCTAATGCCTTTGGCCACGCACCCTAACCAACACAAGTTTACTCCAGGCCACAATATTGCCAACAATGTGAACACTATCATCAATATACTGCAGGATAAAACACAGAACAGTATTGCTATTTTCCTGGATCAGGAAAAGGCATATGACAGGGTTTCATGGCCATACCTTGACGCGTGCCTGTCTGCTCACACTGTACCTGAAAATTTTAGATCATGGCTGAAATCCCTCCTTAGGGACTCATCCATACAGGTAGCAACAGTCCATGGGAAAACAGAGGAGATCTTCTTGTCCCGCAGCCTCTGACAGGGTGACCCCCTTAGTCTTCTCCTCTACAACCTGGCCATTGACCCATGAATCTGGCACCTCAGCTGTAAACTGTCAGGCCTGCGGGCATACAGACAGGAACCTTTCATAATCAAAGCCTTTGCAGACAACTGTGTTGTAGGCCTGTCCTCCAAAAATGATGTATCTATTTTTACAAGGGCACTCAAGGACTACTCAGAACTCTCACAGGCCAAAGTAAACACCAATAAATCACAGGCCATTGTTTTGGGTAACCCAGGATTCAAACCCCCTCTAGCCATAAAGCCAACCAGAGACCCAGTGCGCCACCTGGGTGCATGGGTTAAGGTGAGGGGTTTTGACACACAGGTGATGAAATCAAACATCCTTGGTGTGGTTTCACGCTCAATGTCCTCCTGGCAGTGCAACCTTGTGACTCAGATTAGCAGAGTTCAACTAGTAAATATACTTGGATACTCAAAAGTCTGGTAAGCTGCACAGTTCTTCCCCCTATCCTCACAATTCTTCTGTAGTCTCAACAAGATTGTGCAACACACACTGTGGCAATCAGGTACCCAGCCAATTGCCACTACAAAGTTGATTGGCAACAAGCTCAGGAGTGGGCTGGGTCTGTGCAATGTGCGCCGGACCTCAGCCAGGATTTTTGGTTGCACTACGTCCATGGTACTCTACACCCATGTGAAAGACCCCCACTGGATCAACACATTCAGGACACAATGGGCCAGGGCTCTAGGCCTGAACCCATCTCACAAGCAATACACTCTCAACAACTGGCTATCAAGGGTCACAACAGAGAGAGGACCACAAGGGATGGACCCTTTCTGGAAAGCCATGCTATCTGAGTTCAAGAAGTACTGGAGCATAAGCGCATTCAGACTCTTATCTGCCCACAAGGCAGAGCAGGCCTGGTGTGGCGTCCAATGTTCATGGGCCTCTCCACCCACCCTGGGGCACCCATCCCCATACCTCCTAGGCTTGTGGCAAGGCCAGAGATTTCAGATGTGCTCCCGCACAACAATACCAGCCTCAAGGAAAGCCTGTACTGGCAATACTGCCACAAGTACATGATCAATCTGAAGATGCAAACAAACATGTGGAAGGTCCTCCAAAGAGTGTACTGCACAGCTGACTGAGGCAACTACCCAAACCCCACCTGCAACAGATGTGGGGTCCCTGACACCATGGCACACAGGTTCTTTGAGTGCCTCCAGAGTAGAAGAATCTGGCAAGATTCATGTGCAATCCTCAGGCCTGCCCACCCGTACTTCACACACATGGAGGGTTCAGAGGTAGACTGGTTTTTCATTGATGCCCCTTCCAGAATTCCTGAGTTCTTTTGTGCAGCCGTATTCCACACCGTGTTGTGGGTGATCTACTCAGCTGTCATAAAATCTTTTGCATCCACACCTCACCTGGAAAGTGCCCCAAACTCCCTTATAGCACACAAACTTGGGTGGATATGTGCCAGGTCTTTTATGGTAATCCATCTAGCACAGTATGCCAGGAGCTCACAAAATGGCCCTTGATCCCTGGCCTGATCCTCTTTCTGGGCCAGGATCAAGCAGTCTTTGTCCTCCCAGAAGAAGTCCATCCCGCCCCTCACTCCTCCACTCCCCTCCCCCCAAGGTTTTTCTCTGGGCCCTCCGGTTTCCTTGAACCTACTTTCTTAGACCATCCTCCTTCCTCCCTTTTTTCAGTTGATCATCCCTTTATGGCACTATGGGCTTTTTGTACCAGTCAGAAATGCCTGGGCAACCTAAATAAATGAATTTTTGGATGACAAACGCCCCAGCAACATTCATCATCATGATTAACTAGGCGCAAAACAGACATTCAAATACATTATGTTGCCTTGACAACATCATCATATTTTCAAAAACCAAAGAGGAACACCTCACACATGTCTGCAAGACACTTGATTGACTCTCAAAGCACAATCTATATGCTAAGCCTAGTAAGTGCCAATTTATGGAAAAGGAACTCCTATTCTTGGGCCACATTGTCTCTGACGGTGGCATCAAAGCAGATCCATATAAAATAAAAGCCATAAATAACATGCAACACCCCACCTCTGTTAAACAAGTTAGATGCTTTCTTGGTATGGTAGCTTACCTAAGGAAATACATCAAAAACTGCAAAAAGCTCACTGCACCAATCAATGACCTAACCAAAGGTAATGCCAAAAAGAAATTCATATGGACTCCAGAATATGACAAGAATTTTCAGTTATTAAAACAAGCTTTGATCAAAGCACCAATCTTGTAATACCCTAATAATAACGGGTGCTACAAGCTTGAGTCAGACGCTAGTGACACTGCCATTGGCGCATTCCTACGCATCTGCCAGCCAGGGCAGCAAGATTTCCTGCCAGTATGTTAAGAAAGCAGAAAACTAACAAACACTGAGCAAAGTTACCCAATACACAATAAAGAATTGCTAGCAATATATCACGCATGCAAGAAATGGAGATGTTATCTCAAAGGACACTTAAATGTCTGAGTGCTAAATGACCACAAATCCTTAATCTATTTCAAAACTCAGAACACACTTGCGCAGCGCCAAGCCAAATGGATGTCCTTGCTAGAACAGCTTAAACTGGACATCCAATACAAAAAGGGGGGCAGAGCTGGTCATGGCCAATGCTCTCTCTAGGCTATCCAGCCAAGAGAGGATCACCCTGACCACCTGGACCCTGAATGGCCCAACCTATACAACACTGAGTACAAGACAAAGGGAGAGGACCCCTCCACACATCAACTAACCCACAATACGCTAGTAAGGAATGGAAAACATTTCCACAAATCAAATGGCATGGTATACCAAATCATCAAGGATAAACACATTCCATAAATTTCACTTGCACAAAGAGTTGACACTATACTAAGACACTGCCGTCTGCTAGAGCATACAAAGGCTAACAACCTATATCTCACATTAAAAGAGATAGTATAGTTGCTGTTGTGTTTGGCTCCAGGGAACAACATCCTGGAGGACACGGCGGGAAATCTTTATTACAAAAGAGATCAGGTTCAAAGCTAGCCTTGGGTTAGCTTTCAGGGCAAAATTAAGGGCATGTACCTTAATTTCCTGGAAACAAGATGTAAAAATCCTTTTGGCAGAAATGACAGGAAAAGCTTGAAGATTATAAAAGCCAACGCAAATGAAGATAAACTTGTTTTTATTAAGAGTAATGATTCTACTTTAAATAGTTGACAAGAGACGGTGATCACTCAATAGAAAGACAGAGTGGCTGAGGGGGTCACGCTGGGATGAGGTCATACCAGGATCAACCACAGACAGGTACAATAATCCAGAATGGGTGGATATTGAACCAGATCCATTTACAGAAGGCAGGGAATTTCCAAACTTGAAGGCAAAACCAGCCAAATCTTTGCAACTATCAATATTTGAAGGTCAAATCAAAATAGCATTAATTGCGCAATTTACAACAGTGGCCCAACCTGAAGTAAGACATAATTGATGTTTTGAAAAGTGCATAGTGTGTGAAAAATACGCCAGCACCAAGGCGCCACAGCCAACGGTCAACTTAGTACCTGATCCCAATCATTTAAAGTTTGGGGACTGGATGTAGTGGGGCCCTTCCCAGAAACCAAAACAAATCAATGTTTCCTAATTGTAGCCGTCAACTTTGCCACATGTTGGCCCATCTGCTGGGCAACAGAAGATCACAAGGCAGAAACAATAAATTGATTCATCAATAGAGCAATCATAGCAGACTATGTCACTCCAGACTACATCATAAAAGATGGAGCAAAAGAGCTAATAGGCCACGTAGTGAACAACAATCTAAAAACAAAGAACATCAAACACTCCACAACCTTGTCCTACAGGCCACAGGCCAACGGCAGAGTTGAACGCCTAAACAGCAGCCTTATCAGAACCCTGGAGAAAATAATGGATGGCAAAGCCAAAGACACATGGCTGCTATATGTAAAACATGCATTACTAGTACCTGAGTTTGTACCAATCAAGGGACAGGCTACTCACCGTTTGAACTAACATACAGGTACAAGCCAGAAATAGTCACCCACAACAATCAACTGTATGTGAAGATCTCCCTGGGGAAACCTCTCACAGTAGAACAGATACCAGCTCTACAACATATACTCCTCAAAGCCAAACTGGATGAAACAAATAGACTCAAAACCCAAAAGTTAACCTCAACAGAGGACCAACTCCCCATCAACTCCCACGTCTGGGTCTTAGCTGGAAACAGAAAGAAGCTAGACTTGGTACACAGAGGACCAGGAAGAATCATCAGATACCAACCAGAAAGAAACACCTACCTGGTTAAGTTCCAGGGCTCCAAAGAGCCCATCACCAAAAAGTATCACAGATCTTGCCTCCACCCTAGCAAAGGAGAACACTCAACCCATTTGGTGCCCACCATTAAACAACTCCAGGAACATCAGGCGGCAGCCGTCAAGACAAAGCCCCCTCCTGATGTACCCAAGTAACCCCTTAAGGGTGTGTGTGTCAAGGGCCTGGATGTACGGGTATTCTGGCTATTGCCATCACACCTAACATCCAGTCATTGCCCAATTTGGTGCCTTTCCCATATACTTTTTGACATACCAGAAATGACAACAAACCAATATCACATGACTGTCCAGGTATCCAACAACTTAAACCCATCCAGCATATGACTACCCCCTGGGTTTGGTCCAACTAAAATCCCCACCACAGCTAAAGCTTTATAAGGCTAAAATATTATTAATAAAATATACTTCTTATCTCCTTAATTCTATATTTGAAGCTTCCCCAAAAAGGCGCTCAATATCAGTGTTTTGAAGAATATCAGCAACTTATGGTTGGTGAGTACTTTGAATGTTTGGGCCCCTTCCAGGTAGATCAACACTTCATGAGGCAGTGTATAATGGCTACCAACTCCTTGTCATGTATAGAGTATCTTTTTTTGCTTTCAGATAGCTTCCTTGATTCAACACCATAGGGATGAAGTCTTTTTTGGCTGTTTGGATACAGAATACTCATCCTATGGTGTAATCAGAAGCATCAGTTCCTAGCTCAGATTCCCTTGCAATTATGGCATTGAAGTATAGGGGCAGTGACCATATGTTCCTTTATTTGACAGAAATGTTGGTCTTGTTGCAATGTCCAGGTAAGCTTGGTTATTTTGCCTGTAATGGCAGATAGGGGGGCTGTTAAGGCACCCCACTCAGGGATAAACCTTCTTACATAGGCTACCATTCCAAGGAAGGTGCAGATTCTGCTCTTATTTCTTGGGGCTGGCATTTTGGTTATGGAACATATCTTGTCTGGATCTGGTTTGATTCTGTCCTTACTAATAATGTGACCAAGGAATGGAATTTCTGCCAAAAAGAATTCACACTTTGACAGTTTGGTAATCAATTGGTTCTCTTCAAGGGTGCAGAAGACCAGGCAGACGTCTTTCCAGTGTTGTTCCAGGTTGGGACTGTAAATGATGATGTTTTCCAGGTAGATAATTGCATGTTTTCCAATGTGTTCTTTAAAAACTTTGTTCATGAAGGTCAAAAAGGTACTGGGAGTGTTTTTCATGCCAAAATTAAGGACAACACATTCAAAGGATCTGTACTTGATTCTGAATGCAGTCTTTTAAATTTCTTCAGGTTTCACACAAATTTGGTGGTAACCTGCTGTCAAATCAATTTTTGTGAAGATTTGGGACCCTCCAGGGCATCAAAAAGGTCATCAATTAGAGCAGAGGATACTTGTTCTTAATTGTGACCTTGTTGAGCGCTCTGTAGTCTGTGACCAGTTGGAGTCCTCCATTCTTCTTTGCCACAAAGAAGACAGCGGCACCAAAGGTGACTTTGATGGTTGTATAAGTTCTTTTTTGAGCGCTTTGTCAAGTTAAGCTTTTAGGGTGTTGTATTCTTGTGGTGTGAGGCGGTAAATAGGTCATGCTTTAGGTACGCTTCCTTTGAAGTCAATTTTGTGCTGTATGCCACAATCAGGTAGTAACCCTGGTAGTGCTTCTCGGAAAACAGAGTGGAATTTGCTCACTAGCTGGTCTTGGATGTGGTCCTCTTCATGCCAAGTCTCCATATTTTTAAAGTGGATAATCTCATACATGCAGAAGCTCCAATTGATTTTGCTAGGGTTGGTTTCCTCTTCTGTTTCCATGATTTCACTCAAATACATGGTATCTCATAAGCATATCAAGGTGAGTTAGGTAAACATGGTGATGCGCTTCTCCTTGTTGTATGGCAAGGATAGCACTATCCCAGTCAATGTGAGGTTTGGTCTTTCTCATCTAGTCCAGGCCAAGTATAACATCATACTTGGGTATTGGTATGATTGGGTCACTGAGTGTGGTTTGCACGTCCCCAATTTAGGTGCAGAAAGGGTTTGCCTCTTGGGTGACTGGTGTGCTTCTGTTATTTTCCATGATGACTCTCCTGATACTGCTTTGGGTTGTAGGTAGTTTCATGAGGTCAGAAAATTTCTTGTTGATGAGAGATTAATCTGCTTCAGTGTTGAATAGTGCTGTGCCCTGATAACTGCAAAAACAGAAAGTGTAAGTGAGGAGTTTATTTCCAGTTTGGACGGCAAACAGTAGAGGGTTGCTGGAGGGTACTTGGATCATGGTGATTGAATCCACATATTGTTCCCTGTACAAATCTTGTGAATTGGGGGAGGGCGGCTTGCTATGCACTCCCCTGAGCTTTTCCCTCCTTGTTAGTATCTTTGGTGCTGGTCTGGTTGGCTTGTGCAGTGCAATTCCTGGTTTGAGGATGGGTATTGTTAGCTCGGTTATTTTGCTTATTGGGGCAAGGTTCTCTCTTAGCTGCAGGGTTTTCCTTGCGCTTGTTGGCGGCATGTAGATTGTCAGACTTCTGAGATGCACGCTTCCCCTCTAGAAATACATCCTTGGGGTTCTTGAAGAAAAACATGTCAAACTGATGTCTAATGTGTGTGGGAAGGCCATTGTAGAAGTCTAGGCTTGGCCCAGGTTCATCAAAGTTGATGGTGTTGGGTGCTTGGTCACATAGTCCTTCATATGCTGCAATGTAATCTTTGATGGTTCCTGTCATTTTGAAGGGTCAAAGCTCAGTCATGATCACCACGTCTAAGTCCTTCATGGAGAACCTTTTGAGTAACACAGCTTTGAACATCTCCCAATTCTCCTTCTGGTCAGGGTGTTGGGCTAGCCATTTGGTTATAAAACGTTAAGCAGTTCCTGTGACATGAAGGGTAATCTCACTGACCCAGAGTCTTTGGGGGTAGTCCACTTGCTCAAGCTTTCTCTGTGTACTTTTAATCCATAGAGAGGTGTTTTCATGATGTAGTCCTGAAAAAGTGCTGATTTTTTGGCTGTACTCGGGCGCTGGAATACAATATTAGGTATTTCAGGCTGCTGTGGTCCTGTTGTAATTGGCGCTGTGGGTAACAGTCTGCGGGCTTTGAGAGTGTTGTACTATTTGATGGGTACAAGGACATTGTCATAGATAAAGAGGCCTTCAGGAACGTCTTTTACTTCTTTTTAGTCTCTCCAGCTGTTAGGGAGTACCATTGCTTTGTCCTTTTCTTAGGAGAAATTTTTCCTTTGAGTTGGGTAGTTATGAATAACCTACCTGTGCTACCACTGTTGTTTATATACTTCTGGGAAGTATAATAAATGAGATAAGGGGAAGATTTAAAAAGAGAATGATACTTTATTGTATATGAATATAGAATATTATATAGTATCATGACAAGCCACATACTGTCCAAGTACGTCATGGGGGCCATGGGGCTTATCTGAGTAATGTTCCTCTTAAGTCACAAGGCTTATTCAAGTTGTGTTCCGCTTAGGATCTGAATTAGGTGATCCCTGTAATAGATAGTTGACTGCTAATGGTGCCACCAGTTTACTAGCTGGTTTGGGAACCATTTGGTGAGCTATTTTAATGATCTACTTGGGGTGTTGATTCCCTGAGAGGGAGTAATCAAAGATTTTGAAATAATGGATCAAATTTCAGTCTGAGTGACCTCATGGCCCAATAATTTAAGCTGCTCTTTGAAGAAAGTGTATTTTGAGGGCTTGAGTTTTAAGCCAGCAGTTTGAATTTTGACAACAACAGCTTTGAGGTGGTTCAGATGGTCAGTGAAGGTGGAAGTTAACACTGTTATTTCATCTAGATATACAAGTACACAGGAAATCTTCAATTCTCAAAAAATGGAATCCATAGTGTGTTGGAAAGTAGCAGGCACATTACATAGCCCTTGAGGCATCCAGGTTGGTTCAAAGAGTCCTTTAGATGTAATAAGGACGGCCTTCTCACAATCTTCAGAGGATAAGTCTACTTGTCAGTATCCAGAAGCCAAGTCCATTCTAGAGAAGAACTTAGATCCTCCTAAATGTCTAAAGGCATTGTTGATTTAAGACATAGGGTATGAGTCCTTTTTGGCAATGGAGTTAAGGTGTCAATAGTCTATGACAATCCTGTGTCCTCCATCCTTCTTTTTGAGGATCAGCAAAGGAGAGGCACATAGACTTTGATACAGGGCCAGTTATTCAGCATCTAAGAGCTGATTTAACTCCTTAGATAATTGAGCATCTTCTACGCAACTGTGTCTGTAAGGCTTGGCGTGTAAAGGGGGTGCATCTCCTGTATAAATTTGATGGGTAACACCCTTAGCCAATCCATAGTTCTTAAATCCAGAGACAAAAATGTCATTAAATTAATCTAAAAGATCAAGTATGTGCTTCTGCTGTATAGGCAAAAGTTGAGAGAAATTGGCAGCAGTAAATAAGGAGAGCACTTGGAGATCCTCTTCAGGTAGATTAAAGTCACCAATTGTCCCAAAGGATAAAGAGAGATCACCTGTTCTGCTCTTAAGATGTAACTATGTCCCACAACTTATCCTTTGGAGACCTACTGGGGCAAAGTGGGCAAATCAATCAGCAGTAGTTGTACAAATTACTTGAGTTCAATCTAAGATCCCAGGACATAAACTGGGTTCTTTGCAAATTAGGGACTCAGGAGAGTATAAATCTAAGAAGGATTTTTCAGGCAAATCATATTATATCTGGGAGTCAATGATCACCTGGGAGCCAGGAGAGATAGTGATGGCGGCTAGGGAAAGTAGAAGGACATCTTCCTCAGCAGGGCAAGATTGTGGAGGGGAGCACATATAGGAGGATGTGTCTGGTACTTCAGTGAAAAGATGCATGTGGGATATTTGAGGACAAATGTATTAAGCCTTTTTCCAGAGATAAACAGAGGTTCCTCAAAGATTAAAGGGGCCTTATATCCTTGAAGTGACAAATATCCATCTCAAAGGTTGAAAATTCCATTGTGATCTTAGAGGAACTGTTAATACCAGAAGGTGATAGCTTTTGTTCTCTAAAACAACCACAGGGGAGGCAATGAAGAGTTTCCCAAAATAATTGACAGAGAAGAGTAAGCGCCAATAGCCCTGGTCTGGGATTACCAGCAGTCTCATATTAATGAGTGTAGTTGAGATCAGAAGCCAGTTTGAGCTTCTTCATTAATTTAGACTGCACAACATTAATGGGGGAGCTAGTATCCAAGATAGCCTTAATCTTAACTTTCTGGATGGACACTTCCACATGGATAGTATCTTTTCCAAAAGGGGGTAAGACTGCTAGAACGTCTTGTGCTGCTTCCAGTTCCTTTTACCACTTTGCTAACATGTATTTCAAGGCAGGAATTTATTTATGAACAGTTTATAACAGTAGTGATAAAGAGACATTCTGGAAAAGGGCCTCAGATAGCCTAGCAGCTCCTCCAAGGAGTTCACTAAGACAGGGAGCAGTGAGATTTAGCTAGATAAGGACAAGTCATCATAGCTATAGAATCAGTGGGAGATGAGCAAGTTGTGGTAGTGGTTTTCCTAGAACAAAGTTTGTACAAAACAAACACAGTTTCAGGGACAGCCAGCACGGAATAGCCATAACTATAAGAATCATCACAGTTAGAATCCTCAGGGTTGAAATCACTCAAGAGATTGTGGGATAGATGGAGGATAGTTGAGATAGAAGAGGGAGGAAACTCAATCAGAGGGAGGATCAGAAAAAGACGGGGGATGTTGGTCAGCAAAGAGTGTCTCTGTCTCTAAGCTGACCTATTGTTCCCCACCTGTTTCTTAGGATCAAATCCTTTTACATACGGTTTAGTGTAGAGCTGCAAACATTGCCCTATCTGGACGCATTTGTGACAACCTTGGTTTTTGGATTGTCCATTGGATCTAAGAGTCATGATGAAGGGGGTACAAGATGTAAGGATTGAAAATCCTTACAGCTTAAATATTATTTGAGCAGCTGGTACAAAACAGGGAAATCTTGCCTTTTAGAACATCTCCAAGAAGTTAAAATTATTCCAGAACCTTGGCTGCCTCACAAGCTCATAGTTGTTTACATTAATAGGGAAATTCAGCTTTTGAGACTCCTGGATAGTTAAAATGGAGATTTAAATACAAAACATCAGAACAGTTTTAATACAGACTATTACCTTCAGGGATTTAACTCAAAACCTTTTTTGAATCAACTTTGGAAATATAAAAATCAAGAAAAACTTAAGTCTGTTTCAAATTTACCAAGCAGCTCAAAGGCAAGAGTGGGTTCAATAACAGCTTCAAAACCAAATAAACCAATTATTACAGGCTCTGAACTCTGTAACCACTGTTTCCCCAATCAAAGATTAGCAAAAACCACCACTACCAATAAAAAACAATCAACACAGGCAAGGGCCCAAGCCAATCAATCATTTACCAGGCCTGAAGAAGATGATGAAGGAAAAGCCTCAATCACAATATCAGCTTGTTTAAACCATCCGCAGGCCAACCTGTATAGCTTCCTATTATTGTTTTAACTAGTTGTTTTAGCTTCTGTAAGATGCATTATGTAGACTGCTTGGCAGCAGTAAGACCAAAATGACCAACCAGAAAGTAGCCACATGGTAAATCTTCCACCTCAAATTCCACCTGACATTATTCCACATTCCCAATACAAATTCCCAGTATTTAGTCAGTAGTATTGGGGGTTTCCCCACTGTTCTAACAACTTCAAGTCTTGAATCAATAAATTTGATATTCTATACTCTTTACTTAGTAAATATTAGATTATAAATTAACTCTCAGACAGCTTGAAAGCAAAAATTTCTTTGGCTTCTGCTCTGCTTAGTTGTATGGTTTTCTGTTGCTTAAGGTTGCAAATTTGATTCCAATATCCAAGTCAAGGATGGTACCAAATCTTTGGCTTGGGATTATATTTATACTAAACATCAGTTTCCTCTCACATGTGATAAAACCCCTCCTCTGCCTTCTTTGCCTCCTGCTTTGCCTCCCCCAGTGATTTACCCAGGAGCACCTTGGTATGTCTTGACCTAAATTGTAGTATACTTTGCATTGTCTTATTTTGATCCTTTCTTGGGTTCTTATAAATTATGGGGCTATGTGGTGAATACCTTGACGGTTGGAATTCAAGTAGGATTGTTTTTGATTGGTTTTCATCCCACTTATCTTTTACATTAATTAGGTTCCTTTCTACCCCAGGAATGTATTCCTGACACAAGAGGTAGTGCCAGCATTGTTGGTCTTACTTTTGCAAACCACAGTCCCATCATGAGTCAGGTGCATATCTTGCAGGAGGGTCTTATACTTTTCATAGAGTTAAGAGACAATTTGTGCACCTTAAAATATAAACATAGGAGTTGCTTTACTTTAAGAGCGTTATAGCAGGCAGTGTATGCTTCCTGGGGAGTCAATTGGCAACTGGTATGAATTTTTTACCTTTGTCACAACCCATACCATAGTCCGACTGGACTCCCACAGGGGAGGCAGGCTGGGACTAGAAGGCCATGTACACAATAGGTGCAATGCAGACCAGGTGGTTGAGAGCAGTGGCTAGGGGGCGCCAACTCCCAGTATGGGGAATAACTTGGTTGGCCAGTCCCAATACTGTGATGTAGACAAACCCCAACTTACTGAAGTCCTGGGCAGGAGGCGCGTTGGGAAGGGGAGAAGCAGTAAAAATCTCCTTCATAGTAGACGGCAGATCCATATGGTGGGGGTGGAAGTACTCCAAGTCAAGGGCGCAGTGTGGTTTGACTGGAGCAGCAGGAGTGTAACCAGGTGGATAAGGATATGTAAGTGTGTATTGTTTTGTGGATTCACAAATAGATGCAAAAAGAATAATTAAAGTTGAGCAAAATTAGACAATTCCTGCAATAAGATAATGATTTCTGGGCATAAACTTGCTTTATTAAGATGTCAACAGTGAGAGGGGATACCAGTGTTTTCAGCTATATCCTGCTGGGAAACTGCAATTGGACTTACTGGTAGCTCTTTATTGGTTGTCAATGAATTATTCTCAAGTTGGGTTCCATTGGTTACTCCTGATTTGTCAGTTAGATGGATTCTCCCATTATTTTTGCCCTGGGGAAGCTGGCAGGGGAATTTTGGGCCATTTGGCAACCCAAGTCCCCAACTCTGGGTTTCAGAGGGTCTGTGTCAGGAATATTCCTGACAACACTGCAGTTCAGGATGATATTTTGTGAACAATTAATTGTAAAAAACAAAATAAAAAATGGCAGCAGTTTTCCCTTATTGGGGAAACTGCCGCAGAAAGCCAGGGCCAGAAAACAAGAATTAAAAATAAAATTTTTAATTTGGACAGGTTTTATACACTGTCTGCAGGCCGCGCAGCTGGCTGCCAGCCAGCCAGCAAGCCCCTGCCTGCCTGCTCCCACCAGCCCAGCCAGTCCCTCACCCATGCCACTGAATGGGGAAATTGCCAAAAGGGGTAACCCAAAAAGGCAATTTCCCCAAACCCAAATGGAGGGGGAACTGCTGCCCAAATTTGGAATCTACCAAATTTGGGAGGGGCTGACAAGCTGCTCAACCCATCCATTCCTGCATTAACTGCAGAATTCAAAATTGGATACATGAAAGCATCCAATGATACACCAAGCCCATGCAATCCAAGAGATAAAAATTCATTGCCTCCACACCACTTCCAATTCCCCTCCCAAAAGGGAATTCCAGACAACACCAAGTGTTTGGGGTTCCCTGTCCAGTGTTTTACTCTATTCATGCTACCACAAGGATGATAGTATATAATAAAGCCAATTCACTTAATGATAGTTTATGCTATCATTGAGTGAAATTATCCCTCAATTATATCACATAAATCAAAACCAGAACTTTTACTCTACAGAAAGTTAAGACACTAAGCTTTGTCTGCCCTTTCCCAGGACCAGAAGATGAACCACTTGATCTTCTCAGCTGTCCTCACAGCCTGCCTTGGGATTGGGCGCCACCAATACACCCACCAGCATGGGCCATACAATAAACCACCCAACAAGTGCTTCTACAAGGAGCCTGTGCAGCTAAACTCCTCCAAGACGTACTCCTGGCCCACGCTGGTGTTGCCCTGCTCCACCCAGAACGTAGCAATATACACTTTTGTATTCTATGTGCTTACATACTTTGCTGGTAATTTCAGAAGATTTAACATACACGCCAAGGTTTCTTAGATGGATGATGACAGTGTATCCCATTGTGATGGCGCTCACAGGGTTTCAAGTTGCCAACTTGGTACCCTACCTTGCTAAAATACTCCCTCATTTTCTGGGGCTTTACAGTGTAGGCCAATTAAAATCTTTTTCCACTCGGCTTTGGGATGGTTTTTATTTGTCTCCAGGCTTGGCATTGACAAGGGTTCAATTCTCCACTTTGAATTAAAGTTTCCTTTGGGTTAATCTGCGTGATCAACAACACAATTGTTCAGTTGTGTGATTGCTCCATTGCAGGCATTAAACCTATGCAACATAGGGTTCAGTCTGGCCTATTCTGGGCCCTGGCATTATCCCCCACCATAGTTGAGCTTGCAAAGCACAACTCTTTATTCCAAGACTTATATTCCTTCAGCAGGATGGCAGCATTCTCTAGGTTGGATTCTGGTTCCCAAGTATTCTCTTTGTGGGGATATCCTTTCCATTTGACCAGGAAGTGAGGTTTTTCATATCATAGTTTGTGTCCCATGATGGCTTCAACCTTGTGTTATGTGAAGCTTCCTACTTTGATAGATGGGAGAGCTGTTCTCACTATCTGGTGCAGGAGAGAAAGTCCTTTCTTTTTTGGTAAAAGGGAGCGGTGGAATACGTTGTGAATCTTCCATCTGGGGACAGTTCTAGTCAATAGGCTACATTACTGTGGGGTTACTGTCCACCAGTCCCCAAGTGTGTCCTGGATTGTAGCCAGGGACCGGCTGGAAGGGGTTAACATTCTCTAGTAAGGGAAAATGTATCTCAGAAATATGTATAGGGGTCAAAATGTGCTTTTATTCACTCTCAGAAGGAAGATCCCCTTAGAAGCCTTCTGGTATATGGCCCGGGGGGTCAAGGAAAAAATATGAATTTGCCAATACTTGGAGTCCTCCAAAAATCTTGGACTCCTTGTACTTGGTCTTAGACTCCTGCACCTTAGTCTTGGACTCCTGCTCCTTAAACTTGGACTCCGGCTCCGCTCTTAGGATCCAGCTTCTTATATTTGGGCTCCTGCACCTTGGTCTTGGGCTCCTGCGCTCTATTCCAGCTCAGGCTTCTTTTTCTTGGTATTTTGCTCCTTCTGTAGCTCTTGTGGCCTTTGTAATCCACTTATGTCAGTCCCTGAAAAGCCTCAGATAGCTTTCCCTTTTATAGCTCCTTGTTTCAGTCCTTATTCTCTCTTAGAACTCTGGTTCTTCAAAGCTTAAACTATCCTGTTTTTCTTCTTCTATAATATATTAAACCTTTAAAATTACTTCAGTCAATAAAAGCCCTGAATTTTCTGCTTCTGCTCCTCATTTTTTAGGCTCCAACTCTTAAGTTAAAGCCCTCAAAACATTGATCAAATAGACTCCAGATTGCAGCCAATCATACACCTTGATTCAACGGTTTCACCAAAAATGTTTCCCTGGATGACTTGCTCTTGACTCTGCTTTAAACCCATGGCTTTCTTGCTCCAGGTAAACAACTGCTTTGTGTTTCAAACAGTTTTGCCGTGATTCCTGTCATGTTTCCCTGGCAAATCTCAAGTGCTTCCACATATGTTTTACTTAGGAAAATTTTGACCCCTCAATTTTACAATGTTTCTCCGTGTTTCTCTGTGTTTTTCTCAACGTTTTGCAACTTTGAACCCGCTTGCTGCCTGTCCTCTTGCCTCTCCTAGTTGTTCTTGGCAAAATTTGCTCTTTTGCCCTTACAGTTTCTCTGTCCTATTCCCGGCCTCTTTCTGGCTCCCTTCTCCTCAATTCTTCCTTTAATAAATTTACGGTTTTAACACACTGTAAATAATTTTTTCTCCTCTTTCTTTCTGAAAACATGGCTTTTCATTATTTTTAACATATTTAGGCAGCATTTAAATATTATTTAACTGCTTTTTTTGATTTATATTTCTTCTTTAAAGACACCAAAATCAACTTTCCCAGCCTCTGCATCTAGTCTGGCTAGTCCTTCCAAGTCACCTTCTGGTCCTGCACTCACATTTTCTAATTCTTCAACCAGTTCATTTCAGTCTCCAAAAGCTCAGACCAGTCCTACAGCTACTTCTTCAACAGAAGTCACTAAACTTCCACTTGGCCAACATAAGCCCCACCTGCAAACCACCAAACATGTGAATTGTCACAAGTACCAATTCATTGTAAGACTTTGTAAGGACCTGTTTGTTGGGGGCTCAAGAAAGTTCAAGGGGCAGTGGTCTTGATGTTCTTTGATCTGAGGTAAACAAGGTCTCCTACTTCAATTGGGGGACCAGGGCTTTGCTTCTTGTCAGCAAAGTCCTTGTATACTTGTACTGCTCTTCTAAGGTTCTGGGCACATTCTTCTTGGCATGTGTAGATGTTGCTGACCAATAACGTCCATCTGGGTTGTTGGCTTCCTCTTTGGGAGGAGGTCTCATGTGGGATTGAATCCATAGTTGGCTTTTAAGGGTGACATACCAATGGAGCTGTGGTCTTGGTTGTTGTACGCAAACTGAGCCATTGGTAGGTGTGTTACCCTATTGTTCTGTTATGAGTTTATGTAGCATCATAAGTACTGTTCAAGGACCTGGTTTACTCTCTTGGTCTGTTTGTTGCTCTGGGGGTGATATGCAGTAGACAAAAATCTTTTTATTCCCAAGTCCTTTAGGATTTGGGCCCAAAACTTGGAGGTAAATTGTGGGCCTCTGTCTGAGACTACTTCTTGTGGTAGTCTGTGTTCATGAATACTCGGTTCCTGAATAGGGTAGCTGTTTCCTTTGAAGTTAATTTGGTTGTTGTTGGAATGATGTGAGCCATTTTGGTGAAACAGTTGACAATTACAAAGATGAAATTGAATCCCTTTGAATTTTGCAGCTCCACAATGTAGTCCATGGATCTGACTTATAAGGGCCTTCTGCAATCAGAAGGGGTTTTGTAATACTTCAGGCTTTCCTCGCTTAGGCTTGGTACCTTCATATGTCTCACAACCACTGAGGTATCCTTTAATATATGGCTTCATCCTGGGCCACATTTAGGCTCTCTGGATCCCTTTGGGAGTCTTTTTACACCCAGGGTGTCCTGGCATGGGGGAGTTGTGGTATTCCTTCAGTATCTCTAAGCGCAATGGACCTTCTGGTTTGTAGGTGCGTCTGTGTAGCTGTAGGGTGTTTCCATGTAAGGAGTAACCTGTTTGGTAGTATCAACTGTTGATATCTTTTTTTAATTCTTCCATGATGAGGATGCAGTGCTGGTCTACAGTATGAGCTAGTTGGATTTCTTCTTTTCTACTGGCTAGTCCCAGGAATAAGAGCATTGTCTCAATCATGTTTGGAGACAGCAAGAATTTAGTGTTGAATTCCTCAATCTCTTTGGGGCTAGGAAAAAGGTCTGCTCTTTGGCTTAGGGCATCAGGTACAATGTTGATTTTTCCAGGTTTGTAGCTTATTTATAAGTTGTAATCTGCTAGTAATAGGGCTTATCTAGCTTGACACTGATTCAGTTGTCGCAGTTTGAAGAAGTATGTCAGGTTCTTGTGATTGGTCATGATTCTCACTGGGTGGTTGGCGTCAGATAAGTATCTTCTCCAATGTTTCAAGGACTGGATGATAGCAATAATCTCTTTATTTTAGATGGTGTAGTTCAACTCAGGCGGAGTGAACTTTCTCAAGTACTAAGCTACAGGGTGCAGCTTAGTATCATGCCCCTCCTGAAGCAACACCCCACCCAATGCAAAGTCATATATGTCTGTTTCCACAATGAAGGGCTTATCATAAACTGGCATTGCCAAGACATGGGCAGACACAAAGGTGTTTTTTAGCAACTTAAAGGCGGATCTGGTGATGTCATCCCACACAAAAGGGTGTTTCTTGGAGGTAAGGCGGGTCAAGAGCAAGCAGATTGAAGAAAAATTTGGACAATTTCCCAGCAGAAGTTTGCCAAGCCTAGGAAACTTCTGACCTCCTTGTGGTTCTTAGGTTCAGGCTATGCTGTCACAGCTACTATTTTGTCAGGTGTCATAGCAAATCCTTCTTTCAGTACATAGTATCCCAAGAACTCTACTTCCTCTTGGAAGTCTCACATTTATGGAGTTTAATAAAGAGTATGTGTTCCTTGAAGCATTGTAGAACAGCTTGAAGGTGTTCAATATGTTCTTCAGGGGTGTTAATATAGATTAGGATGCCATATAAGTAAGATACACAACAATGATTCTTGAGACCTCCCAAGATCACGCCCACCATAGTTTTAAAGGTGCTAGTTGCATTGCACAACCCAAATGGCATAACCATGTATTTGTAGAGACCTTGTCTAGTCTTGAAGGCGGTCTTTCATTCATTGCCAGGCCTGATCTGGATCTGGTTAAAGGAATTCCTCAGATTAACCTTTGAGAAGACGTTGGCTCTTGAAAGCTGGTCTGAAAGGTCTTTGGCATTGGGTACAGGGTATCTGTTTTTCACAGTTATGCTGTTTAGGTCCTGGTAATTGACGCAAGGACGTAGGTCACCGCCCTCCTTTTTAAAAAACAGTAAAATGGATGAACAAGGAGATTTGGAGACACATATGTATCCTTTCTTCATCATATTGACCAATTATTCTCTTAAGGCAGCTTGTTCCTTCATGTTACAACTATATACAGGTCCATTCTTAGGTTGGGTTCCAGGGAGGAGGTCAATGGCGTGGTCAAACTGACTGTGTTTAGGCAAGGTGGTAGCTTTTTCTTCTGAGAAGACAGACTCCCAAGGCTTCAAAAGATTTTGGGATCTCAGCTTTGAAAAATTCCATGGTGATGTTATTTAGCTCTGGGGTTTACTGAGGGTTCAAGCATGGGACCTCTAAGGTTTGGCTCTCATGATTGAAAGTCACCTGATGGTTCCTATAGTCTAAGTTCAATTGGTGGTCAACCCATCATTCAAAGCCTATTCCTACAGGTTTGGGAAGCTTCTCCATGACGTAGAATATGGTAGGCAGGAGTTTCCCATTTAACTTCAGGGAGATGGACTCTTTGTATTTGTGGGACAGCTCTGTTGTCTTGTTGTCCAAGTTTACCAGTCAGGAGTTTCTTTGGACTGATACACCCAATTCCTTGGCTAGGCTATGTTCTATGTAGTTGAGGGTTGTCCCACTGTCTAGGAGAGCTACAGTGTTCACCTCATGACCATAGTAACATAAAATAGTGTCAATGATAGGATAGGACTGGGAAGCGTTGTTTATTGTTGAAATGGTGGCTCATTGGGCTCCATTGGAACAGCTAGTGCAGTCTTTGAATAAGTGGCCGCTCTGGTGGCAACAAAAGCATAGCCCACTTCTGACGTGGTGTTGGTACTTTTCTGGGGGCATGTTCAAACTGGGCCTACTAGCACCAGGGGTTTGGTTGTTCCTGGGTTGGCCAGCGTGGTATCCTTGTGGGTTGCTGAATTCCATGCCTCTGTTAATTGCCAGGAGCTTGACTTTGGGGAGATTGCATTGATGGTGTCTCATTAGACTGGTTTGGTGTGGATTGAAACTGTTTCTGAGGTGTAACCCAGATATATTAAAAGGGATCTTGGCAGTCTCTTCCAGATGTAGTAATTGTTATATGTAGGTCTCCAGGTTCTCCCTTTCCTGGATCAGGCAGATGAGCCTCATGTAGGCTTAAGCTTGGCCCCATCAGGGGTGGTTGCAGAATTCATTCTCTCCATAAATTAGTTATAGGAGAGTATGAGATCTATGTCTTCCTCTAGACTGGTCAGAAAGGTCTCTCTGGCATATCTTTTAGTTGAGCAGCCACCATCATAACCTTCAAGTGTTGTCACTAAAGCTCTTGGAATGGTAACATAACAAGGCGTTTATCATTATCATCCCTTTTCTGAAGCCAGTCAAATCCAATTATGGAAGGTCAGGAAGGTTTTTGGGGGCAGCAGTATTTTGGTTGGAGGTGGAGATTGCCACAGTCTGAACTTGGGATGGTTGGCAACAACTCCTTCTTGTCTTTTGTTTGATTCTTGCTTCTTGGACATATGCTGTCTGGCAACTTCAATAAGTTTGACTCCCTGGTGATCAACTCCCTGGTGCTTGACACTATAGTAAAGTGAGAATTCAGCTTTTTCCCTGATTGACAATTGAAAATTGAGACTTTTTTAATTAATAAATCTTGATGTACTGAAAACTTTTTTGTAAAAAATAAGCCTTACAGCTATGGTATACTAAAGTGACCCCAGATAGCCCAAAAATTCAATAAAACAGTACCCTAATTAATAAAAAAATAAGGAGAAATAAGCAACTTTTTCTCCTTTTACTATGTAATTTACACTCTTTATTATATAAATATTTTTTATTGCCATAAATATTAAAATTCCAATGAGACAAAATAAACAAAACCACAGCAAATAGAGTTATGCAAAATATGAAGAAATGTTTTTCTATTTGATATAGTTCATATAAGAACAACTGTGAATATCATATGTTTTATTTAAAAATTAACAAAAAATAAGATATTTCACTTACTTTCAACTATAAATATTAATCTCAAACTTACCATGTATACATAGAACAATCACTGCTATCTAATTAAATTAAAAAACTTAAAAATTAAAACTAAAAACTAAATGATCAAAGTTAATAAGTAAAAATTAAAGTTAAAAAGTTAAAAGTTACAAGTAAAAATTATATAACTGAGAAAGCAAGTTTATTCCTCATCATTCTTTCCCCGTTTTATTTTGGCCTCTTCCAGGAGGGCAGTGGCAATAAACTCAAGCTGCTGCTTAAGCTCAGAGGCCTTATACTTGTGCTTGGCCGCACCCTGGATGGCATTGGTGAAGAGGGTACAGCGGATGGTTGGCTTGGTGGGGGGGACGCAGTTGGAGAGATCTCAGAGCTTGGAGATTGTTTTCTCTTGCTCATGCTGCAGGAGAGAAGAACTTATTAAACTTTGGATGAAGCCCAAAGTTGGCTTTAAGATGCTTGTGATAAGCCTCTAATGCTGAAGTTGTCTTCAGCTCCCCGTTGACAGCCGCCTGGTACACGTTCCAGCTGGCCTTAGCGCAGGCCTTGCCTTGCCTTGCCTCTGCGTGACAACCTTCCCAATCCCCTGGGGCTCAAAGTATTCAAGGAAAGGCTTAAACTCCAGGTGCTTCACTATGTAGGGATCCTTTGAGAGAACCTTAAACCCCTGTGCAGTGTTTTTCTGGCTTTAAAAAAGCCAGGGCACTGAATTGTGTCAGCACAAATCTGCAGGTGTCCAAAGTATCCCTCCAGCTCAACCTACTAAGCTCAGTGTGGGCCTGCACGTTACAA
Organism: Entomophthora muscae; assembly: GCA_014839935.2. Lineage (NCBI taxonomy): Eukaryota > Fungi > Entomophthoromycota > Entomophthoromycetes > Entomophthorales > Entomophthoraceae > Entomophthora > Entomophthora muscae. The sequence continues at coordinate 276,082 of QTSX02002182.1, read as the reverse complement.
GCAACTGCTTGACGGAAGTGGAAGTGGCACCCCTGCACCTCCCTGCTAAACAGCTTCTCAAATGCATTGAACTGAGCAGGCTCAAAGTCCATAATACACACGCAAGGCCCAAGAGCTCTTAGCCTTGCCTTTTCCTCCAAGTCCAGGGTGGCCTGGTTCTTGTCAGAGGCAGGTGGGTTGGCGCAGGTGTGGGGGGAGTCTTCTTGGATTTGTCATTGTTGGCAGGAGGAAGGAGGGCAATTGCTTGGCAGAGGATTGTGAACGTGCAGGTATAGATGGCCTTGGTGGCCCCAGGAAAAAGAAAGAACGCAAGTGGAATCACCCAGATGTCAATCTGGGCATGGACTATCCAGAGCTGCTTGAAAATCTGGGGGCAAGTGGCAAAGGTACCATCAACTAGCCAGGTTGAAGCCCTTTTTAATTCCATCAGTTTCTGCTGAGTTGAGTAGTAGATTATGCGGTATTTGGCGGCAGGCCCATTGTCATGGAGGAGGAAGCACTCCTCACTCAGGAGCTGCTTGAGCTTGTGGGTGAGCGTAAGCTCTAAGAGGACGTCTGAAGCCTTGGGAGGAGAGATTGGCAGAGATACGCTTATTGCTGATGAATTTAAACAACTGCTTCTGTGTTGGTACCAACTTAAGATTGTTGGGTTTGAGATGTTGCAAAGCCTTTATGGCCAGATCAGAAGCCTGGAGATGAGAGGATGTGGGTATTACTTGAACAAGGTACCATTTTAACATCCAAGTGATTAGATGATTGGGGGCTTGCAAGTGTGCTCCTCCTTCTCTGCTGTTACTTGCTCCCAGCCCTTGGTGTTTAGCTGGGCCCCAAAAGTCTTATCCTCACAGATAAAGAGCTTGCTTTTGGTCTGCTGCTTTTTGTTGTTGCAATTGAAGATGTAGTTGTCAGCAACGTAACCAGGGCTGCCCTTTACAGACATGATTAGGAAGTAATGGGGGAAGCACTTGGGAACTTTAAACTCTCTGTCTACATTACAGATATTGTGGATGGCCAGTGGATCCCAAGCCACATGACCAGAAGCTTTAAACTTCTAGGAGTAATCCTCCGGCTCATATTGGGGGTCAGATGAGGAAGAAGGGAAAAGTCATTGGGAGGGGGAGAGGAAGGATTCTTTGAGGCCTGCTTATATGCCTCCTTTTTCTTACCAGAAGAAGAGGTTGGCTCCTTGGCAGCCTTTGACTTCCTGATATGCCGCTCCTTGATGGGCTCAGAGTTGGCCTCTGAGTGGTAAAAGGAGTGGCTGGTAAGATCACCATCAGATTTATTGGGGGAGGAATTTTTGTGGGAAGGTGAAGGGGATGTGGAAGATGAGGGTGGAGAGGGGAGGAGTAGTAGGAGATAGAGTGGGAGGAGATGGAGTTGGAGACTTTGCCTTTGCAGGCTTCTTGGCACGCTTGGGAGTGGAGGCAGTTTCTTTGGAGCCCTTGGAGGCTTGGCGCTTGGGCTGTTGGCTGTTCTTGTTTGATTTTGTCTAAAGAAGAGTTTAGGATTATAAATAATAGAAGTATGAAAGATATGAAACACAGAGGTAAAAAAAAGCAAAATTTAGATGAAAATTATGTAAGTAAAGTTTTATTTATAAAAAAATTAAAAAAGTAAATAGAAGCAAAATAGAAACTCAAAGTGTAGATATAAAGATTAAAACATAGAAAATAAGTGAATTTATGATAAAGCATCAAAGATGTTAGGTTCAGCATAACATTTTAGTGTTAAATCAAGGTAAAAGTTTAATTGAAAATCAAAAAAAATATATGAAAATTTTACAGAGAGCAGCAGAAAAAGTAGTAGATTATAATAGCAAAAAAATAAAAAAATATTATGTGGAATTTTATTATTGAGAGTTGAAAATTTAAAACATAGTAAAGTCTCAAGTTTGGCACTGTCAATCAGCCGGGAAAAACTGAATTCTCACTGTTGAGTATGCCAGAGTTGAGCAGAAACATCAAATTTACTATGTTTTTTACATATAAAACTTGCTTAAATTTAAAACAGGTTCAAAAGTTAACCCAAAAGCAAGGCAGTTTTATATGCTAAAAAATAAAAAATATAACATAAGTTAAAAAAGTAAATGAGTAGGAAGGTGTTTATTAGTGTTTAATTTAAGCTGTGAGGAGCTGGAAGTGACTTATTTACTATAGTGTTGGTTAAAACGTTAAGAAACTCTCTGTACTAATCCCCAAGTTAAAGTGTTGAGAGGGATGAGTATTGTGTGGCGCTCATAGTGCATCACATATTAATTTAGCCTTAATTCTAAGCCTTTGATTAGTTAAATCTGAAACCAATTGGGTGGCAAGTGGATAGAGTCAAACAGAGGGGGAGTCAAGTTTCTATTTTTTATAAATTACATATGAAATCTCTTAATAAATTGGGCTTTTTTTATGTGGCACCACTCAATCCAAAAACCCGGGAATGTCATAAAGTAAAACAAGTGGGGTATTTGATTAATGTCTATGCCACTAAATCCAGTATTGTGATGCTTGGGAGCTTAATCAACAACTATGGACACTAATAATAAAAATATAATAGTAAATAATAAATTTTATATAATCAAATATTTATTTTATTATTAAAATTAAAATTTGGCTTAAAAAGTGTTGAACTGGTCACTTTTTGGTTTAGAGTGTTGAACACAGGTTTTTTCATTTCTATTAGTAAATTTACTTATAAATTGCCCCTTAAATTGGTATTTTAGCTAACTGATTTATTAAACAGAGTCAAGTTCAAGTAAATTTAACCTTGGTTTTTGGTTTTGGACCCCTAAATTACTAGTAAAAATTAGCTTAAAATTGGTTAAGCCAAAAATACTATTAGATTCACATATGCGGCACTCAACTCCCTGGTACTCAACAAAGTGTCAAGTACCAGGGAGTCAAACTTACCACAGTTGCTGTCACAGCTATATTTAGAAACCACAAGCAATCAAGCACCCAATTGCATAATCAAATAATTTCCCTCCCAATGTACCATTTCCTGATAGTAAATGGGCCCAAATTTGTGTTTAGATTTGATGCCAGGGATTTGCGGCTTGTGGGCCTCACAAATCCCAGGCCATTTATTCCATAAAAGGGATTTTTCTCTAAGGAAGGAAGTTGGCAATGTTTCACATGCTGTTGGTAGCTTTGTCTCTAGAAAGGCTAGCTGACTGTCCAGGGCATTATGGGCCCTGACAGTTGGCTTTAAGGAGCTTCTATGGTGACAGGTGCTGCTGTCTTATTGGTTTGAGTATCTCTTTCCTTTGTTTGGTTCAGATACTGGATAGTTGTAGCCTTGCTGTCATGTACTGCCATGACATTTTTATTTCCGGAAGTTTCATTTTAACTAAATGGGCGATAGAGCAGATTTTTGCTGTCAAAAAAAGCCCTTGATGGTCTCCCTAGGTGAACTAGTCTATAAGTCAATCTAAGTTGAATATTCAGCCCAGGAGAACTCATCAATACATCCCAAAAAAATGCAATTAGGCATTGGGCCTACAAAGACAACAATCAACGCTGCGCAGACAAACACTTGTATATCTCAGTTAAAACTGATTAGATTTGGATGTTCTTACACTTAAATTGAAGCCACAAAGTATGAGCTTCAAATTAAGCTATTTTTAGACAATAAACAAAAGCAAAGTGTGAAGTTCAAAGATTCTCAAAGGAATATGATGTTATTGTAGTGGTGAATTACAGAAAAACTCAAAAATTAATGTAGGGGAAGAAAGAACAGTTTATTTGATTTGCAGTTGACCAAATTTTATAGTGGTTGCACAGTGTCAACTAATTTGCTTGAATGCATTGAATTTGATGTTAACACTATCACACTCCCCTGCTAAGCTAAGTGTGGTAGAGTTTAAGGAGGCTTCCATTGACTGGTTGGGAGAAGCAAACACCTTTGCTGTCTTCAAGGTAGTAGTTAAAGTTAGATACCACTCAATAAATTTGAAACAGACCTGACCACTTAGTCTTGAACTTGGTGGAGTGGGAGTTACAAGGCTCAGTCTTCATCTTGAGGACTAATAGCCAACCTTGAAGATGGGGAGACAGTGTGGGATCTTTTCTTGGGCCCCTGTGATCTTAAGGGCTCTAGCTACTATGATTGCCTCTGCCTTGGCCCGTGTATTATCTCTGTTCTCTCAAGCTGTGGGGTAATTGGGCAGTAGGGGCTTCTTGACTGTAGGTGGTTTGACTCTGTAGATGACCTCAAATGGAGTAACTTTGATCACTGCATGTACTTTGGGGCAGTAGTTCTATAGTGTAGCAGGTAGGGAGTCCTTCCATAGAGATGATTGATACTTGATGTGTTTCTCCAGAGTTTCAACCATGGTCTTGTTAAACCTCTCTGTCAGTCCATTGAAGCGGGGGTTATAGGCAGTAGCAAATCTTTGGGTGACATTAACTTTCTTAACAAGGTCAGCAATTAGTTGGTTTTGGAAATGGGATCCTTGGTCAGAGAGTTGGTTTGTGTGCGGGCCAAACTGGGTGATTATCTCCTTGTAGATGAACTGAGCGGTAGTTAGGGCAGAGTTATCTTGGCAGGCAATGGCCACTGGCCAACAGGAGTAGTACTCTGTGACCACTAGGATGTTCTTGTTCCCATGTCTGGAAAGTGGTAGGGGTCCCAGAAAATCAATTCCCAATAATTCAAAGATATTTGACCCCATAATGGGTACAATTGGTTTGGAGTGGGCTGTATTTTTGCTGAAGCGCTGACAGATCTTGCATCTGTGCAGATGATTCACTGTGTCTACATACATTCCAGGCCACCATTAGGTTGCCTTGAGTCTCTCTAACGTGGCGTCTCTGACAAAGTGGCCTGCGCCCTTATGAGCTTCTTTGAGTATTGCAGCTCTGTCAGCAATATTGGGTACCATCCAAAGGCTACCATCCATTTTTTTAAAAATGGAGTTATTGATCATGGTAAAGTTGGTACAGTCTGGATGAACTGCTTGACTTCAGCAAGTGATTGAGGTGTGACCTTGCTGAGGGCCAACCCCCTGAATTGCTAGAGGTTGTTCTCATAAGAGGTAATCTCAGACAGGAGAGAGAACTGTCAGGATAGTCCATCAGCAACAATGCTTTCCTTGCCAGGTACTTGCTTAATGTCAAAGTTGTACTCAAGTAAATCAAAGAACCAGCAAATACATCTACTGTTTGAGCCCAGGCTATCAGCAATAAACCATACAGCAAGGTCATCAGTGTGGATGGTGAGTGGGTAGCCCAGGGTATAATATCAAAATTTCTTGGGGGCACAAACCACAGCCAAAACCTCCTTGTCATAGATGCCATAGTTGTACTCAGCTTTAAGGAACTTCTTTGAAATGTATTCAATGGTTCAAAACACGCCATCAGATTCCTGACACATTATAGCACCAATTGCATCTTTGCATGCGTCAGAGATGATGTGAAACTTTTGTTGAAGTCAGGGTATACAAGGACCATATCAGATGACACAGTAGCCTTCAGTTGCCTAAACACATCCTCCTCCTCAGGCCCCCAACTGAGCTCTTGTTTCTTGTGTGTGAGATTAAATAGAGGGGCGGCCACATTACTATAATTTGGTATGAACTGATAATAATACCTAACCAGGCCCAAGAAGGACAGGACTTGGCTGGCATTGGTAGGGGTGGGCCATGCATATATGGCAGTAACCTTTTCAGGGTCAGGATGCTTGCCCTTGGTATCAAAAATGTGGCCAAGGAGGTTCAGTTCTTGCACAGCTAGAATAGTCTTCTCAGCATTGACACTAAGATTAGCATCCTTGATGTGGTCAAGGCAGATACAGAGGTGTGCCAAGTGTTCCTCAAAATTCTTTGAGTAAATGACAATGTCATCCAAGTACACAGTGACAAAATCTCTAATCAATCCATTAAAGTCTTGGTTCATGATGTGTTGAAAAGTTTGTGGTGCACCTTTAAGACCAAAAGGCATGTGGGTGTATTTGTACTGGCCCCACTTGGTAACAAATGCTGGCTTGGGTTGGTCTTCAGGGCAGACCAAGATCTGATGGAAGCCACTGGATAGATTAATGTTGAAGAACCACAGAGTGCCACTAAACAAAGCAAGGATGTCAGATATGCAAGGTAGAGGGTAGTTGTTGCTTATAGTCACCTTGTTGAGAGGGGTGTAATTAACACACATTTGCTGTTTACCCCCTTTCTTGGGAACAACAACTGTTGCAACTAAGTTTCCATACTTGCCTGCCAACATATCTCACAATACACAGGGGGCTCTTGGTGAGCCGCCCCTTGACGTATCTAATGACATGGACCAATCTGATGGCAATATCAAATGGCGGGCACTTTCTCCTAATTAGGAGCGCTACCAAATCAACCTCTTAATCCCGCACAAGTTATTCATTGGCTACAATCCTTTCATGGAACTTGCCACCATGTCATCCCCTTGTAGCCTGGTGGCTCTCCCCATATAGTATATTAATTTCAGTATTCTATAATAAACAATACCTTATTCTTATTATTCCTGTCCTTTCTATTGAACTGTTGTCTTCCCTAACTCAAATACTGAATCCTCATTGGTTCAGTTGCAACACAACCAAGAGAAAGGACCACAGTGACTTGCTAGGCTTAATAAGGCCTTGCTTCAGAAGCCTCTGTATCTTGGACTTGACAAAGCTCTCCTTGGATTGGGGCAGTCAATAGAATCTAGAGGCTATAGGACAGGCACCTCCAGTGTCAATTTTGTGCTCAAACCCTGATGCCTCAGGTAGGTTGTCAGAGTCCTCTACTATATTTGTAGAAAAACTGTCAACTACAGAAGCCAGCTGCACTCTTTAGTCTGGGGACAATCAATGATTATCATATATAGACCTGGCCACGGGCTCACATAAGAATTCCTCTCCATGAGAGCTATTGAAAGAGACACTAAGTGGGAATTCCTTGCCATTGCATTCCACAAGCCAGCAATTGTTGGTGTATTTTTTTGTGACCCCTAAGTTGCTCATGGTTTTCTGGCCAATAAGAAGTGTATAGTGCTTATGGTTGAGAATAGCTGCATATATGGCCATCTGGACGCCTCCAAGCCACATTGTAAGATGTACTGCAGTGCCCATGCTGAAGCTCTTGCAACCATTGGCCATGACAAATACTGTATCAGAGGGAGCTATCATCACATCAGGAAGCGTTTTCAGAAATGGGAGCAAAATAATATTGCTACAGGCTCTGCCATCAAAGATCATAGAGGTTTGCACACCATTAATGGTCCCTTTGGCCCTGGGCGCCCCTTTACCAGAAAGTAAGAGTTCCTCTCTGCGGTGTGGGACAGGGGCAGCAACAGCCTTAGTCAATTTTTGGTGGAACTTTGGGATTTTGCAAAGCAAATCCTCAAGGAAAATTTCTAAGACTAGTTTTTTAGTATTGCAGGAGCAGATAACCCTACCTCAGGAGCCTTTACATTTTCTGTAACCTTAGGGCAAGGTCTGGGTGAAGCTGGCACTTCCCATCACTTGTTGCCGTTCAAGTCTTGCTGTTTAATCTCTCTGGTTGAGAGCAGCAATACTTGCCTCAATGTCAGCAATCTCTTTGGGAGTGTTTTCTTCATCCATTGGTTGGTTAGAAATGTTGGGCACTCCTGAGGGGGTATCAGTCTCCATAGGTGAATTTAGATAGCCAAAATGTTTGCCATTGGGAGGGTGGGCATTTGGCATGTTTTCAGTCTCCATTGGTTCACTGGAGTAAAATTCAGACCCATTGTGAACATCCAAATTCGGGTCATGACTAAACCAGTCCAAATTTGTATGATTATTAATGATTCTTTCTTGGCCAACACCTGCCAAGTTACTGGCAGGGTTAAAATTTAAAAATCTGGGGTTTGAATGGATGTGCTCAGTCAATTTGGTAACATTATTGCAAATTAAATTATAATTTATGTTTCCTGCATTGGTGTCAATGTCAGCATAAAGGTTTTTGAACTCAAACTCTTTGGAACTGTTTGTAGTTACCACATTATCTACTTTTGGATTGATTGAAAATGATTTTAAATTAGAACCTGCTTTCATATTTGAACAGCTATTAAGATTATCCTGCTTCTTCTTAGGGTAAGCATTATTATCATCATCACTAATCTTCAAACTAATTTCAGGAGCAAACCCTGAGGAGCCATTGACTCTGTTGGCTAATTGGTTGACGTTGCCATAGCTGTCAACAACAAAGGGTGAGTCACCACATTGATTACTAATATTTACTAGGTTGCCACCTTTATTAAGGAAGCTGAGGGCTGGGGCTGCGCTGCCACAGGCCATATTATTAGTTCCTGTTGCAGGGGTGGCAGCCATGCTTGCATGTGGCTGCTCTGATTGGTTGCTGGGGCCAACCAAAGGTGAGTCATACATACTACCACTAATATTTTTTAGGTTGGGCTCAAAAATTGGGAATGCTGGGCAGGGGGCACCAGAAGTGCAAGCCTTTTCATTGGCTTCTCCATAAGTAGCTTGGCTAGCACTGTTGCATGCAGCAACTGATTGGTTGATCCCAGAAATCATTGATGAATGGTCCCCAGGGGCAGTGCTTTCTTGGAGAAGGCTATCAGAGGGGCCAGGGCTGCTTGGCGGTGTGTTTGGTGCAGTCTCAACAACAACAATGTTGTAGTGGTTTGCTTTTTTGGCAAGAGCAGGATTGTCAAAGTCTAACAGCTCTTCCAAATGAGTGAACAGATTGGTATTCTCTGGGTTCCAGCGGCTATTGCAGGTGTACAGGTGGGTGGAGATGGGGAGCTGGGGGGTTGTGAAAGTTGGGTTGGGTACCAGGGAGATTCACAGCAGCAGGAATGGGTGAATCCTGTAGTGTGTACATACTGAAATGCTCAGGGGATGGTGCAGCCTCCCTATCAGTAAACTTCATGGGTGGTGGGGTGTGCCCATGATCTAGGGATGGCCCATGAGAGCAAAGTTTTCTGGGACTGATCAATTTTAAGGGAAAATGGGGCCCATTTGGATCAACAATGTAAACGGAATTGGATTTTTTATTCATAGCTTGGGGGATAGCAGAAGAGAATAAGGCGCGTTTTTCTGCAGCAAATGCCTGCTTGGACAACATGATGTATAGAGGGCGTTGCCTGGGTTCAGGTTGTTGTAACTGTGCTGTTTTAGCAGAGTTACAAGGGGAATTTATTTAAGAACTAGATAATATTTTTTATTGTGAGATAGGTATTAAATAGTCATTGTGAATTGTGGATAACAGGAACATGATAGTGCTGATCACACGACAGGATAGTGAAGGGGATGGCTTGATCCTGGTGATGAGTCAAGCGCTAAAACAAGGTATCCACCGTGAGGGATCATCATTTGTTCATGTGGATGGATTTGGTAATTTGGGTTGACTTCCTAGTCTGGCTTTGAGTGACTGGGTAATTGGATTGCTGGTCACAAACCTGCTTACTTGGAACCTTGTTGGCGGTTTGAGCCTGCTGTTTTAACAAGGTCAATGGCAGTGAGGGCAAAAGAAATTAGAATGATTGGGTTGCTTGCAAATGGAACAGGGGCTGGTGCACAACTTGGAGACGTGGCCAATCTCACTACAATTGTAGCAAGTGAGGTTGGCACTGGAGCAGGGTGTATCCCGGGATGCACGGGGGCCAAGGTCTTGAGCAAGGTACAAGGACTCAAACTTGTGCACAACTCTTTGAACTTGACCTATGTGGTTTCAGCAAGTGCAGCCTATTTCTTTGTCTTCATTTTGGATGCAAAAGGATTCCAAATGCTGGTGGCCCGGGTATCTTCATTCAATTAACGGCCAATGTAATTGTCATATTGAATCTGTACAATGAAGAATATTTCATCCAGGGTGCTAGGTTGCTTCTCACAGATAAGAGCAGCATAAGGGGATGGAAGGGTTTTTTCAAATGTAGGGATCCTGATAAGCTTATGAAAGGTTTCAATAGCTGTAGTGCAATCAGTGCTGGAAGTAGACTTGACATGCTGAGAGAGGACAGCATTAGCTGCATCCTGAAATTCAACAATGAAGACTTGCATGGAACTTTACTAGGAAATTTTGACTTTGTTGAGGCGGTTGTGGGGTTCCTGGTCACCAGTCTTCAAATTGTGTCCTGGGTTGTAGCCAGGGACCGTCTTGGAGGAGTCGTCATTCTCCAACAGTGGTGAATAATTAGTTAGGAGCTTATACTTGGACTGTATAAGAGCAAACTCCTCCAGTATCTTCCCAATTACCAGGTGAGTGTCTCCACCATACACTTGTACTTCAGCAGGCGCCAGCCCTTCTATAGGTTGATACCAATCCTGTAATAGTCTTGCAAACTCTCCCCCAATAAACTCTATTCCTCTATTTGTCATTTCCAGATGCCTGGTCACCTTCTCCCACTCCTCCTGGGCAGACTTACTAGAGGCAAACTTCCTGCACCCTAGGCAATAGGATTCCTCATCCCCTGGGCTAGGATAGAAAATGTGGGGTAATTGACTCATAGAACTTATATCCTTTCTTTATGTGGGAAATTTGGATAGGGGCCGTAATAGGTGCTTTATTCACAGTCAAAAGGAAGATCCTCTTAGAAACCTTCTGATATATGGCCTTGGAATAGGGAATAATAAGGGGGTTGTGCCAATACTTGGAGCCCTTTAACAATCTATTGGACTCCTTGTACTTGGTCTTTGGCTCCTGCTCCTTAGTCTTGGGCTCCTCTGTTCTAATTGTGGGCTCTTACGGTCTGTTCCAGATCTAGCTTCCTATCCTTGGTCTCTGGCTCTTTCTGTAGCTTTTGTGGCCTTTGTAATCCACTTGATCCAGTCCCTGAAGAGTCTCAGATAGCTCCCCCTTTTACAGCCCCTTGTTTCAGACCAAAAGCTTCTCTTAGAACTCTGGTTCTTCAAAGCTTAAACTATCCTGTTTTTCTTCTTCTATAATATATTAAACCTTTAAACTTACTTCAGCCAATGAAATCCCTGAATTTCCGCTTCTGCTCCTCATTTTTTAGGCTTTAACTCTTAAGTTAAAGCCCTTAAAATGTTGATCAAATAGACTCTGGCTTGCAGCCAAAAATACGCCTCAATTAAATGGTTTTGCCAAAAAGGTTTCCCCAGATGACCTGTCCTTGACTCTGGTTCAAACTTGAAGCTGTCTTTCTCCAGGTAAACAACTGCTCCGCATTTCAAACGGTTTTGCTGTAATTCCTGTCACGTTTCCCTGGCAAATCTTGAGTGCTTACACATATGTTTTACTTAGGCAGATTCCCACCCTTTGATTTTTCAATGTTTCTCTGTGTTTCTCTGTGTTTCTTTCAGCATTTTTCAACTTCAAACCTGCTTTTTTCTTGTCCTTTTGCCTCTCCTAGTTGTTCTTGGCAAAATTTGCCCTTTTGCCCTTACAGTTTCTCTGTTCTTTTCTCTGCTTCTTTCTGGCCTACTTCCTCTTCAATTCTTCTTTCTAAAATAATATATAGTTCTAACAAACTATATATTATTTTTTCTTCTCTTTCTTATCCATTATATAATTTTTAATCCTTTTTCAATTATAATCAGGCAGTATATAATTATTATTTAACTGCTTCTTTCTATCTATATTTCCTCTCAAAAGTCACTAAAATCAGCTCTTCCAGCTTCTGCATCCAGTCTAGCCAGTTCATCCTTTTAGCTCTTCAGTTCTTCAACACTAACTTCTGGTCCCTTGGCCATCTTTTTTTTAACCAGCTAGTCCTGCATCCATAATCTTCCTGTTCTTCAACTTCTCTGCAACCAGTTCCTCAACAAATCCTCACTAGGAACCTCCTTTATTCCCTCTACACACTGAACCATATTGGTTCCCACAATTCAATATAAATTAACAGTCCATCCAATAGCCTTCACTGTGACCAAACAGTCCCTCCTGTTATTTTTCTCTGTTAATTCCGTGAACCACCTTGGTTCTTTATCTCAGTCCCCATTACCAGAACTTGTAGACCCAGGCACAAGTCTACATTGAACTGGCTTTTGACTGGGCCCTTGCAAGTGGCACTCCACCTAGGCCATTCAACCATAGATCAATGTCTATGTATTGTCTTTACTCACCCAGGTGATTAATTCTGGGCTTTCAGTTGCAGAGTAATCAGCTCTACTTCCCAGAGGCCTGATCACACCATGTTCTGCAGCTTGCTTCCCCAAGCAAACCGCCTTGGTGACACCTCTGAGAAAATCTATGCCCTCCAATGCTCACTTTAGGTTACCCCAAAGCTTCCATAGGGGCATAAACAAGGACACCCTACCAGTCTGTTAGGTAGGATGCTTGCTCACAGACCTCCTGTAAGCGTATTAGGGTACGCAGAGCCCTCAGAGCTCTTCCCTCCCTGGCAGCCCGCGTTACCCGCCAGGGGTCCAAAACCTACTCCCCTCCATACAGACAAAGTTTCCTACTTGCTATCTCAGTCTTCACCCTTCCGCAGCCACAGTTCCCTGCAAGGTAAAGCCCTATAGCCCAAAGCAGTCAATTTCTTCTGCTGGGTGGAGGCAACATCTGCCCCTGGTAGTCCTATGTTACCTACTAGGCATGCCTTACTCACCCTATTAGCCCATGTTACCTACTAGGCTCACCCTACTTACCCCTAGCAGCCCTATATTACCTACTAGTTTACAGCGTCACCAGCTAACCACACATTGTCACTCTTCAGCATATTGTCTTTATTTGAAGCCAAATCAATCCTTGCCTGCAAAACAGCACACATGTGGATCACCACAGCGGTGGTATGCATCAGGTTTTTGGCCAAAAAACCGCATACATGCCTTCTGTTTCCAGTCCTCCCAGTTGGAGAAGGTGGGGTTTTGGTGCCAAAGGCAGGCCTTGTCATTCAAGAAGGACCCCACCTCCTTCAACTGGGCAATTTTGAATAACCCAAAGTCTACACAGTAATCTTCAAAGAAGCAAATCCAAGCTTTGTAACCTTCCCCCCTAAAGTGCCCTGTGGGGTTCCTGTTCACCAGTCCCCAAGTGTGTCCTGGATTGTAGCCAGGGACCGGCTGGAAGGGGTTGTTATTCTCTAGTAAGGGAAAATGTATCTCAGAAATATGTATAGGGGTCAAAATGGGCTTTTATTCACTCTCAGAAGGAAGATCCCCTTAGAAACCTTCTGGTATATGGACCAGGGGGTCAAGGAAACAATATAGATTTCCCAATACTTGGAGTCCTTTTACTTGGTCTTGGACTCCTGCACCTTAGTCTGGGATTTCTGCTCCTTAGACTTGGACGCCTGCTCCTTAAACTTGGACTCTGGTACCGCGCTTAAGATCCAGCTTCTTATTCTTGGGCTCCTGCTCCGTTATCTTGGGTTGTATCAGTCCAACCAAGCTCCTGCTGGTGATCAAAGGGCTTCCAAAACCTTTGGCAGAAACTCAGAAGGCCTCAGAAAGATCCCGTCAAAGACCCAGAAAGACCTCAAAAAGTCCCTGTAACTTTCCAGTCAGCCACCTTCTTATAGTGTCTTTTTCCCAACGGTTCTGCCTTCAAAATAGCTTTCTTCATAAGCTTAAACCATTGCTGCTCACCTTTCTCTATAATAACTTAAGCTTACATACTTACTTCCTCAAAAGCTTAAAGTTTAATTCACTATTTCCTTGCTTATACTTTAAGCTTTTAGCTTCCAAGCAATCATTTTCATCAGGAAACCTTCCAGAACTCAACCAATAAATGCAGAGCGCAGAAATAGACCGTTTCTGATGTTCCACCGGGATCTAACTATAAAAATAATTTCCACAGCTCAAACTGCTCAAACCAACAACTCTTTGCGCACCAAAGCGTTAACCAGTCCATTATTCTGGCACCAGTCTTCCCTGCATTCAACCTAAACCCATTTAAATAGTAGAATACTATTTAAACTGTTCTTTCTGGACCTCTTCAACATTTTCTCCATATATTTACAAATGTAGTAAAATCCAAGGAAAATGTTCCACCAAAACAACTTAGTATCCAGCTTTCATAGCAACATACCTTCATCTATCCTAGGAAAATAATAAATAAATATCTTACCCACACTTCTATCCACATTCCTTCTTGATTTTAATACTAAACTAAGGCAAAACATTCCACATCTTCCCACTTTGGCAAATCAATTTGGCAAAATCTTGGCTCATTTCTCCAGACCACTAGTTCCTCATTATCATCTTCTGATCCTTCAGCCAGCTCCTGTATCATGATCAGCTAATCCAGCATCATGATCTTCAACCACATCTTCCAGCTCTTCAGCTTAACCAGCAATCAGTTCATCTCAGTCAACAAACAGCCTATTCCAGGCTCCAAACAGCTCAGACCAGTCATTAAACGGCCTATCAGTCCTCTGGCTACTCCTTTATCATGACCAGCTACTTTTGCATCATGATCTTTGATCCTGTTGTAAATTAGACAGCATGTGTATATTGGTCAAGGCTATCAGTGGAATTAATCCTGATAGTCAAGACTAAACTGGTTTGCACCCAAATCTGTTGGATCTGACGGATTTGTAATTCTAATTGTATTCTGGACGCTACAATAGGATAGCTGTACTATTACATCCAAGTCAGATTGGGTTTAGGAATTACTAGCAGCTTCTGTAATGGGCAGCTGCAAGCTGCAGCCACTCTGGGGTAATGCACACCCACTCTTCTCTGTTGGATTGTCCGGACTGTCCTAAGATGGAAAGAATACAGATGCAAGAGCCTGGTGGATATAAGAAGATTATGTAATGTTCCTAACAATGGTTCAGGTGTTAATAACACTTCTGCATCCATTGTGCAGCCAGAATGGTATATAAACTTCCTTTCTTTCTAAATAAAAGATATACTTTCACATATTAAATCTTGCCTTTACTCAACTTAGTTGTTACCTCATATTAAAAGGTAAAGACTACAGAGTCATTGGACCTGTATTAATTTGTGTTTAGGCCCGCTGCTATACTCTACCCACAAGCAACTATAGACGTTAAACCCAAAGACGTCCACAAGGCCTAATTCACAACATTAGTGCTCACTCCTAGAATGTATTCATCCGGACACACCAATCCTGCAGGACACCCCTGCTGTGGTCCTGTTTTAGACCAGGGAGGGAATGTCCCACTCTCTGCTTCTGCTTTGGTATACCTGCAAAGCATACTCCAGCAGACACCAGAACTGTCCTTCCTGGAGCCCCCAACCAGGATGGGTCTCCCCAAAATCCCCAGGAGCTGCCTGTACTGAGCCAGTTCATGAGAGATGTGCAAAGACCTCCCTCCATTCAATGCTATCAAACCTTAAATTTGAATGTGGCAATCCCCAACCCTGTTAATACCAATATTGTACCCTCCTCCCAAATTTTTGACTCTACCATCCAAGGAATTGATGAAGGAGCAGTACAAGATGGAGAAAACTTGGCCCGCCTGGCAATCCTGCCAGTGTATGAACCCTCCATCAGGGAGAGATTCCAAACCTTGAGCCACATCACTCCAAACCAGCTCAAGAAGGACATGAAGGCTATTGACCAAATGAAGGAGAACCTATACTACTTTGTACATCCTGCTATCTGTCATAATTGTGTCCACCTTGCACGTCAAGAGAATGTTCTTCTGCATCAAGGGCAATTGATTGTGGCCCAACAGAACTTCTTACAGACCTTGTACTCTTACCTCAGTTCAAACTTTGGTCTGGTCAACCAACAGATTGCTGAGCTGATCAGAAACCAGATGTCTTCCACCCAGTCCATGGATACCATGGAACAATCCTTCCACAACTACATTCCCCAGTTGGTTCAACAAATCCTTAGCAATTATGGGTTGGATCCACATTGGATCTCTGTAGTAACTGGACACGTCAAAAGCTCCAGAGACCTCTTCCAGGCCATTGTACAGGAACTGGAAAATATAACCACTGGTACTACAGAAGACAAGACCGCCAGGAATGACAACAGCATGCTCCATAAAGAGGTGATGTAACTCTTTGGTCACTTTCACTCCTTGGAGAAAAATTTACAGGAACTCCAACAGGATAATACCTTCTTGTATGGGGACCTACGCACTTTCCAGGCTCAACTAGCCAAAGGACTTAAGGATCTTAAGGCCATTCATGCTGGTCCCAAGCATGACCAACAGAGACAGGCCGCCTTGGAGCAGGTCATCCAGACCTTTGCTGAGACCACCTGTCAACAGATCCAAGGCTTAGAAGATGAAGTGGATGGACTGGTAAAAGAGAACCAATTCATCAGAGAAGAGCTCAAGGACACCAGATCCACTCTCTTCACTCTCCAAGATCAGATTGACCGCCTTACTGCTTGTCTACCAGCCTCCCCACCTAGAGGAAGGACTGTACATTTTGAGGAACCTAGGTCAATTATTAGACTTTTCTTGGGTAGCCAGGCACACTCCTCTGGAAATGAATCCTACTATAGCTATGATGAGGACAATGTCGCCCAGAGAAACGTCTCTAGAAACATCATGATGACTGAAGCAGTACTAAAGAGTAGTGAGAACCCCCTGGCTACTCCTGAGCAAATCAGATTGCAGGAACGCCAGGCTGCCTCAGAAGCTAGGTATCAAGCTTCCAGAAGCAACTGCTCTCCCATCAGACAATTGTTCAACAAAAGCAATGTGATCCCTAACTTCAAACCTGTCAATTTGCCAAAATTTGATAGGAAAAGTAATCTCACCATGTTTTTGAGATTGTACAAGAACACAATGTATGGGGCTGATGAGGCAATGAAGAACTCTGCCATCTTCAACTGCCTAGATTCTGAGACCCAAACCATCATCATGCCTAGACTCCCAGAACGTGGATGGACCTTTGTCAACGTCTCAAGGGCATTAATGGATGAGTTTGGCAGCAAAGAAGCCCTCAACAACCGGAAATAGACTTTGTGGAGGGAGGCATCAAAAAAGGAGAAATCATGCAAGATTTTGCTGATAGGTTCTATCTAGAGGCCCAGACTTTGATCTCCCTGAAGTCTTCTTCCTTCATTGATGTTAAGTCTGCTCTGCTCAATGCAGTACAACCTAACAAGAACCTCTCTCTTGCTCTGAAGTCTGGAATCTATGGAGCCCACAATGTCTCCAACCTGATTTGCCACCTGCTCACATTCAAGGATGACTTTGAAGTGCCCATGCCCTCTGGACCAAGAGCATTCCAGGAGAATAGAAACAAACCATCTTTCTCTGACAAGCCTAAAACTGGTGAAAGCTCTACCACTCAAGGAACAGCTGGTACAAATAGCAACTGCACTTGCTATAAGTGTAAAAATCTAGGACACATGTCTAGAGAATGCAAGCAACCAGCACCTAAGGTACACCACGTAGGAGCAGAGGAGTATGATTCAGAAGGAAATCAAGTGGATGAGGAGGCCTCTCAAGACAAGAAGCCAAAAAACTGCTAAGCAACCAGGATGAGGAGAAATCCCTGGTTGCCCATGTACATATACCTCCCATCTCTCCACCCTCTCCACTCCCACCTGAAGACCCAGGTGCTCCTGGCTATGTCTCTCAATCTGACACAGCTCTGACTTTGGAAACCACAAACTCCAAAGTCCTCACACCAGCAAGCCCTAGCCTAGGCTCTACTGATCCTGACGCTAGCCCCTTGCTCTGCTACCCTGACTCCCAGGAGATAGAAGAAGACCAACTGCATAGAATTCTTGCTATCAACGCCCTCACCAGAGGCAGGAGAATAAGAGGGAAAACCCTTGATCACCCCTGAAGCCCAAGAAACGGTTGCACTTCCTTATGCTGAGCAGTTGACCCTCCCTACTACTGAAGTCACGCATGAGAGTGATAGTGCCAAGAAAATGGCACAAATCCTCAAGTCTTTTAATAGCTCTGCTTCTCTGGATGCCCTGAAAGGATTCAGTCCTACCTTGTGTGCAGCTTTGGAGGAATTCCTTAGTAAATACAAGGATATGGATGTCTATCAAGTAGCATCTCTAATTAATGGAACTGATAGAACGGACTGCACCTACATTGATATGATGGTCCACAAGGTTAAGGTACAAGCCATCATTGAATCCGGTGCACCAGGAAATATCATCTCCTTGCAACTAGTCAAGAAACTGAAGTTGGCCCCAGACTTGGATTACCAAGAGGTATTTGGGATGGCAGGTCCACTTACCACTAAAGCCATGGGCGCTTACTCATCATTGCCCCTGAAATTTGGGAAGTTGATTGTAACTGCCCCTGCTATAGTTCTGGATAATCACAGTTATGATATCCTTATTGGCACAGGGTTCATGACAAGGTATGGGACTATTACCAATCATGGTGATAATACCTTCAAATCTTAGGTCAGACTATCCCCATGTACTACAATGGTGCTAAGGTGGTTGACCTCCCCAAGAAGAAGCTTCACTTCATCAACATGGAGTATGCTGACAGTGATATTCCTGTGGTCTATACATTACGGCACAGAAAGCTTAGGATGCTTCCCCTGTCAATCAAGGAGTACAAAGGGATCCCCTTATACACTTCCTTCTTGTTTACCATTCCTTCTGGGTCTCAAGTGATTCACCATACTGGTCTGTCCTTAGAGATTCCTTCTGGTTTACATGGTGAAGTCTTTGGCCATCATGGTGCCTCCCGCCTGGAACCATGGATCTGTCCTGGACTAGTCATTCCTGGACCAGAAGAGCTCCAGGTCCTGATAGCCAACCTTGGTCCTGTCCCCTTGACTGTGCAGAAAAATCAGTCATTGGGATATATCAGACTAGAAGAACATGCCAACTTGCTCCAAGTGTCACCTTTTGCTGGACTTGATGAGCTAGGACTTACTGTGAACCAGTCCTTGGTCTTGCCTGTAATTCCTTGTGACTCTCTGATTGGTCTCACTGAACCAGAAAAGGACCAGGCACTGGCTCTCTTTGACAAATACAAGGGAGTCTTTGTCAAAGATGACTTGGACCTTGGGAAAGCCATTAGAGTAGAGCACACCATTGACACCCAAGGACAACCCCCAATCCAGTCTTGCCCTATTTGCTGTAGCCAAGCAAACCAAGCTAAAGCTAACAAAGAGCTTCAGAAGTTACTAAGCTCTGGGCTTTTTTACCCAGTAAAAGCCCCTGGTCCTCTTTCCTTCTTATTGTCAAAAAGAAGGATGGTTCTAATAGAGTGGACATTGACTATAGAAGACTGAACTCCATCACTAAGAAGGACTCCTACCCCCTTCCATGTATTGATGATACTTTGGATTGTTTGGGAGGAGCTAAGTTCTTTAGTGCCATGGATCTAATCAGTGGCTACTGGCAGATTGATCTTCCACCTGAGGATCAGGAAAAGTGTGCTATCATTACTGAGAAAGGACTTTTACAGCCCACACAGATGCCCCAGGGACTAAAAAACGCTCCTGTCACTTTCCAGAGGGCTATGGATGCAGTTATGGGTCACTTAAAGCTCACATCGGTGCCTTTATACTTGGATGACATTAATGTCTTCTTCAAAACCTTCACTGAGCATTTACAACACTTAGAAGAGGTCTTCAAAAGGTTACTCAAGGCAAACCTGAAGCTAAAGCCAAGGAAATATAGTTTCTTCAAAGAACACTTAAAATTTCTAGGGTTTGTGATAAGCAAAGATGTCCTACACTCTGTACCTGATAAAGTGGAAGCAATTGCCAAGATGCAGGTACCAGCCAAAAAGCGCAATATCCAAGTCTTTCTGGGAATGATTGGTTACTACCGCAGGTTCATCCCAAACTTTGCTACACTTGGGGACTCCTTATTCAACCTTCTACATGCTGATGTGGACTTCTTTTGGAGCTCTGCCTGTCAAAAGGCCTTTGACACTCTGAAACAGACTCTGGTGTGTGCCCCTGTACTGGCCTATCCTAACTTTGATAAACCTTTTGTTGTGCACACAGATGCAAGTCTTACTTCCATTGGTGGTGTCCTTTTACAACTAGACAACAATGGACTAGAACACCCTGTTGACTACTGTTCTTGTACCTTGAACTGTCATGAATGCAACTACACAGTAACTGAAAGGGAATTCCTGGCAGTAATTTACTCTTACCAGCAGTTTAGAGTATACTTACATGGTGTACACTTTACTGTGGTTACTGACCACGCTTCCCTCCAATGGCTGAAAACATTGAAGGATCCTGAAGGAAGACTTGCTCGCTGGGTCATCAAACTTCAAGCCTTCAATTATGACATAGTACACCGTGCTGGGGCAGCCCATCAGAATGCAGATTGCCTCTCAAGATTGCCTACCATTGCCCTTGTGTCCTCTATTTCTGATGAGCTTTATGACAAAATACTGATTGTTCAATCTTTGTGGGGGGAAGAGCCCACTGAAATCCAAAATGTTCTTAAGAAGCTTTCAGTGGACACCAAGGTTAAAGATGGTCAACTCTTCAAGCTTTACAAGGATAACTGGTTGCCATATGTACGCCCCTCACTCAGAACAGACTCTGTAGTTGCCTCACACAAGGCTACAGAACATGAAGGAATACAAAAGACCCTTTCTCAGTTACAGTAGCATTGCTACTTGGAAGGAATAACCTCTGATGTCGCTGAGATTCTGGCTGTTTGCCATGACTTCAATGATGGATGGCCAAAGATAGCAAGATTCCAGCACAAGCTGATCCGCCCAGGATTTTCCTTCCATACTGTGGCTATTGATGTGGTGGAACCCTTGCCAGTCTCAAAAGGGAAAAACAAGTAAATCATAGTGGCTGTGGACCAGTTGACCAAATGGGTTGAGGCCAAGGCTATCCCAAATCATTTTGCACTTACTACAGCCATGTTTATCTTGGAATACATCATCTACCGCCACAAATGTCCTCAGATGCTGTTAACTGACAATGAAACCAACTTCACTAGCTATATGATACCCAGACTAAATAAACTGATGGGTATCAGAGGCACATTATCCACCCCATACCATCCCCAAAATAATGGAATGATTGAACAGACTAATGGAAGTTTGGTACAGATCCTCAGGAAACTAGCACACCAATATGAGACATAATGGGACACTTACCTGCCTGCAGCCAACTTTGCTTAAAACATTAGCTATCATAGAGCAACAGGAAAAACACCCTTCCAACTCCTGTATGAATGTCAGCCTGGTTTACCTCCTCATCTGTACTCCTTGGTGAAACCTCATCCAGCTGTCACTCCAGAAGCCTATCTCCATAAGCTAGCTCAGACTTTGATCAGAATACAGGATGAAGACTATACTATCAATCTGAACACCAAGGAAAAGGATGTGAAGCTTGCTCAAGCTAAACGCCCAGCCCTTCCCAGTTATCAAATTGTAGACTTGGTCTACTTCTACAGCAACAGAGGCTATGGACGTGAAAGCAAACTTGCCTCTCTATGGCAAGGACCTGTTAAGGCCATCCAGAAAGTAGGCCCTGATAGTTATACATTGAAGGAACCTACCACTGGACAACTGGTCACCAGAGTTCATGTGCAATACATGTTTATGGCTCCTAGTGATCAGTAGTAATCCCCCTTTAGGACAAAAATCTGGAAAAAATAAATAAAAAATGTCATGGGTTGTTGTCCACATTGCAGAAAGAAAGGAATAAGGCATATATACTAAAAAAGGCTTTATTGGAACTTGCAGTGTTTGGAGACCACTGCCTTTAAATGACAAGTCATTGTAAGAAGGATCACACAGGCTGCCATGTACTCCTCCGCATAGTCCTCCTTAAAGTGCCACAGACAGAAGATAGGGTAATTGGGTTATTTATCCCAAGCCTGTGCTTGGTTGAGGCCCATTCAGACAGGGAACCTAATTCCCAATACCAAGGCATCCCAGAACAGATGCTCTCTGCTCCAGTACTTTTGGTTCAATGCAATATCTGGCTTGTAGATTTCCTGCATGAGTCCCTCTATCAACATGGGAACATCCTCCACCTCAGCCACCAAGAGCTTATCCAAAGGAGCTGTGAGAAGGTGCCCAAGCAAGGCCAACCAAGTATACATATCCTTGCTCTTAAGATTCAAGGCTGTAAGCAGACCAGCTGTCACTTGTTGGATACAGAAGTTCTTACAATCCTTATCAACCCAGCTGGCTACTTCCATGTCCACTCTTCCTTCATGGCACCAGGCCCTGATCATCCCCCAGAGTACTGCCAAAACAAGGTCTATCTGTTCCTGGTTGAATTTATTCCCTTTCCATTCAAATATTTGAAGTTGACCCTCAGCAAACTTCAATGCCGCTTCTTGGTTAAAACAGAAATGATAAAAATTCCCCTCTTTGACCTTAGCCTGGGTTAATACCGAGGGATCCTTCAACACCTCTTGAAATAAGGCATGAAGGTGGGGCCCTTCCCCAAGTTTGACCTCTTTGGCTTCTTTCCAGTCCAGAAACTGGAAAGATCAAACCAGGTGATTCCTTCCTCCTGTTGAGCCTCTAGTTTAATCACTGGCTCTTGTGCCTGAGAAGTCTGTACAAGCTTAACCAATTGTTCTGCCTGCTTCTGGCTCTTATTCTGAGCGCTCTTTTCCTTGGCTAATCTGGCCGCTTTACTGGCTGCCACTCTGGCTCTAACAGTAGTAGCTCTGGAAGCCCTTGGTGATTTAGTTTAGTTATCTGACTATGCAACCCTTGAGTACTGTGCGGCAACAGCACTTATGTTGACACTTTGTCAACATGGCCACTGTCAACTCAAAACTCTAAATATCCTATGTTTTTTGCTAGTTGCGCTAGCTTAATTCTTTTTTTTAAAGCGTTCAGGGGTGTGGACCCAGAAAATACAACAAAATTGTGGCCATCTCAACACAATTTAATATCAAGCTTAATTAAAAACTCAATTTAACCTGATTTTTCCTTTACATTTACTAATAAAAATTAGTTTATTTTTTATTCAATTTCACAACGTAAAAGTGTCAATTTTGACACTTTTTAAGCATAAATTATTTTTAATAACAAAACTGAAGCATCTACAGTAAAAAAAATAAGTGCGCATTTAAAAAAAATTATTGAATTATTATATTGAAAAACACAGTGTGCATATATTTGATTGTTGGAATGTTCATGTTATAAATATATATGTGGCAATTATTCCGGCTTTAATATATCAAGTGGATTGGATGCTAACGGTGATCCAATAATTTAAGCGTGACTTACTATGTAAGTTACTATAGAATTTATTATTAAAAATAATGTCAAAACTCGTAAATGTCGCTTATTTGCTTGTGATCACCCCCTGGGGTGGAGTTAAGCAAATTAGAGTGGTGCAATTAACCCTAGATTAATATGCCACCTCATATAAAGAATGTCATAAGTGATGTTGTCGACACTTTACCTTTTTCAATACTTGAATACAACTTCTTAACAACTTTACTTAAGCGCAATGGTAAAATATCATATTCTCACTACCCAAATATAATTTTTAATAAAGAAATAAAGAACCTTGATACTTTTTTAACTTATTTTTATATGTTTCTTTAGTTTTTATATGTGAACAAAAATACATAGGAAACGGTTAATTTTTTGCTAGCCCGTGTAAATTTAATTAAGTGTACTATGAAAAAACATAGTAAATTTTCAAAATAATTTCAACAGTGAGAATGTTGTCAAAAATAATGTCTACAATTTTTGTAATTGACAGTGAGAATTCAGATTTTTTTACTAATCATCAATCATAATGACAACGCTTTTCACTTCTCAAATATAAAACTTTATGTTTTATATAATAAAAACTTCTCATTTTTTGATATGTTGTATTTTTGACTTTGCTCTTTCATATTTTTTAATTTTTAAAATAAATATATATCTAAATATAATACTTTTGCATATTTCTCTTAACTTTTAATTTTTGTATTTATAACTTTAATAAAATAAAAACTATACAAATAATTTTTAACATTTAAATGCCAAGAAAAACCATCTAAGATTTACTTTTTATATATTATGCTTTTTAAGTTGTTTTGTTTGTTTTTTACATACTTTGCTTTATGTTAAACCATTTTACTTATTATTTTAGCACAAGAACACCTCTAAGCAGCCAAAGGGTACCAAGCGTCCCTCCAAGCCCACCAAAGCCACCAAGAAGAAGCCTGTCTCGTCAAAGAAGGCCACCCTCAAACCATCCCCCAAGCCCTCCCCTGAGCCCTCTCCTGAGAAGAGCCCTGCTCATTCCACTGGGGGAGAGGAAACTGATGGCTCTCTTACAGAGCACAGTTTTTACAACTTGGCTTCTGACAAGGAGCCAACCAAGAAGAAGCGCTCAGCCCAAAAGTCCCCACCCAAGGATAAGTCTCCTGCACATGAGGAGCACCACGACAAGCCTCCTTCTGCTTCTCCACCCCCGCCAAACTCTCCCCCTTCAAGCTCATCTGGGGATGATACAAAGCCCTGCCCTGATTACTTCCCTGGCTTCCACCATGCTCCTGCTGGCCCTTGGGACCCTCTTGTGGACCACAACATCTGCAACGTTGATGGCAAGTTCAAGGTTCCTTCCACCCTGCCCAAGTTTTTCCCCATCATGAGTGTTAAAGGCAGGCCAGCCATGGTGGCCAATGGATACATCTTCTCATGTAACAATGCCAACCGGGGCTTTAAGAGCCAGCATTACACCTGTGAGGACTGCTCCTGTCCAGTGCGGCTCAACACTGAGCGCTGGGACCTGGTCCAAACCATAAAGGGTGAGCACACTTGTGTGATGCCCAACACAACCATCTCCCGCCTCCTGAAGTGGTATCTGGTGCAGATTATGCCCACTTCCAAAGACCTTTCTGCCACCCAGCTGGTTGTGCTTGCTTGCAAGTACCTGACCCCTACCAACTTGAAGAGGGTGCCAACCCAAAATCAGTTGGTAAAGTTTGTGAGTGATAGGCGTCAAGCCTCAAACCCCCTGGCCAAGAGTGCCACTAACATCAATGACCTGGTCCTCACTGATGCCCTCAAGAAGACAGAGGATGGTGAGATGTTCCTGCTCCATGACAATGGGCAGGAAGTGGAGGATAGGATTGTAGCCTACGCCACAACCCAAAACCTGGAGCAGCTGAACACTGCTACCACCTGGCTGTGCGACGGCACATTTGCTACTTGCCCCCATCTCTTTAAGCAGCTTTGGGTCCTGCATGGGCAATTCAATGAACAAGTCATCCCCCTTGTCTTCTTTCTCCTTCCTGGTGCCAAGACTGAGGTCTATGCCAGAGCTTTCAAGATCGTCCAGGATGCTTTAAGCTCCCTTCCCACCAACCAGCTACCCCCTCCCACCCACACCACAAGGGCCAATCCCTCCTCTGCTGAGAAGGATGAAGCAACCTTAGCCGCTGAGCAGCTAGCTCATGCGCGCTCACTTGGGCCAAAGGTTATAATAATGGACTTTGAGCAGGCTCAGTTCAGAGCCTTCCAGGCCACCTTTGATGGAGAAGTCCAGGGCTGCTTCTTCCATTTTTGGCAGGCCCTTGTCAAGAATCTCAAGAGTGAGAAGGACCTTTTTGACAAGTATCTTAATGATGGTAAGGGTAAGTGCCACTTTGCCATCACCCAGTTTGCTGCCTTTGCTTTTGTGCGGAAAGAGCATACTGGGCTTGGCTTTGAGGCCCTCCAGGAGGATGCTTATATCATGAAGCACTCCACCATCTTTGAAGGCTACCTGGAGTACTTTGAGCGGCAATGGGTGGGCAAGAAGGTGACTGCCCGGAGAGGAAAGAGCGGGGCCACTGCCCCTTGGAATTGCCAGGGCGCCTGCCTCAAGGGGGAGATGAAGACCACCTCTAGCCTTGAGGTTTGGCACAAGCACTTGAAGACCAAGTTTGGGATCAACCCCAAGTTCAACAAGTTCTTCCAGAAGCTGCAGGAGGAGCAGGCTAGGACTGTCTCCAAGTTTTGCAACCTGGCCAACCAGGTGGCCCCCAAGAAGAGAAAGTCTAAGGACCAGGACTACCAGGAGGACGTGCAGAAGGTAGTAAAGAAAAAGTACAAGGTGGCAGAGATAAAGAAGTACCTTGAGGACGTTGCAACTGCTCTTGCTGGTGGCTTTAATTAGCCCAATAAACCTTGCTTTGATTTGCCTATATATTTTTTACTTTTAAACTTTTAATTTTTTTATTTTTTTTGGATAGTAATAATCTTTTTAGGTATAAATGGTAAGCTTTATGTTTAGTTTTAATGTGGTTTTGTAAGAAATATCTTATATTTTGTTAATTTATCTTTAAGGTATGAGATATTTTCAGTTATGCTTATATAAAGTATAATAAATTAAAATTAGAATTTTCTTATATTTTATGGTTATTATGATATATAAAATATCTTTATTTTTGGTTCATTGGAATTTTAATTTTTATGGGAATAAAAAATAATTTTATAATAAAGAGTGTAATTTACATAGTAAACTGAAAAATAGTTGCTTATATCTCCTTATTCTTATTACTTATGATATTTTTTATTGCATTTTTGAGTTCTCTGGGGTTATTTTAGTATAATAAATTATTTTAAAATATTTTTTTATATTAAAAATGTTCAGGGTAAAGTGTGCCGTTGATTAAAAAAGTGTTGACATCCAGGAAACAACATTAAGTAAAACCGGGTCAACACTTTACTATAGTGTCAACATTAAAAGTGTCAACATGGCCACTGTTGACATTTTTAGTGTCGGCATGAGCGCTGCTGCCTACTGTCCCCTCTATTTATACCCTTGCCCATTCTAGTGGTGGGAAATGTTGTAAATTAGACAGCATGTGTATAATGGTCAAGGCTATCAGTGGAATTAATCCTGATGGTCAAGACTAAACTGGTTTGCACCCAAATCTGTCGGATCCAACGGATTTGTAATTCTAATTGTATCTTGGATGTTACAATATGATGGCCGTACTATTACATCCAAGTTGGATCAGGTTCGGGAATTACTAGCAGCTTCCGTAATATGCAGCTGCAAGCTACAGCCACTCTGGGGTTTTGTGCACCCACTCTTCTCCATCAGATTGTCCGGTGTTAAGCAACTTGTGATATTGCTGATATGTTCAAAGCTACAGATAGATGTTAGCCTTGCCAATGTACTCTACCTAATCCTATGCAAGAGCACTACAGACTACAATAGAATAGAACTTAGAAGATAATTACGTTTATTGATACTGGAGTACAATCTAGCCAGCAGCTGCAATCTATCCAGGTGTAACTACAAACTTGTTGTTGTCCTTTCATGTGTCTATATCAATATATACTGCAACAACCCTTGTACTTGTCCTTTCAGACAGTTCTCAGTGGCTACCTTCACAATAGGTCTATCTTTGCTGGCTACGCCCACCCTGATTGGCTGTCCTTGGCACGTGATATGCTACTGGTCTTAGCAGGCGTCCATGGCACTTCAGCTACAGCCTACACTCTTCTTGATCTAGACTACTGTCATTTATTGATTGGCTGTATCTTACACGCCTATTATTGCGCTGGGAAACTACGCCGTATTTAGTTGATGCTTAGAAATTGTTCTTGTTCAGCCCTCTTACATTGGAAGGTAGAATACCGGTATTCCATTTACAGGGCTTAATTAGTGATCCTTTTTGGTTGGCAAACCTTCTGCTTATTAATGCAACAAGTTGAATTAGGGATTATACACTGTATAATAGCAGACTTGATCCATTAGTGACTCAGAGGATTATCCGCTGTGTAATACTGACCCAAACCAATAAGGAACCCAATTATATGCCATGTAATACTGATCCAAACTCAGTATTTCTTAGCCACTGGTATATCACTTGTTTGATATGGACATATAAGTCCATCAGGCTGTGTTGAGCTGAGTTGATACAACGTCCAGTAGGGTAGGATAGGTGATATACAATTGATGATTTTGTGATTACACGCCGTGTAATCAATGAAAACACTATATATGGCTAACGTTTATGCGGCGTATAATAAGTACATCAATTATAATATAGCAAGCAATATATGGTGTATAATTGTATCACATTGGAACAATCAGTGATAATACGGCGTATAATTGTTACATCAATTATAATAAACTACCAATTACACGGTGTATACTAACTGCACTTGATGTAGTGATACCCAAATGATAATACGGCGTATAATTGTTACATCTATTATAATAAACTAGCAATTATACGGCGTATAACTGGGAGTGTAACTGAGTAAGATCTGCGTGCATGATTAGCCTGATCATTTGTGGTCAACAAGCCTAATCTCACATCTGGATTGTCCTAAGATGGAAAGAATATGGATCAAGAGCAAGTTGGATATCAGAAGATCATTTAATGTTCCTAACAATGGTGCAGGCGTTAATAACACTTCTGCATCCATTGTGCAGCCAGAATGATATATAAACTTCCTTTCTTTCCAAATAAAAGATATACTTTCATATATTAAATCTTGCCTTTACTCAACTTAGTTGTTACCTCATATTAAAATGTAAAGATTACAGAGTCATTGGACCTGTGTTAATTCATGTTTAGGCCTGCTGCTATACTCTACCCACAAGTGACTATAGAAGTTAAACCCAAAGACTTCCACAAGGTCCAATTCAGGACAGAGCCCTTCCACTTATCCTCACTAGGAACCATCTTTGTTCCACCTGCACAATGAACCATTTTGGTTCCAAACTTCAATATTAATCAACAGTCTGTCAACTAGCCTTCACTGTGATCAAACAGTCCCTCTCACTAGTCTTCTCTTTTAATTCTGTGAATCACCTTGGTTCTTTATCTCAGTCCCTGTTACCAGAACTTGTAGACCCAGGCATGAGTCTACATTGAACTGGTGTTTGACTGGGCCCTCGCAAGTGGCACTCCACTTAAGCCATTCAACCATAGATTAATGTCTATGTGTTGTCTTTACTCACCCAGGTGATTAATTCTGGGCTTTCAGTTGCAGAGTAATCAGCTCTACTTCCCAGAGGCCTGATCACACCAAGTTCTGCAGCTTGCTTCCCCAAGCAAACCGCCTTGGTGACACCTCTGAGCAAATCTATGCCCTCCAATGCTCACTTTAGGTTACCTCAAAGCTTCCATAGGGGCATAAACAAGGACACCCTACCAGTCCGTTAGATAGGATGCTTGCTCACAGACCTCCTGTGAGCGTATCAGGGTACATAGAGCCCTCAGAGCTCTTCCCTCCCTGGCAGCCCGCGTTACCCGCCAGGGGTCCAAAACCTACTCCCCCCATACAGAAAAAGTTCCCTGCTTGCTATCTCAGTCTTCACCCTTCTGCAGCCACAGTTTCCTGTGAGGTGAAGCACTATAGCCCAAAGCAACCAATTTCTTCTGCTGGGTGGAGGAACATCTGCCTCTGGTAGTCCTATGTTACCTACCATCCAGGCCTTACTTACCCTAGTAGTCCTATGTTACCTACTAGGCTCACATTACTTACCCCTAGTAGTCCTATGTTACCTAATAGGCCTCTACCTGCAACAAACAACCAAACTTTTGCTTGGTCAACATTAGCCCCACCTGCAAACCACCAAATATGTGGATTGTCACATGCCCCACATTCTGAGCAACCCAAAACTTAATTGAAGAGGGTGGCTCAGAATAGGAGACTAAAGGGAGATTCCCAGAAGGATTTTTAGCAGTAGTCAAAGAAGGATTAGCCTCAACAGGCTTAGAAACAACAGAGGGGGGTGCCATCACAGCCGGCACAAAAAAACAACAAGCAACAGAAAAATCCAAGTAGGTGGAAAGGTGTGACCTCCCAAATTTGTAGTGGTGAGCTACAGAAAACCCCCAAAAAATGTAGGGGAAGAAAGAACAGTTTATTTGATTTGAAGTTGACCCACTTTTATAGTGGTTGAATATTGTTAACTAATTCTGTCAGGGCCCAAGGGCTTCTGACTCTGAACCATTAAATTGAAGATTAGATGTATTTGATTTGTTTTATTCATGGACAAAAAATGACCACAAATGAAGGGGGAGAAGTCAGGCTCTTTTTATACCATTTGATCTGACTCTTCCAGATCATTCTTAGAGGTTCTTGGGTCTTCATCTGGGGGCTCATTCTGTGAGTCTGAGACATCAGCTGATTGTATTGCATCATATTCCTTTGAGAATCTTCAAACTTCACCCTTTGCTTCTGTTTATTGTTCAAAAATAGCCCAAATCGAAACTCCTGCTTTGTGGCTTCAATTTGAGTGTAAAAACATCCAAATCTGATCAGTATCAGCTGAGATACACTAGTATTTGTCCGCACAGCGTTGATTGTTGTCTTTGTAAGCCTGATACCTAATTGCATTTCCTTTTTGGGACGTATCAATGAGTTCTCCCGGGCTAAATATTCAAATCGGGTTAACTTATGAACTAGTTCACCTAGAGAGACCATCAAGGGCTCGTTTTGACGGCAAGGATCTGCTCTATCAGCCCAAGTAGTTAAAACGCAATTTTCATAAATAATAATGTCATGGAAGTTCATGACAAATTTGCTCAAATTGGTTGAGTTTGACATTAACACTATCACACCATACAGTCAGCTGATGTCTCAGACTCACTGAATGAGCCCCCAGATAAAGACCCAAGAACCTCTGAGACTTATCAGGAAGAATCAGATCAAATGGTATAAAAAGAGCCTGGCTTCCCTCCCCTTCATTTGTGGTCATTTTTGGTCCTTGAATTAAACAAATCAAATACATATAATCTTCAATTTAATGGTTCAGAGTCAGAAGCCCTTGGGCCCTGGCACTTGCACTATTAGGGTAGGGACAGGAACAGCAATTGGGTAAACACAGTGTCACAAAACCATTTTTTGGATGTTTTGGATTGGGTCACAGAACAATTTGGATGGATTTGTGCCACAAATTTTAGAGTAGGTCATAATCTGTGCCTTGCTCTAAAAATCCATTGAGGATATCTTATTAAATAAACCAAAGCACACCAGGCATGGTTCCACTTATGACGCTTAATTCAGTTACAATGATGATCATGAAAATAGAGGGAAAGGCCTCTGTTTATACCAATAAGAATCATGCCAAATCTCAATGACACAATGCACAGATTTGGCATAATAAATCACAGAGGTGCACAAGAGGTTCATTCATCAATCCACATAATTTATAAGCATAAATCATGATAGATTAGATTTGGCACTGTGAACCTCTTGAAATACATCACAGCTCCATTGTGTAGATCACAAAATATAAAAGGAAGGTAGTTTTCAAATATGAAACAGATAGTTTCATATTCTGAAAGGGCACAGGATGGTAGATTAGAATGGTTCTCAAGGGTGAAACAGATGGTGTCATGTTGTCAGGGTAAAGTAGAGGGAGAGCTTGTCATATCTGATCAAATGGGGAATGTACACCCAAATTAGGATGACATTATCAATGAGGAGGAGACAATGAGTGTTTACTCAGAAATGATAACCCTTGAAGAGTGAATAAGGGAAGGTGCAGCAGAAGATTATGCACAGGTACATTAGGAAGACCTTAATTTGGCTCAACATCAAGGAATCAGCAGCATAGATGGGCTCACATTCAATTTTGCAGGTTTCAGGAATCATTTCAGCAGGAGGTGAAAGATTACCAGGAAATTGCAGAGGTGAGAAAGCAGAATCTAGCAGTCTGGTTATTAAAAATCTGATTGGAAAATATTGAAATAAGTGAATCATTGAGGCAAGATATTTATTGATAGTAAAATATCAAACTACTAAGGTAGTTTGGTGGGGAAAATTGTTACTTAAAGCCTATGGGTACATCTTATTGAGGTGGCCTCCTTGTATGCAATATTTAGACAGCTTACAGATACCACCAATGGTGGTTCTGTAAGCTGTTACCTGACCTCCTTTGAGGTCAGGATTTGTTGACCAGCAGGTCAAGGAAGGGAAAATTGGGCGTGGGGCATCTGCGCCCCACTCGGACCCAATTTCCCGTGCCACCACCCACTTGCTATTGATTGTAAGATGTAAATCTACAATTGCCGCAAGTAGGCAGGGCTTCAGGCCGGGTTTCTCCAGGTGGCGGCGTTTTGGCTGGGCCACACCCGGGAAAACTATGGCCATGTCACATGTTGGGCAAGGCACAGGATGTAAAATTAGCGCACATTTGGTTGTGGGACTTTCTTTTTTAAATTGAATTTTATTAAAGCTTTATCTGCCATTACCTCACAAGGATAGAATTGATTGTACCACAGTTTGCTTTAGATCCTTATACTAAAACACCAATTGAAAAATTTTAAATATCTACTTCAATTGAAAGGAATAGGTTGCATACTTATGATTGGACACAACTAGGTCTGCTTTGGCCAAGCCCCAGATAGCTACAGCCAGTTTCTAGCTCTAAGTCACTCAAATCAAATATTTGTTTAAAAATATTTAAATATAAAGTATTTCTGGTTTGATTGTAGCTGCCCAGGGCCAAAAGCTGGCTGGGGCTGAGCCAAAGCATCCCTAGACACAGCACAAGACCACATGAGATTGTGCTTAGTCACATCACAATCCATGCATATTTGTTTTGTGACTTTAGGAGCAGGGCACAAAATGTGGCAGTTGAAATCATGAACTGCTCCCTAAAAACACAAAACAAATCTGCATGCATTGTGATGCGAAATGAAGGGCACCAAATGATTTGTGCCCAACTGCCAAGGCTCAAAAACAATTGTAACCAGCAAAGCTTGGTCACAAAACCAATTGTGTTGATTTTGGTGCCCGTCCCAACCCTATGCACTATACAGTTTAGCCAATGTTACTGGAGTACGTTTTATGGCTTGGATAATGGTTTTATGTTGTTGGCTTCTACGGTGGGCTTAGTTTAGGATTTATATTTGGGGGTACCCATGCTGGATTTGGGCCCTGGCTCATTATAAATTGGCTGGTTGGCACTAGCTGATTGGGTGGGAGGCTATGTTGCTTGGTGTTTTGGCCAATCTGATCACGGCGTTTCCACCGATGTGGTTTTGCCGACTCTCTCTGGAACAGGGCGGCTGATTTTCCACCGAACGGGTTCATAATGCTAAACCTAGGGTGATTACTGATTAATTAAACTTTATAGTTGCGAGCTCCTGGACAATTGGAAATGGGGAGTGGATTTGAAGATGTGTAATGGCTATCAGGTCTTTGAGTATTCTGCGGCAAATCACGGGCAATCTACAGTTCGGCCGGAGAATTAGATCTTTGCTTTGATTGGTTGCTGAGATGTGGCCAGAAGCCTTTGCCATTGGTGGATATTTGTAGAAGCAATTTATTCCAAAGCGAATTTGAGTTACAACCATGACTTTGTTAGTGAAAGCTTAACGAATTGTGTAAACTGGTGAATTTATATTGTCCCACGGAAAAACCCCATTATAAATGGTAAACTAAGGCTTCTTTAATCTGGTTAATAATGTTTGAATTGAGAGTTCTAAGATTAGCCTTGCTGAGAAGAAAAGATTACTAATAAGTTATGCAAACTGCTCCAGTGTGTGGCGTAAAACAAATGAACGCGTATCCAATGCTTCAGGGGGAGCGCCATCAGGTAGGTGATTGAAAACTGCAAACAATTTCAAAAATGAATTTTTAATGTGCAGGCGTATTTTTATTATTTTGTTTGGCGGAGAAACCAAGTTGAACTTTTAATGCTATTTAATAGAGAAGATCAAGGTAGAAGATTATGAGATTTGTAGTTGTATTGTTTACAGCAATAAGTGGATTACAAATCCCTTTCTTGCAGGGGGTGATTAAATCTGTTTACGACAAATACGAGACACCGCCAGCCAAGTTAACCTTGGCAAGGAGAAGGACTGAAGTAAGTGAGCGGGATATGTTGCTGCATCTGGAAAAGTCACTGGTGGTGCAGTGTGGGCCTGCTCGAATCGCCAATGGAGATTGCATGTGCGATGATAGGCTGAAGGAGGTGCTGATTATTCAAGTCGATGATTCGCGAGCAGCAGTGTACTGGCATGATGCTGCCAAGGAGCTTGTTGTTGCTTTTCGGCAGACTACAACAATAGACGAGTGGATTGTGAACTTGGCTGCCCAACAAGTTCCCCTCCCTGGGTTTAATGGAACCAAGGTCCACGAAGGATTTCTTAACCAGCTAGAAAAGATAGATGATGCTGTTTATGCTGAAATACTCGAACGAGCCACAAGACGAGAGCTCCAAGATTACACACTCGTCATCAGCGGCTATAGCATGGGCGGAGCAATGGCAACGCTCTTCGCCGCCAAGTACGCCAACAAGCTCCCCAAATTTCGGCGTACGCGGATCTACACCTATGCCAGCCCGCGCGTCGGCAACCAGGCATTTGCCCAGCTGATCGATTCCCTCCCCTTTCCAGTTATACGCTACACAATCCAAGAGGACATTGTTGCCCTTCTCCCCCCTCGCGCCTTAGGCTACGTCCATGGCGGTGCCGAGTTTCTTTCCATCCCAACTTCCACCAGTGCAATCATCCGCTCCTGCAGCCTCCTCTATGACGAAGATCCCTCCTGTGCATTTAATCTCACAAAGCCCTTTGCATTATCCCACTTCCACCCCAACAATAGGCCGACCCCAAGCCCACTCTTCTGCCCTGAGGCTTAGCTCACATCCCAGATACACTTACTAGCTAATATAGTCCATGTTTATAAACGATTACTCTTTAAAAGATCCTTTAGAATATTAAGCATGAGACTTATGTCATTGCAGCTAGACTTTTGTGTTGGCTGGAATCGAAATTTATTGCCGTTTCACCGCCTCAAATTAGTGTTGCCAAATTTCTGTTAATCCAAGGTGTTGCGAGTTCTTTAATATTTTGGTAAAGTGTAACTTATTTTTAAAACAGCCCCCTGCCTTTTGGATAGCCACTTAAAGGTGATACCAACAACCCGATCCACTATTTTCAATTAAAAAATATTTACCAACATTGACTAAGATACCCCGTTTCCCCACATGAAGCTTATAATCTGGAATCAACCATCAAACAAAAAGGACCCATATCTTCTAACCCTACCAAACTTGCAAATACAATCATCCTTCAGCTGCTTGATAATCACTTAAACCCCTTCCCAACATGCTTAATAGACGGGGCAGGAAGATGCTCCATCAATTTTGTTCCGTCAACCAGCATTAAACACACTTGTTTTCTGTCCCTCCAATCAGATACAAATCAAACCAATGTTCCGTCTAAAAATCCAATTCAATCAATTGCTACTATGACGGCTAATAGAATTAAAAAATGTATCAAAATAAGCTCAAATCTTGACACCGAGTAAAAAACAACCTGAACTATTAAATTTCAACAAGAATAAATTAAAAGCCTAAGCTGTAGGATCCTATTCTAACAGATTAATAAAAAACATCCAATCATCTTTCGAAAACTAGGTATAAGATAAGCAACCTTTATTAAATTAAATGTTAGCGATCATCCAACCCGCTTGCTAAAGGACAGCTTGCCAACTCCCACTGATTTGGCAAAGCAGCTATGCCACCCTTCCAGGGAAGGTGTGGTCTTAGTACCCTGAGTAATGCCTGGGAGCCAGGTGTGGCATGGGGCAGTTGCAGACATGGGAAGGGGAACCTCTGGGCCAGTGGGGAGCACCCACCACAATATTGGCACTAGCATGATAATGTAAGAGAGAGACCAGCCTAGTAGTGACCAGGGGCCACTAGTCGAGACCATGGAGTTCACCAACCCTGTACCCATAATGTACATTACACCAAAGAGTTGGATGAACATGGTCTCATTAGCAACTCTCATGTTACGGTAGAAAACCAAATGGAAGGGATAGTGCGCCCTTGTAAAACCCAAAATCAGCAAAGAACCACAGCCAAACCCCTGAAAGAAATTGACAACTTTAATGCCGTCATAGACAAAAAATGGGTCAATGTCAGGGATCCAACCTGTGGGGGGTTCCTGAGGACTCGTGGGCGGACAGCCCGCAGGCCCAGCAGGGAGAGCCCACCACAGGATTGGGGCTAACTTTACAATATAAGATAACAATTTTCCAAGGATTGCCCAAGGTTCGCTCGTAGGCACCATGGAATCAATCAACCCAGTGAGGATGATATACATCACCCCAAATATTTGGGTGGAAGTGGATTCATCAGTGGCAACGGATTCTTGCGGGTGGTCGGGCCGCAGGGTGAGGGGCGGCGTCATTGGGACCAAATATGCGGGCAGGAAATTATACTTGTCTTGGAATAGCAGAGGAGGTATGGTGATTTTGATGCCTTATCTGTATACGGTTTCAGTCTCTCTAGTTCTAGCTTTGGGGTTGTGGATGAGGATCTCCTCCCAAGTAAACTCCAAA
Organism: Entomophthora muscae; assembly: GCA_014839935.2. NCBI lineage: Eukaryota > Fungi > Entomophthoromycota > Entomophthoromycetes > Entomophthorales > Entomophthoraceae > Entomophthora > Entomophthora muscae. Next base: position 240,062 of record QTSX02002182.1, on the reverse strand, counting down.
TACGCCAGGTTGGGTGGGTACTTGGTAAAATGTACTGGGCCAAAGGGAGCTCCTGGTGGACGGTAAAGTTTGGGCGGCTGGTCCGCAGTTTCTTGGTGTATGTGGGCACGGGGGACAGGGCCGCGAGGAGAAGACTGTAGATGAAGTAAAACTAATAAAAAGTATGGTATGATCTGGTTGAACCAAAGGTTCATGTCACTTTATTGCAAGAATGGCAATGGGCATCTTCCTGGCGGCCTAGGGTATAAGTATGCCCATCTGTCATGGCAAAACTTTTAAAGATTTTCATGGCCCGGGTTTCCCCATCTACTAGGTCCTCACAGCCCTTGGTGGCAACAATTGCAGGTGTTATTTCATTGGCTGACTTTCAACTAGAGCACTCAAATTTCTTAACCAGGTCACAGGACGGGTCATCTCTGGGTGGCCCGTTTCTTATAGAAGGTATCTTTGTTTCTTCTTCCGTAGTGGCCCAGGTTATTCTGGGGTCTGTGGCTAACCCGGTCCATTGATTGGTTGGGTTAACAGGAACCTCTAGCGCGGGGGCATTGTTGTAGGCAAACTTGGTTCATCAAACTTCAGGAGATTCTCCAAAGTCAAATCCAATTCTGATTTGAACCCCAAAAACTGCGGGCAGCCAGGTGGCTGGCCCTGCGGGCTGCCAGCCCGCAGGGCGTCAGGGTTCAACTCCCATAGTTGAGGCCTTTTGATTATCATAGTTGACAGGAGTTTGTCACTTTTGACATCATCCCCTTCTCCCCTGTGCTCTCCTCCTTCCTGGTTCTCTTTTCCAAGTATTGCTGTATGGCTCCTTGTGTGTTGGGTAGGTTGGAGACTGGTTCCCAGGTGCTTTCTTCAGGTGGGTAACCCACCCATTTGACATAGTACTGTGGGGTCTTGTAGTGGAGGAGGTGTCCATGGATGTACTCTACTTTGTATTTGGTTGAGCGTCCCTCCTGGATGGGTGGGGGGTTTGGTCTTGATCTTCTGGTGGGGAAGGGAGGTTTCTTCCTTCTTGAATAACAGTGAGCAGTGGAAGATGTTGTGGATTTTCCAAGTAGGTGGTAGCTCTAGTTTGTATGCCACTTCTCCTATTTGCTTTGTGATTTTGTATGGGCCACAGCAGCGGTGTGCTAGCTTCCTACTGGGTACATGTAGGGGAACATTCTGAGAGTCAAAGTACACTTCATTGCCTAAATCCAGAGGTTTACCGGGGACTCTTTTCTTATCGGCAAACGCCTTGTAGGTCTTAACAGCGCAAGTCAGGTTTCTGAGGCAGGTTTCTTTGGTGGTATGTATTTGTTCAATCCAGGTTTGTCCTGCAGTATTCTGTTTCTTGCTACCAATACTAGGGTCTCAATATGGGTCAAATCCGTAGTTGGCCTTGAAGGGAGACATACCCGTGGATGTGTGGTCTTTGCTGTTATAGGCATATTGCGCCATGGGTAGCATCTCTGCCCAGTTGTCCTGGTCTGCGTTGGCATAGCATTGGAGGTATTGTTCCAAGATCTGGTTGACCTGTTTGGTTTGTCCGTCCGTCTGTGGGTGGTAGGAGGTTGACACGCAACATTTTATTCCAAGGTCTTTCATCACTTGGGTCCAGTAGTGGGACATGAACTGGGGTCCTTGGTTGGTGATGATTTCTTCTAGGGTGCCGTTTTGTGTCAGGATGCGGTCATGGAGATGTCTGGCGGTCTCAGCTGCTGCGCAGTGGGTAGTGGTTGGGATGAAGTAGGACATTTTTGTGAAACGGTCAACCATTACTAGAATTGTGTCAAAGGATTTTGAAGGGGGGAGTTCTACTATGTAGTCCATTGACACTGACTTCCAGAGACCCGCAGGGATGTCCAGAGGTCTCAGCAGTCCTTCTGGCTTTGAGCGATGTGTCTTGGTTCTTCTGCAGGTTTAACAACCATTGATGTATGCAGCTACTTCCTTGTCCATGCCTGGCCATGCATAGTTCTGCTTGATACTTGAGAGGGATTTGTGTCTACCAGGGTGGCCGGCCATCTCTGAGTCATGGTGGTCAATCAATACGTTTGTTTGGGTGTGGCCCTTGGGTACATAGATTCTGTTGTGGAGCAGCAGGGTAGTTGTGACCGTACTACAGTCACTGCTGAGTGTTTAGCCGAATAAATGCTCCAAAATATAAAGATGTTCTGTTTTTGCTGTTTATTACATATAGATAGGCTTGTTTGGAATTCTTGAGGGAAAGTTTACTAGAAACTGGATATCTATGTTTAATAAAAGAACAGAATATGGATGTTTAGTTAGGTTAGGCTAACTAAAAGAATTGAGGCAAGATTGGCCAAATCAATCTTGGAGACTAGGTGTCTCAAAATGGGTTAGTTAATCAGGAAGATTAATTAATAAATACAGAATATAATTAATGAGGATTTGATTATATTAAAATGGCCTTGACTTTGTCAAGAAGTTTGGTTAAGGTTAACCATGGGAAAACCCCCAGAATTTGGGTTAAAAGCTCCGCATTGGCAAATTTATTGGGTTAGAGGCGCTGCCGCGCCGCCTAATGAACTCGAGAGGTGCCACTATCAAATTTTCTCAGGCGCTGAGGTGCTGCCTGGGGAAATTGCTGGGCGCTGCGGTGGTGCCTGGTTCAAGTTTTGAAGCAGTTTAATGGGTTTTAAAGGCAAAAAACCATTAAATGCAAAAATAACTAAATAAAGGCAAGGATGCCTAGGAATCCAGGTTTGATCAGCTGGTTCCCAGTTGGAACAATGAGAGCTGAGTTTAGGATGTGCAATACACAGGGTTTTAGCGCTGGGAGCTGGGGAAGCTCCATGCCAAATTGGTACACTGGGTTGAATAGAGTCAGGTGACTTCTGCCCATTGTAGGTCAATTCTCATAGGTTGAGAATTGTTGGTGATCTTTCAGGTAAAGATCTATGTTGGATGACTTGAATGTCATAGGCCACGTGATGCAAATCATTGGTTGATTCAATAACCGGAGGGGTTTTCAGCCGTGTATGCCCCAAATGGTATATAAGCAAAAACAGTTAAACATTAATAAAATGTATTCATTGTTGGTTTTGACGCTTTCCCCTCACCTATTTTTCAATTGTCATGCCTTCTTTGTTAAAATTTGAGAGAGCCAAGTTTGGGGTTCTTTGTGTGGAAACCGCTGCCGCAAGAAAGGAGGTTCCTACAAGTACATTGGAAGAAGCTTGAACCAGCCTGGAGGTCACTAAGACTGTTCCTGCCAAATCTTTAGTAGAAGTAAAGGCTGCGTTCAAAGAGCTGTATTCTGATTACTTTGCAAAGGAAGGGACTCCCGTTCAAGGGAACCAAATTTATGCTTGGGATGCTTGGAACTTGTTGGTAGGATGGGATGAAATATTGCAACAAGTAAAAGAGATGGTGAATTGTGAAATTGAGGCGTTGAGAGCACAAGAGGAAAAAAGCGTTGAAATCATGGCTTGTTGGCGGGATGACAATAAAGTGTTATCAGAGAAAATTGCCTCCCTGGAGGCAAAGCTCCTCAAAGCTTCATCCCAGGAAGGTAACAGCAATAAGAGTCAAGGGCAGGATAATGGCAGGATGGACTGATTAGGCCTGGATCTGTCACAGTAGTACTTTTCAGGGAGTATCCTTTCTTTGAGTGATGGCAGTCCGGGTCCTTTGTCAGGGTTTTGACTAGCTCAATTGAGTATGTATCTTGTTTCTGAGCTCCTATCACATTGGGTTTGCTGGCGGCAATCTTTAAGTACTTCAGTTGTATTCCTAAGCTGGCGGGGTCTAATAGGGTATGGGTGTTGCAGTCCTTGATTTCTGCAGAGGAGGGTATCAGGTCGGCTCTCCTGCTCAAGGCGTCTGGCACAACATTAACCTTTCCTGGCTTGTAGTTTATGGTCAAGGTGTAATCAGACAGTTCTAAGGCCCATCTAGCCTGCCGTTGGTTCAGCTGGCGTGGTTTGAAGAAGTAAACTAAGTTCTTGTGGTCTGTCAGAACCTTTACTGGGTGTTCAGCGCCGCACAAGTATCTGCGCCAATGCTTCAGTGTCTTTATTATAGCTAGCATCTCCTTGTCATATATTGGGCAGTTTCCTTCAGCTGTTAGCATCTTCTTGGAGTAATATGCTACAGGATGTAGCATATCATCCCCTCCTTCCTGAAGAAGGACCCCACCCACCACAAAGTTAGACGCATCCGTTTCCAGCACAAAAGGTTTAGCTGGGTCAGGCATGGCAAGCACTGGGGCAGACGTGAAAGCTTTCTTCATGGTCACAAACGAGGAGGTGCACCATCAGACCAAATAAACTGGACCTTGTCAGAGCAGAGGCAGGTTAGGGGCAATGTAATCTGAGAAAATTTTTGGATGAAATCCCGGCAGTAGTTTGCTAGTCCCAGGAAACTTCTGACATCCTTCCTGCACTTGGGGACTGGCCAGGCTGTGATTGCTTCTACTTTATCCTGCGCCATAGCAAACCCGCCAGTCTTCACAATGTATCCCAGGAATTTGACCTCAGGCTGAAAAAACTTGCATTTCTTTAGCTTGGCGTGTAGGTTGGCCTGTGAGAGTTTGTTCAGTATCAGGTTGAGGTGCTTGAGGTGTTCTTCATGTGATTTGCTGTATATGAGGATGTTGTCCAAATATGCCACACAGAATTGGTTGAGGTACTTGCCTAGGACTGAGTTGATCATCCTTTGGAAAGTACTTGGAGCGTTACACAACCCAAATGACATCACTAGGTATTTGTACAAACTGTATCTGGTTTTGAAGGCCGTCTTGTATTTGTCTCCTTCCTTGACTCTGATTTGGTTGAAGGCGTCTCTCAGGTCAATCTTTGAGTACACCTGGGCTCCCGTCAATACGTAACAAAGGTCGTCAGCGTTGGGAATGGGGTAGCAGTTCTTTACAGTGATGTTGTTTAGTTTCTGGTAGTTTACGCAGGGACGCATCCTGCCGTCTTTCTTCCCTAAAAACAGCATGGGCAACAAGCAAGAGCTTTTAGACACCCAGATGAAACCCTTTTTTGTCAGGTCCTCCAGGTAAGCCTTCAGTGCTGCTTGTTTGCGGTGATTGCAGCTGTTTATGGGGCCGTGGTGTGGTTGAGTCCCAGGTAGCAGGGCAATGGCATGGTCATAGATGGAGTGGCTGGGGAGCTGGGTTGCTGCTTCCTCACTGAAGACGTGGCTCCACTTCTCTAAGGGGGCAGGTAGGTATCCCACGCTGGGTTCCAATCTCAGGGTCAGGAGTGTATCGGGTTTATTGCTTGTTGGGCCCAACTGGAGCGGTACCACATTGAACAAATTGTCTCCTTTCAAGGCATCTGTTTGATTTCAAAAGTTCAGAATAGCGCTGTGTCTTTGTGACCACAAGTCCCCAAGGATCAGGGGGTGGGGAAGTCCCTTCAGGATGATGGGAAATGCAGGGTACAAGTTCTGCCCAATTTTCAGGGGCAATTTGGTAGCGCACCTGAAACCCAGATCATGAGAACTGTTCCCCATGATTACTTTGATGCTTTCATTGGTGGCCTTCAGTCCAAGGTCCTCAGCAAGAGTGGCGTTGATGAAAATCTCTTCTGCTCCAGTGTCAATGAAGGCTCCCACGGTCTGGGATGTTGTGAGTGTTTTGGCTTCAACTTGGATAAACTTATAAGATTGAGTAGAGGTGTTTATTTGCGCCAAGGAAACAGAGGAGTTACTCTTCTTGGGGCAAGCCTTGGTAAGGTGCCCGGGTTCATGACAATAGAAACACAAGCCTTTGTGATAGTGACGCTGTAGTTTATCTGGAGACATCCTAGGTCTTCTGGGTGTCTGGGCTCGGTTCATGCGCTGGGTGGAGTAGGAGGTACCTTCTTGGTTGAGGCTCAACCCTCTGCACAAGATGAGTAGTTCATCCAGGCCAAGCGTAGGTGGGTGGTGCTTGAGGAGCTCCTTCAGGGAAGGGAAGGCTCCTCAGTGGTACAGGATGGCTGATAGCTCATCTTCAAGTTGGGTTCTGGCTTTCAATTTTGGGAACTCATTTGTGTAAGCTTGCAGCAAGCGCGGTCCTTGTAGGATATCCAGTAAGCTGATCAGGGCGTGGTGGCGGATGTCTTGGTCGTCGCCTGTGGCCATCAGTTTGCTCTCAAATCAGGAGTAGTCTAGGAAGAACTTGACGTCCTTGCTGTTTGCTTTCCCAAACCATTCCAGGGCATTGCCGGAGAGCATGGAGGCTACTCCAAGGACCTTTTTGGTGTCGTTAGAGTATGAGTTTGTGTTGGCTTGAAAATGGAGGCGGAGGACTGGCATTGCTCTTCTGGCTTCTTCTAGGGTGAGCTTCCCCATCTGGGGCATATCTTCCTGGGTGTGGTCTGGTTTACTATGACGTTCTGCACCTGCGAGTTTGGGGTCTTGGTCTTCTCCTTGCCAGTTGGTGTGTCTTTCTGTTTGGGGTTGGTTTGGTGTCGGGTCACTGCGGTGATCAGGTTGGTAGCTAACTTGTACACATAGTAAGCTGAAATCAATAAAAATAGCATACAAGATGCCCCAAGAGTTAACAACATCTTGGGGCCCAGGTTACCATGCTTGAGGTAGATCACCATAATGTCAGGGATCCAACCTGTGGGGGGTTCCTGAGGACTCGTGGGCGGACAGCCCGCGGGCCCAGCAGGGAGAGCCCACCACAGGATTGGGGCTAACTTTACAATATAAGATAACAATTTTCTAAGGATTGCCCAAGGTCTGCTTGTAGGCACCATGGAATCAAGCAACCCAGTGAGGGTGATATACATCACCCCAAATATTTGGGTGGAAGTGGATTCATCAGTGGCAACAGATTCTTGCGGGCGGTCAGGCCGCGGGGTGAGGGGCGGCGTCATTGGGACCAAATATGTGGGCAGAAAATTATACTTGTCTCGGAATAGCAGAGGAGGTATGGTGATTTTGATGCCTTCTCTGTATACGGTTTCAGTCTCTCTAGTTCTAGCTTTGGGGTTGTGGATGAGGATCTCCTCCTGAGTAAACTCCAAATACACCAGGTTGGGTGGGTACTTGGTAAAATATACTGGGCCAAAGGGAGCTCCTGGTGGACGGTAAAGTTTGGGCGGCTGGTCCGCAGTTTCTTGGGGTATGTGGGCACAGGGGACAGGGCCGCAAGGAGAAGACTGTAGATGAAGTAAAACTAATAAAAAGTATGGTATGATCTGGTTGAACCAAAGGTTCATGTCACTTTATTGCAAGAATGGCAATGGGCATCTTCCTGGCGGCCCAGGGTATAAGTATGCCCATCTGTCATGGCAAAACTTTCAAAGATTTTCATGGCCCAGGTTTCCCCATCTACAAGGTCCTCACAGCCCTTGGTGGCAACAATTGCGGGGGTTATTTAATTGGCTGACTTGCAACTAGAGCACTCAAATTCCTTAACCAGGTCACGGGACGGGTCATCTCAGGGTGGCCAGTTTCTTATAGAAGGTATCTTTGTTCCTTCTTCTGTAGTGGCCCGGGTTATTCTGGGGTCTGTGGCTGACCCGGCCCGTTGATTGGTTGGGTTAACAGGAACCTCTAGCGCAGGGGAAATTGTTGTAGGCAAACTTGGTTCATCAAACTTCAGGAGATTTTCCAAAGTCAAATCCAATTCTGATTCAAACCCCAAAAACTGCGGGCTGGCGGCCTGCAGGTTGTCAGGGTTTGACTCCCATTGTTGAGGCCTTTTGATTATCATAGTTGACAGGAGTTTGTCACTTGTGACAGTCAAAGCTGGAGTTGCCCAAATAGCCCTAAAAAATCTGGACTTGCCTTATTTTTCCCTAAATAATTATGACAAGAAAATTATGTGTTATACACTATTTGGGGATGGCAGCGCTTGACCCGCTGGTCGCTGAATTTTTTTGAATTATGACGACATTGACTCAAATTCCAACACAGGACCTCCAACTGCTGAAAATATTCTTGCCAGCCAATCAGATACCGCCAAACCCCCTCCTATCCCATCCTGAACTCCCTTAAGACTTTCCCATTCCCCTCTAGAAACTTGTTTCTAGATATCTTACTCACCTTGGAATAAAAAAAGAAAGTTAACCTCATGTTTGCGTATTTGGGCCTGTTGGCCCCCGTCTTTAACAATATGGCTGGGGCTGTGGTTCAGATGGCTTCCAACTCCTTTGCTGTCACTTGGCCTGCTTTTTACGTCACCTTGCCTTCTTGTCATTATTCTAACTTTCCTCTGAAAATGATCTTCTTGACCTCAATTTCAATCACCATGTTGTGCTCCACAGGTTGCGGTTCCCAAATGATCAAACCCTCCTCTCAATTTGGCTTACTGTTACTCAAACAATTATCCCTGTGTTTATTATATCCACATAATTTCTCTTTGAATAGTGCAGCTTGTCATCTAGTTCTAACATCCCAGATCTTGCAGGTGGTCTGCCCAGGGGGTGACAGGAGGGAACATACAAACCAAATATGTGTAAGGTTGGTTGTATTTGTCCCTGAAGAGACAGGGATGTACTGTGTACCAGTAGTCTTCTCTGGAAAAGATTTCAGGGTTACAGGACCTCACCAGGGGGTTGGCAAATAGAATTTTCTCTAAGGTAAACTCAGAGTAGGCCAGATTCATAGGGTATTCAGCAAAATCTATTAGACTAAACAGGCCACCAGGAGTTTCAGGGAGCCAGCCTGTGGCAGTTTCAGGAGAACTGGCAGGCAGGCAGCCTGCAGGCCCAGTGGGGAGAGCCCACCACAGGAATGGAGCTAACTTTACAATGTAGGAGAGATATTTTCCAAGCAAGGCCCAGGGACCATTGGCAGGTACCATGGAATCAACCAGGTCTGTTAGTGTTATATAAATGACACCAAACAGGTGGATAAAGGCTGATTCAGCAGTGACCACTGTTTCTTTTGGGTGGTTGGGCCAGGGATCAGGGGGTCAGGGGAGGAGTCATAGGTACTAAGTATGCAGGCAGGTGGCTGTTTTTTTTGTGGAATAACTGTGGCTGCTTGGTGTACCAGGTGCCTTCACATCCAATAAGTTCAGGTTCTCTGGTATGGGCTTGGGGTTATAAATTGGAATTTCTTCTAATGTAAACGTGGAGTAAGCAGCATTTAGGGGATAATCCATAAATGTACTGGGCCAAAAGGTGCTCCTGGTGGACAGTATAACTTGGGCAGCCCATCTGCTGTTTCTTGGGGTTGGCTGGTGAAGGGGACAGAGCTGAAGAAATCAGCCTGCAAATGAAAAGGTGCTAAAATTGGGTATGAGATGACCTGAGTGAGCCAATGGTTCATAATAATTTGTTGCAAAAATGGCAATGGGTAGCTTTCTGGCAGCCCCAGAGTATAAGTATGCTCATCAGTCATGGGAAAACCTTTGCACAATCTTTGGGCCAGGTGGTAGCATTTATCAGGGTTTGGAAATCTTTGGTGGCATCCAAAGTAGATGATTCATCATTACCTGGACTGGATTGGGGAATCTTGATTTCCTTCTTTGAGACATTAGATTTGTCATCATTTGGTGGCCCTTGTTCTCAGGGGAATTCCTGAAGAACTCTATTTGCGGTGGCCCAGATTATTACAGGGGTATTGCTTGGGTTGGTGCTCCTATTAGCTAGGCTAAGAGGATCCCTCAGAGAGAAAGGTTTGATCATGTGATGAGCCTCATAGGCTTCAGAGGTTTCTCAAAGGTCAAATCTGTTCTTGCCAAAAGTATGAGTGGGGCAAGTGAGTTGCGCAGAATCAGGAAATCAAACAATTGAATTTCCCAATTTGGAGTCAGCCTCATTTTGAGGGGCAAAAGCAAAAGAGAGGGATTCATCCTCAAAATAACCCATCAAAGGCAAAATTGAAACATGGTGAATGGTGCCCTTCACAACAAGAGTCAAGTGACCCTACCGTCCATGTACTGTTTTGTGGTAAAGCTACACAGTATATAATCCCATTCTTTATACCCAATAAAATTTAAGTTCTATTCACATTTTTGTCTTTATGTCTCCATGTACTTCAGCGCCTCTCTAGCCACGTCTAGCAGATATTATTCAATCAGGGCCACAAGGTAATCACATAGCCTTTCCTTCCATTCTAAAAGAGACCTAGTACAAATCCAACCCTAAGGTTAGGATTTCCCGTTGTGACTCTGTACCGCGTCTCAGATCACAACAAAAATGCTGCTCACTACAGGGGCTGTAAGCCCCTTGGTTATCACTTTTGCAACAAAGTTTCAGGACTTTCACCTCCTCCCATACAAGAGCCAACTTTGCCTGAAATTACCAGCCCTTCTATTGAGGAAGACATCACCAACCTGCCTATTGTCCCTACTGTGCTGAACCTTGGGAGTGGTCCCTGCCTAGTGGCCTACCCTTTGGGTACCTCTGACTTGGAACAAGTCATGGAGGTAGCCCTTGGGATAGCTTGTGATGGAGCCATCCCTTGCCTTCAGCATTAGTTCAGCCAAGCAGAATACTATGAATTGATTGTAGCTTCACAATTTCCACAGCATCTCCTCTCAGCAGCTGGCTACGCTGAGCACCTATTGTCATTCTTTGTACAACCTGCTTTAGCCCACCATCAAATGGTGTTAGGGCTCCATGTTCAGGAGATTTCATCTCTACAAGCTGCCGTCACTCATCACTGGGATCAGTTTGCGGCCTACCAGCAGTGGATCCACTCCCTGTTTTCCTTATTATCAGATAATCAGCACAACTCTGTCACCTCCCATTCCCACTTGGTCAATTCCATTGAACAAATGCGCCAGTTCATCCCCAAGTATGTCAGAGACATCTACATGAGTTTCACCAGTTGGAACAGCTCTGGCGCGCCCAAGTAGATTCCACTCTAAATGCCTATCTCATCAATTTTGAGCAACTTGTACAGCAACTCAAAAAGTTCAGTTCTTACTCCTTTGACCAATTACAGCTAAGTAGAAGTCTATGCTGCAAAGGACCTCTGCCAACTTGGCAAGGAATTTGATCAAGAAAGGGCTTCTACTGCCGCTACCATTACCAAACTCCAGGCTCAAGTAAATGAACTGTCTACCACCAAATCAGATGCCCCGCCTTCTCCTCTATCTGATGAGTTAGTGGATAGAGAACAGAGACTATGGGATCCATTAAAGAGTTAAGAGCGTCCACCCGCAGTCAGGATTGCCCTACCAAAGTCCCTCAGCATGACCCTCAAGTGCTTGCTCTGACAACTCAGGTTGCTGACTTACAACAAGAGGTTGCTACCTTGCGTGAGATGTTGGCGTCTATTGTTAGTCCAAATGGGGTTACTGGTGAAGATGGCTGTTGCACTGGCTTGTCAGGAGCTCCCTGCATTTATTGTTAGAGAGTTGATAGCTCTAGCTAATGAGGTGGACCATTTGAAACAAGACTTCTCTGAGCCTGATAAAAATGTCCAAGAAATGAGTGAAGTGATTGATTCAGTAAATGATAGGTTCACCCCTTGCCTTTTGGTGGGTCTGTCTCTTACTTCCCAACTGACTGAACTTTCCTCGGTAGTAACAGCACAGGGTCAGCGCCTGGATGTTACTGAGCGGCAGACTACCCTAGCTAATAATACAGGCACCCACACTGCTGAAACCTTGACTACCCTTGAAGAAAGTGTTTGCCAGCTGTGGGTCAGACAGCCCCCCACCAAGTCTGAATTCTCCTCATGCATAAATGTACTCAATAGCAACAATGGTGGCCCAACTCCCAAAGAACATTTCAAACCTACCTTTAAGCAAGTCTTTGACCCCAAAACTTCTACTATTGCAGCTTTCCTAACTATCTAAAAAACTGCCATGAGAAGAGCCTCAGATGAGGTCAAGAAGAAGCCCATTATAACCTGTCTGTATCCAACCTGTCAAGAAGTAGTAGTTCCAGAGCGGCCTACCATTGAGACCTGGGAAGATATATAGTAACTTCTGATTGACAAATTTGGTGGTGACCTTAGTTTGGAAGTGAAGAAGGACGCCTTCATGCACATTGCTTTCAAGCCAAAGGAGACCCTAGCTGAATTTTCAGACAGATTCTAGATGGAAGGACAGCAACTGATAACAAGCAGACAATTGACAGCACACAAAGCTTACATGGCTTGCGCTCAAGCTCTCAAGTTTAACAAGCTTCTGTTTCTTCACATTAAGGCTCATAAATCCATGCTTTCTTCCATTAAGAGCATAAAAACACTGTTGCAGGATATGCACCTTACCCATTCTGGGGCAGTTGTGCGGGAGAATTGCTCTGCCTCTACCTCTGGTTTGTCTTCATGTGGCCCGCATATCCTTACCATGAACTCACAGAATCCCCCTTGACACCAGGGTTGCCATAACTGTGGACAGATAGGTCACCATCCACAAGTCTGCACCAATCCTTGAGTTGAAGGAGCTGATCCAAAAGAACAGACAGGAAAAGAACAGTCAACCTAGAGGCAGAGACGCTCTTGGTTGACAATTCTTCCCAGTCTCCTCCAATTACCCCCTCCATTGCTGACTCTGAGGCTCCTCCCATTCTGCTGCTATTCCACAACATATCTGATGACTCTGACATAGACAATTCTGATATAGAAGATCGCAACGCCTATGGGTACTCTGTCCTGGCCATCCCTGAAACTATTGCAGTCCCTTATAAGCTATATTCTGGGAAAACTACAATGACTGCCAAGCCTCTGCCTGAAGCCAAAGAGGTTGTCTCTTGCCCATACCTCACTCAAGCCAAGAGAACTCATGTGCTTGTCAAATCTTCCAAGGAAGCTGCTGAGGTTACTGACACTGTGTTCAAAAACGTCTCAGTCTTGCTCCCTCTCCAGACGGTCTATAAGGAGTTCACGGGCCTAAGATGCATGATTGAAAAGTGAGACAAAGAACTAGCAGAAGCCCAAGACATTATGGCTGTCCTCCCTCCCTTTGGTTGTACTACTACTTGTGTGGAAATATCCATCCAAAAAGTGAAAATTAAGGCCGTCCTGGACACTGGATCTCCTGTTAATGTTGTCTCCTCAAAGCTTGTCAAGAAGCTCAAACTTGCCCCTGACCTTAATTATCACCAGTTGTATGGCACAGCTGGGCTATCCATGACTTGTGCTATAGGAGCCCATTCTTCCCTTCCTATGTGGTTTGGCAAGCTACTCCTAGCTGTGCCTGTTGTTGCCTTGGTGAATGAGGGCTACAGCCTCCTAGTTGGTACTCAATTCCATAGGGAATACAATGGGATCATCAACTTAAAGGACAGCTACCTATCTATCTTAGGATATGAGGTCCCTCTGATCCTTTAAGAGCCAGTTAAAGTTCCTGGTAAGCGCCTCAAGAGATGTGCCTTAGAATATCCCATTGGTGTTTTCACTCTAAAATACTGTACCCATTCCTCCAACACAAAGTGCCCTCCTATGGCCTGTCCTGCGTCTGAAGGGATTCCTCTCTTGGCCACTTCTGCTGTAACCATTCCCCCTGGATCTCAGGCTATCCTAGACTTCCAAATATTTTATGAGCTACCCAAGCGTACGTTCCTAGAGTTATACTCTCCTCCCTTGCTAGGATGCAACAAACCCTATCTCTGTTCAGGAATCTTGGATGTCTCTCATAAATACCCTGTTCAATTGCTGGTTGCCAACTTAACTGCTCTCCTCATACATGTGTCTAGAGGGCAGGTTGTTGGCTATGGCAAGTTTTTGAATGCACCTGACGTCCTATCACTACATCCCTTTGGTACGTTCCAGGAATTTACTTACCTGAAGACAAACCTCAAGTCCTATCCTTGTTCACTGCTCAAGACTTCCTGCAGCTATCTCCGGTTCAACAGAAAGAGGTGCTTGGCCTACTGGATCAGTTTTTTGATATCTTTGCTAAGGATAGCACTGATTATGGTCTAGCCAAAGGCATCATTCACCAGATTGATACTGGTGACGCTCCCCCCTTTTGCGCTAAACCTTATTGCTGCAGCTGTGTAGAGGATGCTCAGGTGTCTAAAGAGCTCAAACAACTTCTAGACGCTGGACTGCTTGCCCCTTCCCAAAGTCTATGCACCTCCCCCTTGCTCATACTAAAAAATAAGGATGGAGGTCATTGTATTGTGATGGACTACCAACAACTGAATTCCTTAAGAAAAAAGGATTTCAATCCCTTACCTTGCATTGATGATGCTCTCCGCCGTCTTGGGGGCTCCAAATTCTTCTCTGCTATGGACCTAGCCTCTGGGTACTGGCAAGTTGATCTCTCTCCTGAGGATAGACAAAAGGCTGCGCTCATCACTTCCAAAGGATTGTTTGAGCCTATGCAAATGCTGCAAGGGCTCTGCAATGCTCCAGCTACTTTTCAACAAGCCATGGACTCTATCCTCTGTGATTTGAAGCTCTCATATGTTTTAGTATACTTAGATGATATAAATGTCTTCATTTCTACCTTTACTAACCACCTGGCCCATCTCAAGGAAGTGTTCATAAAGATTTGAGAAGCCGGTCTTAAGTTAAAACCATCTAAGTGTGCCTTTTTCAAGGAGCGCCTTGAATTCTTGGGACATGAGGTAACCCAGACGGGATTTGTCCCATGACCAAGAAAGTTGAGGCCATTGAAAAAATGCTTCCGCCCACCAACCTGCAAGAGGTCCAAGACTTTCTGGGTATGATGGGATACTATATACATTTCATCCCTAATTTTGCTGACACTAGCAAGCCCTTGGTCCAGTTGCTGTGTAATGTCCCTTTTGAATGGACCACCAGCCAACAACAAGCCTTTGAGACCCTCAAACAAAAACTCAAAGAGGCTCCCATCCTAATATATCCTGACTATAATAAGGAATTCATCCTATATACTGATGCTAGCAACCTGGCTATTGGGGCTATCTTGGCGTAATTGGATAATGAAGGTGTGGATTGTCCTGTAGCTTATAACTCTTGTGTCCTGAATAAGCATGATTAAAATTACAGTGTGCCTGAGAAGGAATGCCTTGCTGTACTGCATGCCGTCAAGCAGTTCTGCCATTACATGTATGGTACCCATTTCACTGTAGTTACTGACCATGCTTTGCTTAAATGGTTACAACAACTCAAGGAACCCAAAGGACAACTAGCTAGATGGGCTCTCTGACTGCAAGGGTATGACTTCACTGTGTTACACTGCCCTGGGATTCAATATCAGAATTCTGACAGACTATCCAGAATGCACATCCTCACTCTACACCCTGCCAAGACTGACAGGTTATACAAAATAATTGGATATCTTTCTTTGTGGGAAACAAGATGGAAGAAGTCCAAGTTGCCCTCTCTAAATTATCCAAAGACACACTCATTTTTGACAACCAGCTCTTCAAGAAAGTAAAAGACCACTACTTGCCTTATGTAAGGCCTAGTCTTTGCCTTTTGTTGGTGCTGCAAGCCCATAAAGAGACGGGACACAGGGGCATTGCCAAGACCCATACCCGGCTTCAGAAGAATTACTTCTGGGAAAATCTTTGATTGCTGATCCCAGATGTTATTGTTAGTTGCCATGATTGCCAGCTCCAACATCCTAAAGCCGCCGCTCATGACTTTAAGCTAGTTCCCCCTCAACATGCATTTCACACTGTCAGCATTGACATTGTAGGACCTCCCCCCCTGCTCTTTCTCTGGTTGCCACTTTATCCTAATTGCTGTTGACCATTTTAGCAAGTAGATAGAGGCTTCCCATAATAAGGACATCACTTCCAAGACAACTGTCACCTTTCTGTTTCAAGAGGTATTCTACTGCCATGGCTGCCCTCAAGTGTTATTGTCAGATAATGGATCTAACTTCAATGCAAAGTTAGTAACCTTTGTTGTTGAAGCCTTGGGGTCTCACCAGTCTTTCTCTGCCCCTATAATCACTCTACCAATGGGGTAGTTGAGCATGCAAATTTGACTCTGGTTTCTATCATGAGGAAACTCACTTACTCTGACGCTGCAAACTGGGATCTATACTCACCTGCTGCTCTCTTTGTGTATTGTCTTAGAAAACATCATGTCAATGGGCACTCTCCCTTTTCTATGCTATATAGGCATGAGGCCACCACTCTGTCACTCCTTAGGGCTCCCCTCCTCTCCTCTTATAAGACTGTGAACCCAGATGACCATATCAAAGATCTAGTCAACAGCATTGTTGATATACAAGCTACTGCATACACTTCTGCGTACAAGACCAAGATGCTTGAGCTCTCTCCTGACAATGCTGGAAGCTCTCCCTTGCCTGAGTTCAATATTAGGGACCACTGTTGAAAAAGGGCACACACCAGCAGATTCAACAGGAGAATTAGTAGAAAGGGGCACACACTCACTGTATGCCTTGGAATTTGAAGATTTGGAAGACATTGACCAAATTAATTATAATGAATGTTTTTATTAGGTCCTATACAAGTAGGAAGAAAAAACTGTCCCCTGGGTGTCTACTGCCAACGCCTTATATAGGGGTATTCTCATATTACTAATCACCAGTCACTGGCAATGTCTTCTAGGACATTCCAGTGCATTGTAGAGTCTTGGCTGGGTTGGCGGAAGAGGGAACAACCTTCTATTTTTGGGCACAATCCCGCAATGTATAGCATAAGGATATCCTCTGCTAGCACATTAATCAGTGATCTTTTTTAAGGTAAGCAACCACTTCCATTTCTGGTTCCAAACGCAAGTTGAATAGGTCAATTGAATTAACCCTGGCGCCTTGGTGTTATTTCCTTTTGAAGCTGGCGTCTCAGCGCTTGATGCAATTTATTGCGGCGCTTGCAAATAATCATGTTGGCACCTCAGCGCTCAATGTTAATTATTGCGGCACTCTGGCGCCAAGAATAATAAATACCGGCAGCGTGGCACAATTAATCCTTAGCAACGGCGTCACAGCTTGCTTATCATGCATTTAATTATGTGGTAAGTTGGCACTCATTTCCAAAAGGGTAATTGATTGGCCCTGGTTAATTCTCTATGGCCACCTAATGAATTAAGCTTTCCACAATCCCTGGTCAACAATTCTTCACATATCCCCCCACTTGACCAGGGCTACTCTTCATTCTTTTTCTCATGAGCGCCCACAATAGCAATCAAATTTCCTTGCGTCAAGTCTACCAGGGCCTTATGGCTGGTATGACCAAAGAAGATTGTAACACTTTCATGTGAATGCCACGCCCTTCACAAGTCTGTTTCTTAAATCAGCTACTTCCCCATATACTTAATTCTTTGTAGTGGTATCACTTTTATTCTTTAGGAGGGGGATTCTTTATGAACTTTCTCAGAAACTTTGCGTGTACATGGTTGACCATCTGTCCGTCCTTAATCTCTTTGATAGTGTAGGCGTCTGTGGATGTCTGAGAAATGACTTCAAATGGGCCTATCCACAGAGTTGCCAGCTTGTGCGCTCTGCCAAATCCATGTGTATTATGGAAGAGTACCAGTCACCTACTTGGAACTCTTGGAGGGGGCCCGCTGGACATTATCTTTTTCCTGGTTCCGTATCTTCTTGGCCAGTGTATTGGAGTAGGCTTCTGACTGCAATTGAATCAAAGTGCGGGCCAGCCTTTGCTGGTACACATGAGGCAATTGAGTGTCTTCTTCCCCAACGCACAAGTATAGAATGGGGGTAGTGCGGGGTGTCTGCCATGCAAGAGTTGAAATGGCAATTTCCCTGTAGAGGAGTGAATGGCAATGTTGTAGGCAAAGATAGCTGGCGGCAGGAACGTGTTCCACTCAGCAGGGCGGCTAGCAGCCAGTTTCCTCAAGATGCCTACTAAGGTCCCACTAACTCTCTCCACCATATCATTTGACTCAGGGTGATAGGGTGTTGAAAATACTCCTCGGATTCCCATAAGTTTGTTGAGCTTGGTCACCATATGGGAAGTAAAATTGGTGTCATTGTTGGTGAGGATAACTTGAGGGCAACCATGGCGCAATATGATCTGTTCAAGTAGGAATTTTGAGGTAGTGTTAGCATCCAAGTTGCACACTGCTTTTGCCTCCACCTATTTGGTCAAGTGGTCTATTGCAACAATGATGTACTTGGTGCGGTAGTTGCTGACTGGCAAGGGCCCTACAACATTGATTGAGACAGTGTGCCAAGAAAAGTTAGGCCAAGCCAAGTGATAGGTTATTGACTTCTTGAATAGGTTTTCCCCTTGACATTCTTTGCAGCAGCTCAGCGTTTCTTGTACGTCAAAGGCCATGGCCTCCCAAAAGTATGTGGTTTTTAGTTGTGCAAGTGTCTTCTGGAAAGCTCCATGGCCTATTGCCCTATGGGCGCAAACAATTAGGTCCGTCCATTCTGATGGTCTGGGCATTATTCTTATTCCTTCTAAGGTGTGTTTCAATATACACCCATTCTTGATTTCTGTATCTTCCAGTAGCCTATCTAGGGTGCACTGAACTTCTAAAGGCTTGTCCTGGTAGTTGCCTGTCAGCATTTTATTGTAAAGTAGGTCAGAGACATCAGCCAGGTGGGCAATCATCAGTAACCGGGACAGTCCATCCACATTCTGATTTTTGACCCCTGCTCTGTGTGATATTTCAAAGTTGTAGGCCTGAAGCTTTAGCGCCCATTGTGCTAGACGTCCTTCAGGTTCTTTCAAGTTCTGAAGCCAGCGTAGTGATTCATGATCTGTGATTACCTTGAAGTGGACGCCATAAAGGTATACACAGAACTGTTTGTATGTGTATATCACTGCCAGGCACTCTAGTTCAGTCACGGTATAGTTACGTTCATGAACGTTTAGGGTTCTGCTGCAGTAGGCTACAGGGTGTTCTTCACCGTTGGAGTCCACCTGGGAAAGCACACTGCCCACCGCAGTCAGTGAGGCATCTGTTTGAACAATGAATTTGTGGCTGAAATCTGGGTATCTCAGGATTGTTTTGTTCATGAGGCTCAAGCATAGGGTTTCAAAGGCAATTTGACAGGCTGGGTTCCAGTAAAATTGCACATCACTCTTCAGCAAATGGAAGAGGGCCTCCCCCTTCCTTGAGAAGTCTTTGACAAAGCGCTGATAATAGCCAATCATGCCCAGGAACACTTGGACATCTTGTTTATTGGACGGCACCTTCATCTTCTCTATGGCCTCAACTTTAGCTGGCTGAGGCTGTAGCCCTTTGGCGTCAACCACAAATCCAAGGTATTCAAGTTGATCCTTAAAGAAATCACACTTCCTGGGTTTGAACTTCAGGTTAGCGGCTGCCAGACGTCAGAAGACCTTCTCAAAGTGTTGAAGGTGATCCAAAAATGTTTGTGAAAATACATTGATGTTGTCCAGATAGACTAAAACGCAGCTCAGATTGAGGTCATGGAGCATGTTGTCCATGGCACGTTGGACTGTGGCAGGGGCATTGCACAGTCCTTGTGGCATTCAGGTGGGTTGGAAGAGCCCTTGACTGGTGATGATGGCACATTTCTCCAGCTCCTTGGGGGGCAATTTAATCTGCCAATATCCAGATATTAAATCCATTGCAGAGAAAAACTTAGCGCCTCCCAGGCAGTCAAGTGCGTCGTCAATGCGCAGAAGGGGGTATGAGTCCTTCTTAGTGATGTTATTAAGCTTGCAGTAGTCAATAACAACGCAGTTTCTCCCATCTTTCTTCTTGACTATGAGTACTGGAGACAACCACAGGCTCTTGGATGGAACAAGCAGGCCTAGTTGGACCAGCTTCCCAATTTCTTCATCTACTGCGGCATCAGAAGCACAAGAGCGCTGTATGGGGCAAAGGCGTATAGGGTGTTCCTCACCTGTGCCAATGTGGTGGAGTGTGTTTTGTGCACACCCCAGGTCAAAGTCATCCTTGGCAAATATATCCTTGTATTTCTCAAATAGGGCAAGGGCTGCGTCCTGTTGAGCTACAGTGAGCCCTTGTAGTTGTTCCCATGGGATGATCATGCATACAGCAGGCGGCATTTCTTCTTCTGAAGGAAGGCCAAACTCATCCAAGGTGCCAAAATTATGTATCTCTGTCACCTCTTCAATTGGTAATAGATGCAGGTACGCCACTTTCTGATGGCGCTTTACCTCAACAGGAGAGTGATTGAGGTTGGCAAGCAATACCTTTATAGGCCCATGATTAGGAAGTACAATGCCAGGCACAACCAGGGGTTCTAGCCTAGAGCAATTCCTAGGGGGTTCTATCTCCCTGTAAAGCCCTTGGGGAATCTGTAATTCCAATCCAATATCCATTAACACTTGATGACCAGCCGGGATAGTGTAAGAAGAATTGGCACACAACAACAGACCTTTATATTCCTCAACTTGGGTGGGAGGATGTTTAACCTGGCGCCCCATTTTACGGTACATGACTGGGATGACACTGTTGCAATATGCAAGGTTAATATAGGGGTAGTATGGCTGCCCACCTCTGGGTTTGAGTGGTTAAAATACAGAGGGATTGCCTGCCCCAAGATTTCAAGAAGGTCATTCCTGAGGTCAGTCTTTACTCCATACTGTTGCATAAATGAGGTTCCAATCAGGATATTGTAGTTTTCATTGGGAAGCACAATAGCTGGGGCGGAGACCGCTAGCAAGCCAAAGCGTAAAGGGAGCGCGCTGTACGCTCCTTGGACAGTGGTACAGCCTAGTCCAGCTGTACCATACTGTTTCTTGCGATTGATATCTGGTGCAAGCCCCATACACCGCACTAACTTGGAGGATACTATATTTATAGGGTCCCCTGTGTCAATGATAGCTCACACCTTGAGTTTGTTAACAAAAATATCAGCATAAGTGCACTCAGAATAAGAAGAACCAATGTTATTTACTAAGTGGATGTCTAGATTGTTGGCAGTGGAAAGAAATTTGACAATACTGTCACACAGTTTGGGATAGTGATCCTTCATTGTCTCCATGGGGATGGCCACATTGACGCCTCTAAGGGGGGTGGCATCTCCTGAGTGTTGGGGTTCTGTGTCAGGCGCGTTGTCTAATAATTGACAGGCATAAGGCTTGGACACCTCCTTAGCAGCCTCTTGAGAGGCCTGAACCTTGGAGCGGGTCTGTACCATATGCACATTGTCAACAAGAACCTGATGAAGCGCATTCCCCAAGAATCTGGTATCTGACGTAAAGAGTAGGTCAGGTGGAACGTTTGTGGATTGTGTGGACATAAAGAGCTCCTCCTCTACTCCACACTGACTTTTCCCTGTACTTCAGATTCTAAGGATGGTAGTGCATGGATCCCTGTCTTGGAGTTGCAACTAGAGGCGTAATGGCCCTTCTGGTTGCAGCGGTGGCAGACCACCTTGGTGATATCAGATTTTGGCATGGACTTGTTGTTATTAGCAGGAGCCTCCAAGCAACCTAGATAATTGGAGACTGGGCGGGACTTTGGTCCAGTGTTGGGGGGTCCAAAGGTGTCACTGCACTGGCGCAAGTAGCGTACCATACCATCCAAAGTGCAGTTGTCCTGGAAGGCCGGCATGAGGGTTTGGTACAAAGCCTCATAGGGTTTTACTGCTGCGCGCAAAGCTATATGGGCATTGTGCACAGTCAAAGACCCTGAACTGGTGAGGATCTGTGCCTCAAGGTAGAAGTGGTCAGTAAAGTCAGCAATAGTCTCATCCTTTTTGAAGTTGATCATCAAGAATTCATTCTTTCTCTCAGTGACCCAGGCAATACTACCAAATTCATATAGCAATGCGCTTTTTGCCGCTGTGTACAACCAATTGTGCTCAGGCATGTGCAGTATAATGAGGTCAGTACTAGCGGCGTCTAATTGGTTGAGTAAGGTGGTGGCCTTGTTGTGAATAACGGCATTCACCATGTTCCAATTTCGCCTTTGTTGGGCCATTTTGAGGACAAATCTCTTGCTTTCACGTTTGACTCTCAAAATGAACTGGCTTCCGCTTCAGGAAATATGATTGTTTGGTTTCCTGACTCTGCGCAACTCACTTGCTCCACTCATGCTTGTGGCAAGTGATCCTACCGTCCTGGTAGTGTTTTGTGGTATTCCTAACCACTATATATTCCATTTCACATTCACCAAAAAAAATTAAGTTATATTCACATTTTTGTCTTTGTGTCTTCTGTACTTCTGCGCCTCTCTCTAGCCACAACTAGTAGAGATTATTCTTCCAGGGC
The DNA here is from genome assembly GCA_014839935.2 of Entomophthora muscae. NCBI lineage: Eukaryota > Fungi > Entomophthoromycota > Entomophthoromycetes > Entomophthorales > Entomophthoraceae > Entomophthora > Entomophthora muscae. Next base: position 218,115 of record QTSX02002182.1, on the reverse strand, counting down.
CACAAGGTAAACTCTATTGCCTTCCCTGTCATCTAACCAAGACTTAGTACAAATCCAATCCTAAGGTTAGGATTCCCCGTTGTGTGTCTGTGCTGCACCTCAGAACACAACAAAAATGGTGCTCACTACAGGGGCTGTAAGCCCCTTGCTTATCCCTTTTGCATCTACGTTTGAAGGTCCCTTGCCTCTGCCTATTTGAGAGTCAACCTCGCCTGAAATTACCAGCCCTCCTATTGAGGAAGACATTGCCAACCCACCTATTGTCCCTACTGTACTGAACCTTGGGAATGGTCCCCGCCTAGTTGCTTACCCTATGGGTACCCCTGACTTGGAACAAGTCATGGCGGTAGCCCTTGGGATAGCTTGGGACGGGGCCATCCCTTGCCTTCAGTTACAGTTTAGCTGTGCCAAATACTATGAGTTAATTGTGGCCCCTCAGTTTCCACAACACCTCCTCCCAGCGGCTGGCTCTACTGATCATCTGCTGTCATCCTTTGTACAGCCCGCCTTGGCCCATCACCAGATGGTGTTGGGACTCCACGTTCAAGGAATATTGTCTCTACAAGCAGCTGTTACCCATCATTGGGACCAGTTCACCGCCTGCCTCCAATGGATTCATTCCCTGTTCTCCCTGGTATCTGATAATCAGTGTGATTTGGTCACCTCTCAAACATGTCTAGTCAATTCCATCAAGCAAATGTGCCAGTCCACTCCTGAGTACGTTAGGGAGTGACTACATGAGTTTCACCAGTTAGAACACCCCTGGCGCACTCAAGTAGACTCCACCCTAAACACTTATCTCTCCAATTTTGAGCGCCTAGTGCAACAGCTCAATGCATTCAGTGTCTATTCCTTTGAGCAATTGCAACAGGTAGCTGACCTTGCCGCCCAAGGTCTAAATGAGCTTGGTGCGGAATTTGATCAAGAAAGAGCTACCACTGCCGCGCTATTGCCAAACTTCAGAGTCAGGTGAATGAGCTGTCCTCTCCCAAACCTGATGCTCCGCCTTCTCCTCCTGCTGATAATCTGGTGGACAGAGAGCAGAGAATCTGGGAAGCCATCTGGGAATTACGTGCTTCCACTTGTAGCCAAGGATGTCCTACTAAAATGCCTCAACCTGATCCCCAGGTTCTTGCACTGACTGCTCAGGTCGCTGAACTACAGCAGGAAATTGCTGCTTCACGTGAAGAAGTGACGGCCACTGCTAGTCCACACAGGGTTAACAAGGAAGATGGATGTTGTCCTGTTTTGGAGGGGGCTCCTCAAATCCACTGCGCTAGGGAGTTGATTGCCCTAGATAATGAGGTGGACCATTTGAAACAAGACCAGACTGAGTTGGACAGAGAGACGTACAGGAGATGAATGAGCTGATTGATTTGGTAAACAACAGGTTTGCCCCTTGCCTATCAGTGGGGCCATCCATTACTTTACAACTGGCTGAACTCTCCACGGTTGTCACTACCCAAGGACAACGCCTAGATGTTACTGAACAACAGATTGCTCTAGCCAACACTACGGGTGCCAGAACTACCAAGACTCTGACGGCCCTTGAAGAAAGTGTTCAACAACTATGGGCTAGATAACCCCCCTCCAAATCTGAAGCTGAATTCTCCCTCCGCATAAATGTACTTGATAGCAACAATGGTGGTCCAACTCCTGAGGCACACTTCAAGCCTAATTTTAAGCAAGTGTTTGATCCTAAAACCTCGACTATTGCAGCATTCTTAACTATTTACAAGGCTGCTATGAGACAAGCATCAGATGAAGTTAAGAAAGATCATATTCTGACTTGCCTACACCCAGCCTGTCAGGAGGTAGTTGTTCCAGAGCTGCCCTTCATCAAGACCTGGGAGGACATGAAACAACTCTTGATTGACAAGTTTGGTGGTGATCTTAGCCTGGAGGTGAAAAAGGATGCTTTCATGCACATATCCTTCAAGCCCAAAGAAACATTAGCTGAATTTGCCGACAGATTTTACATGGAGGCACAACAGTTAATAACAAGCAGACAATTGACAGCACATGAAGCATATATGGCCTGCGCCCAGGCCCTCAAGGTGAATCAACACCTATGCCTCCATTTCAAGGCCCACAAGGCTATGCTGTCCTCCATGAAAAGTATAAAAACACTGCTCCAAGATATGCATCTTACCCATTCTGGGGCTATTGTTTGGGAAAATTGTGCCTCTTCCAACTCTAGCTCCTCTTCTTGCGGCCCTTGTATCCTCACTATGAACTCCCAGAATCCTCCTTGACGTCAGGGTTACCACAACTGTGGCCAGATAGGCCACCACTCTTGCGTCTGCACCAATTCGCGGGTTGAAGGAGCTGATCCCAAGGATCAGTCGGGAAAAGAACAGTCAACCTAGAGGCGGAGACGCTCTTGGTTGACAATTCTTCCCAGTCTCCTCCTACACCCTGCCTGCTACTGACTCTGAACCTGTGATGATGAAGCTCCTCCTATCCTCCTCCTGTTCCATGACATTTCTGACAATTCTGATGTGGATGAATCTGATGTTAAAGACTATGATGCATACGGGTATTCTGTTCTTTCTGACCCTGAGACTATCGCAGTTCCCTACAAGCTACAATCTGGGAAGACTACAACTACCTCCAAGCCCTTGTCTGAGGCCAAAGCAGTTGTCTCCCGCCCTTATCTTACTCAGGCAAAACAGTACCCTGTATTAGTGGAATCATCAGAGGAAGCCGCCACAGTTGCAGACGCCGTTTTCAAGAATGTATCTGTCTCACTCCCTCTCCAAACTGTATGTAAGGAGTTTCTGGGACTATGATGCATGATTGAGAAATAGAACAAGGAGCTAGCTGAGGCACAGGATATCTTGACTGTTCTGCCACCCTTTGGACGCACCACCACCCAAGTAGAGATATCTATCCAAAAGAACAAGATCAAAGCCATCTTGGACACCGGTTCTCCTGTCAACGTTGTTTCTTCTAAACTGATGAAGAAACTTAAGCTGGCCCCTGATCTCAACTACCATCAATCCTATGGCACCGCTGGTCTCTCCATGACTTGCGCCATTGGTGCGTACTCTGCCTCACCAATGTGATTTGGTAAACTCCTGTTGGCTGCGCCGGCTGTTGTTCTAGAAAATGAGAGCTATGACCTTTTGATTGGTACCCAGTTCCTTTGGGAATATAATGGGATCATCAACCTAAAGGATGGTTAACTTTCTATCCTAGGGTATGAAGTCCCTCTGATCTTTGAGGAGCCCATCAAAGTTCATGGTAAACAGTTGAAGACATGTACTCTGGAGTACCCCACTGGAGTTTTTACCCTAAAATACCAAACCCATTCCTCCAACATGAAGTGTCCTCCCATGGCTTGTCCTGCAACTGAGGGAATCCCTCTCATGGCCACGTCTGCTGTCACCATCCCCCAGGCTCTCAGGCTATCCTAGACTCCCAGATATCATATGAACTACCTGAACAGACTTTCTTAGAGCTGTATTTCCCTCCTTTGCTGGGGCGTAACTAGCCTTACCTTTGTCCTGGAATTCTAGACGTTTCCCACAAGGATCCCGTGCAATTACTAGTTGCCAACCTTACTGCGCTTCCTATGACTGTATCCAGAAGACAGGTTGTTGGTTACGGAAAGTTTTTAAATGCTCCTGACGTCTTGTCTCTTCACCCCTTTGGAACGTTTCAAGACTTTAATCTACCCAAAGACGAGCCTCAAGTACTATCTCTGTTCACTGCCCAAGACTTCCCTCAGTTGTCCCCGGTCCAACAGAAAGAGGTGCTTGATTTACTATACCAGTTCTCAGACATCTTTGCTAAAGATAGTACTGATTATGGGCTAGCCAAAGGTGTGATACATCAGATTGACAGAGGAGATGCTCCCCCCTTTTGTGCCAAGCCATACTGCCGCAGCCAAGTGGAAGATGCACAGGTTTCTAAGGAGCTCAAACAAATGCTGGACCCTGGACTGCTAGCTCCCTCTCAGAGTCCCTGGGCTTCTCCTCTGCTCATCTTAGAGATAAAGGAAGGTGGACACCGGATTGTGATGGACTATCAAAGGTTGAATTCTCTAACCAAGAAAGATTCCTATCCCTTACCACGTATTTGATGACGCCCTTTGACGCCTTGGAGGCTCTAAGTTTTTCTCTGCCATGGATGTGGCATCTGGTTACTGGCAATTTGACCTCTCTCCAGAAGACTGTCAGAAGGCTGCACTCATCACATCAGAAGGATTGTTTGAACCTACTTGCATGCTGCAAGGGCTCTGTAATGCCCTGGCAACTTTCCAGAGGGCCCTGGACTCCATCCTGCGTGATTTGAAGTTCTTGTGTGTCTTTGTCTATCTAGATGCTATAAAAGTCTTCAGCGCAACTTTCACTGATCACCTAGCCCATCTTAAAGAGGTGTTCATAAAGATCTGAGAAGCTGGTCTCAAGTTAAAGCCTTCTAAGTGTGCTTTCTTCAAAGAGCGCCTTGAATTCCTGGGCCATGAAGTAACCCAAACAGGAATTTGTCCAATGACCAAAAAGGTTGAAGCCATCAACAAAATGCTTCCACACAACAACCTCCAAGAAGTACAAGTCTTTCTGGGCATGACGGGTTACTATAGACAATTCATCCCTGATTTTGCTGATACTAGTGAACCCCTGGTCCAACTATTGCATAATGTCCCTTTTGAATGGACCGCCAGTCAACAGCAAGCCTTTGAGACCCTAAAGCAGAAACTCAAAGAAGCACCCATTTTAGTGTACCCTGATTACAATAAGGAATTCATCTTGTACACTGATGCTAGTGACCTTGCTATTGGGGCTATCTTGGCTCAACTTGACAATGAAGGTGTGGACCACCCTGTAGCCTATACTTCCCGTGTGCTAAATAAGCATGAAAAGAATTATAGCGTTACAGAGAAGGAATGCCTCACTGTGCTGCACGCAGTCAAACAATTCCGCCACTACGTGTATGGTACCCATTTCACTGTTGTCACTGACCACGCTTCACTTAAATGGTTACAACAACTTAAGGAGCCTGTAAGACGCCTAGCCAGATGGGCTCTCTGCCTGCAAGGTTATGACTTCACTGTGCTCCATTGCCCTGGGATTCAACATCAGAACGCTGATGGGCTATCTCAAATGCCCATCCTTGCCCTACATCCTGCTGAGGCAGACCGCCTGTATGAGCTAATTGGCTACCCTTCTTCCAGGGAAAGTGAGACAGAAGAGGTTCGACTTGCCTTGTCCAAGTTGTCTGAAGATACCCTCATACGCAACAACCAACTCTTTAAGAAGGTGCAGGGTCAATACCTGCCATACGTCTGTCCCTGTCTTTGTCTCTCTTTGGTGTCACAAGCTCATAAAGAAACTGGCCATGGAGGCATAGCCAAGACCTTTGACTTGCTTCAGAAGAATTACTTCTGGGAGAATCTTTTCCTGTTGATCCCAGATGTCATAGCTAGTTGCCATGACTGCCAACTTCAGAGGCCCCAAGCTGCTTCTCACAAGTTCAAATTAGTTCCCCCTCAACACAATTTTCATACAGTTAGCATTGATGCTGTAGGTCCTCTCCCCCGCTCACACTCTGGATGCCGCTTTATCCTGATTGCTGTTGACCACTTCAGCAAGTGGGTAGAAGCTCGCCCTACTAAAGACATCACTGCTAAGAGTACCGCTGCCTTCCTGCTGCAGGATGTTTTCTACCACCATGGCTGTCCCCAAGTGCTGTTATCAGACAACGGGACCAACTTCAATGCCAAACTTGTAACCTCTGTTGTTGAAGCTCTAGGAACTCACCAGTTGTTCTCTGCCCCCTATAATCCTTCCACTAATGGGGCAGTTGAGTGTGCCAACTTGACACTGGTTTCTATCATGAGAAAGCTCACCTACTCTGATGCTGCCAATTGGGATCTATACTTACCTGCTGCCCTCTTTGCATATTGTCTGAGCAGACATTGGGTCACAGGGTACTCCCCCTTTGCCATGTTGTATGGGCGTGAAGCCACCACTCTGTCACTCTTGGGGGTCCCCCTACTCTCCTCTGATAAGGCCATGAACCCTGACAACCACATCAAAGACTTAGTCAACTGCATCATTGATATACAGGCCACTGCCTACACTTCCGCATATAAGACTAAGATGCTTGAGCTCTCTCCTGGCAACGCTGGGCGCTCCCCCTTGCCTGAATTTGCTGTTGGTGACCATGCCCTATACTATCAACACCGTGTGGGTGGGCGCGCGCACAAACTAGACTCCCTATGGATCAGTCCTTTAGAGGTGACTTTCAAACAAGGGTCTGAGTACACTGTAAAGCTCCTCTCCAGTGGTTGCCCTTTTGCCTGTGTACACGCCAAGTTCCTCTGCAAGTATCACCCCCCAAAGGCCAATCTAGAGGGGGGCAATGTTGTGAATAACGGCATTCACCATGTTTCAATTTCGCCTTTGTTGGGCCATTTCAAGGACAAATCTCTTGCTTTCATGTTTGACTCTCAAAATGAACTGGCTTCCTCTTCAGGAAATATGATTGTTTGGTTTCCTGACTCTGCGCAACTCACTTGCTCCACTCATGCTTGTGGCAAGTGATCCTACCGTCCTGGTAGTGTTTTGTGGTATTCCTAACCACTATATATTCCATTTCACATTCACCAATAAAATTTAAGTTCTATTCAAATTTTTGTCTTTGTATCTTCTGTACTTCTGCGCCTCTCTCTAGCCACAACTTGTAGAGATTATTCTTCCAGGGCTGCAAGGTAAACGCTATTGCCTTCCCTGCCTTTCTAACCAAGACTTAGTGCAAATCCAATCCTAAGGTTAGGATTTCCTGTTGTGTATCTGTGCCGCGCCTCAGGTCACAACAACAACAAAGTACCCACAGAGGGTCCCCATCTTCCAGTAATGATTCAACTTGGGATCAAATTATATGGGATGTAGAGGAGTATCCTGACTACTGGATGCATTGTAAAATAAAGTTATACCAGGAGAGTATTTGGCCTATTTGAGTAATTTTAGGGGGACTCAACTCTTAAGAGTTGAACAGTGAAAATTTTCCAATATGTACCAAATTTCAACTAAGCAATACCACCTGGATCCATGGCTCCTATTCCATCTGCATCATCCAAAGAGTACCTTGTCTAGTACGCAGAAAACTATTGAGTGATTAACTTTTGTTGACTGTTCTTATAAATGAGGCTGGATCAAGTGACTCTCAGATTATGTCTATTTATCAGTGTCAACTTGCACAGGGTGGCCAAATTCAGCTGGCAAACCAGAGCGGCAGTAACCCATTTTTAATCACAGTTTGGTTAAGATCCATCAAATCAGTTAACCTGGTTAACAGTTTGCCTGAATTATAAGCTAATCAACTAGGAAATGCAATACCAGACATTAAGAAAACTACTGTGATATTGGTGGCTGAAGAATAAGGGTATTGTCTGTCTTAAGATTTCAAAAGTGGCCTATCTCTAGTGTCAAAACAGCAGGCTCAGCCCGTCAGCAAGGTTCTGACTAAGCAGGTTTGTGACCCACAACCCAACCTTCCAGTGACCTGTAGACAAACTAGGAAGTCAACTCAAATTACCAAATACATCCACATGAACACATGATAATCCCTTATGGTGGATACCTTGTTTTGGTGCTTGACTTATTATCAGGATCAAGTCACGCCCTTCACCATCTAACCATGTGATTAATGCAATCATGTTCCTGTTATCCTTGATTCACAATGACTATATAATCACTATCTCTCAATAAAAATTATTATCTAGTTTCTAAATATTTTCCCCTTGTAACTCTGATAAAACAGCACAGTTGTAACACTAGTGTGTTATAGCTCCGTATTTCACTAAGAAGGTAGTGTCTTTTAATATTGTAGGTATTTTTAGGTAATAACACTGCTGGGGAAGAGGCTGCAATGATTCTAAAGTGCATTAGCAGTGTTCTTTATTCCATTAAAGAGTATGTGAGCTCTTTTCCAGAAGTATCAAAAGCTTTATGGTTGATATTGAGAGCAATAACCAGGGTTTCACCATTTTTGTAGTGATAATGTTAAAAGGTACTCTATTGTCAACTATAGCTCTTACTCAATGCTTCTAAACTAATATATTAATGTAAGAACAATAAATATAATAATCTTTGAGGAACTTTAATGTATGAACACTGTTCTCTTCATTGCTTCTTATGATAAAGATTAGGCTTTTTTCAGGATACCAAGAGTACCGCACTGCCCTTCAGATAAAGGAGGGGCGGGAGCAGGTATGGGCATGGCCCACCAGATGATGGGGCCTAACTTTATAAGGTAATAGAAGGCCTTTGCAGCCATGGCCCAAGGTCCAGCTTCTTGCAAAGAAGAATCAATCAACCCAGTGAGTTCCAGGTATATCACTCCCAGGAATTGAATATTCTAGCCAGTGGCATCAGAAGTGGGGGGGGTTGAGACGGACAGTTTGGGTGTCAAGGGTGGTTTCATGGGAATCAGGTAGGTGGAAAGATTGTTGTATTTCCCATTGAATATCAAAGGGTATATTGTAATCTCCTTGCTATCACTCACAATTTGGTAGGGATCTTTGGGAGCGTCTGAGCGGGTGTACCAGTGCAGGTCTTTCAAAGTCCAGGGTTTGTGATTGGGATTGGATGGATACTCTGTGAAATGTACAGGGCCAAATAGAGCGTCAGGAGGATTGTAATAATTGAATGCTTCTGGGCTCCAGATGGTCTTGGTGTTCAGCTCCCGAGGGTGAGTTCTGGTGTCTAGGTGATTGAAGATGAAAGAGTATCAAAAATAGGTATGGAATCAGATTGGTGAACCAAAGGTTCATAACAACTTTATTTGGTAAGAATGACAATACAGACCCTCACAGGTGCTCTTGACTTATATAGTTGCTCACATGCAGGTACCTCTGGGCATTTTTCTTATGCTATCTGAATAGCATGGTTGGGAATTCCAACTTCTGTTGTCTGGTTGGCTGGCTTGTAAATATTTTTGGGGTCTTCAGGAACAGATGTTTGGCCTGCTATTGGCCTATCTTTGCTTGGCTGGATATTGGCTGTGTCAAGGTTGGTTGCAGGTGTCATGGGGTCATTTCCAATTTGATTGCTTGATTTGGGCTGATCTGACAAGCAATTCTGAGGTTGAGAAACTTGATGAAAAAAGGGGTTCCCAATTGGGAACCCCAAATTACCAAATGGAGGGTGGGCTTGAACTGGGAGCTCTGGGCAGCTAAATTTAGCCTGCCCAGGCTCATTCAAACCCACTGAGGCTTGGGCAAGCTTTTAGGGCTCAGGATGGCCCGCAGCTACTGGCAAGGCAGGAGTGATTCCTGAACCTAGATGTTTGCTTTTCAAAGCAAATCCAGGAGCAAGCAGGGCCCCCTGCCTGATGGCTGAGAGTGGGTTTGAATCCCGCATGGGGATTCAAAATTGTTGCTTCTGTAACAGCTTTCACAAACATCAGGGTATATGATTGAAGATCCTCTAGGGAGAATGCCACCTGAATTAACTTTATTATGGGAGCATCATATGAACAAGGGGATCAATAAATAGCTATTATGTCTGAATTTGGGCAGTGTATGACTTAGAAACTTCAGCAATGATGGACTTGTTCTGGGCAGCCTGGTCTTATGGTTTTGTTGTAACAGTGTACATACTGTTGGCCATCACTTTTGGACTGTGTTTTATCTTATGTCATCTGGTTCCTAGTTCCTGAGGCCTGGTTTAATGAGAATATTTGTTTCTTTGGTGGAGGTAGAATTTTTTCTTCTACTCTGTCTTGGCTTTTTTTCTTGTTAGACAATTGCACACCAGCTTGCACTATGTATAACTTATTGTTGGCGGAGGGGCACCTCAATTTTTATGACCTGCTGTGTTGTGTGTAATACAATAGGGACTCTTCAAGTCAGGAGGGTGAATAGCAGACTTCAGGGTGTCTTTCTGTTAGTAGTGATGTTTTCATAGCTGGGTGTGTTGTTCTTAGTTTCTAGCTTGCAAATAGGATCAAATATCTCTGCATGGCTACATAGGCAGTCTACAATTTCAGATACATCTTTCATGTTTGTGTATGCTGGGGCCATGAAACAATGAATCTCCTTGAACAGAAGGGTACCATGATTTGTGGATACACAGATATCAAAGGTAGAGATTATACAAGAGCCTAACAGCACAAGTGTGTTGTGGTAGAAGTGTTTGGCAAAACAAGAAGTTTTTTGTTTAGATTTAACTTGATGGCCCCAAATTTGGATTTCTTGATGAAGAGGATTTCCTCTCCTCCAAATTTTTCTAGAACCACATGTTTGGCTTCTGCGTAAGTTCAATCAGAATTTGGGAGGTGTGGCATCACTAAGTTGACACTTACAGCATCCAGGGTTGTTATCAAGGTGGTTTCTTTATGGTAATTGCTGGCTCCTCTCAGACATTTTGAATAGGCGCAGAAATGAAAGAATATTCTCTTGCCCATCAAATTTGGGCAGGTTTAACAGCTTGAATCTTTTGTTTGTGGTAGTGGGTTTTGGTTAATGTCAGGGGAAAGCTGTGGAATGCCTGTCAGCTGTGTAAATACAACTGGCACTTGGTGTCACTTTTGGGGTGTATGGCTCACAACTGGGTAAGATATTTGAGACATTAGGTATACCTCTATTTACATGATGTGCTTCATCTTCTGAGAGATAATCTGCATCCTCATAGCCTTCCATGGTAAGAGAGGAGGAAAGAGAGAGGTTTCCAGGTTTGAAGTTGCAGCACTTTGTCTCTAGATGTTATAAATGGGGTTACAGTTTGACCAATTGTGCCTGGGTATTGGAGGCGTTCACCTGACTAGCAAGCTGCAGTGATTAGACACAACACTGCTGAGATGTTTGGAGAGGCAAGTCACCATGTTTTTGATGATAAAAATTTTCCATTTGTAAGATTATTATTGTCTTGTGAGCTTTGGAAAATTCTTCTTTATATCCTTTCAGTGCTATTTTTAAGATTGTCACTTTTGTTTTCAGGAAAACGACCCTGTTGGTGTTGAGGCATGAGGTAGGTTTTGTGGTTTCTGGCCAAGTATCTTTGGCCTGAGAGTCTAACTTGCCTTTGATTCTCTAGAGGTTTTTAAAACCATATTTCTCAAGGCATACAGTCTGTTGCCAAGTTTTTTATCTCCTCATCCAAGGAGATCACTTAAAAGTCTTTGGTTGTTAAATCCTTGGCAATGTGGGTACAAAACTTATCTGAATCTGCACAGAATTTGTGGGAGTCCTGGAGCCATATGAATGAGGCACCACAGGCATCCATATCTTTATACACTCTATCTCTAGATCTGGTGTTAAGGATCTCTACCCGTTCATAAATTTGTGTGTGGGTATTCTTTCCCATGAACTGGCTAAAGAGGACCACAGCGTGAAGCTCCGCAAAGACAGTTCTAGTGGTGGCTCATCACTCAGTTTAATCACAACAGCAGGAGAGGAGAGCATCCCCAAAGTGGCCTAGTTTTGTATTCTGGTGGGCAGCAACTAGCTGAAGCTGCATAACAAAAGACTGGACAAAGCCAGAAATATACTCCACAGTGTTCTGGCACCCAAAAAGACACTCTTGCAGGGCTTGAAACAAAGTGTTGCATTACAGCTGCCAGTGCTTCTCCTGGTCACAGTAGTGGAAGAAGATGCTGAGGGTTTGGTCTGGGCAATCAGAGAGACAGAAGTAGAAGTCACACAAAAAGCTCTCAGCAAGCTACATAATCTGAGTGGGATTGTAAGATTTCATAACAACATGACTCTCCAGGACAGCCACAAGGGGGCCACAATCAAGGAGACCAACTCAGATAGGTGAGTGACTACAGTGTCACTCACAGTGAAGACAAAAGCAGACTCACTGTTGTTAGTTTTCATATTACATTTGTGCTTCTTGATGAAGCTGGGCAGAGGGAGTGCCAGGGGCAAGACCTGACTGATGTGTGCAGTATTTCTGGCAGGCATTGGCAGATGCTCAGTTTTGAGTGAGCACCAATGCAAAGCAAGTTGGGTATTCACTTAGGTAGTTCAAAGCTGCAGAAAGTATATTAGCCTTGCCAATATAATTTACCTGTCCTATTCTAAAGGGCACTACAGATAAAATGGTAGAAGAGAACTTGTAAATGATTATGTTTTATTAAGCTTGAGTATAATCTAGCCAACATCTACAATCTATCCAGGTAACTAAGAACTTGTTATTCAGCTGCAAGATGTCTGTAACTACTTATACTGTAACAACCTCAAGCCTAACCTTTCAGACAGTTCTTGGTGGCTCCTTACACAAGTGATCCTGTTCTTGATGGTTTTGCCTAATCTGATTGGCTCTCCTAGGTTACTATCCACTGCTAGCCCTTTACAGGGCATGCACAGAATTTTAGCTACAGTCCACACTCTTCCTGAGCTGGCCTACTGGCAGTCATCAATTGGCTGCTCTTTTACACACCTCAGATAGCACTGAAGAGTTACACTGTTTAGGGAGGGTGTTTTGTAATTGTTCTGCCCTTATCATTCTGTATGGGCAAGATGGAAATTGTGCACATTTTTTCAAGTATGACACTAATAAGAGCTTCTTACTAGGATGATCTGCCCTTCTGGCTTACTAATTGAACTAATTAAGTTGGTGATTATACACTGTATAATAGCCAATTCAATTTGATATCAAGTCGAGGGTTATACAGTGTGTATTCACATTACAGATTGATGTTTTAAGGCAAATTCTCAGCAAAGGAACACAAATAACCATGCACACATCATCTGGCTGATGTGGAGCTGAGTTGACAAATATATGTGTGATAGTTGTGGTAAGCTTGATCAGCCGATAATTATACATTGTACAATTGGCTTTTAATTCTAATAAACTAGCAATTATACGTCGTATAATCATTACATCTATTAATATTAAACTAGCAGTTATACAGTGTATAACTATAGCATTTGGTAATATCAAGCTAGCAATTATACGGTGTGTAATATCCAAGATCTGAGGGTGATAATTAGGCTGATTATTTATAGTCAATCAGCCTAATCTCTCAAGGTTAGATCATATTTCTTATAATAGAGATAAATTATATAGCCTAGTTTACTTCCTCAGGGAGTTGCAGCATCCTACTATTGGGGTTCTGATCCTAATAGTAAATGAATTTTGACCCTTACTTAGTTAGGGGTTGATATAAACTCTTGCGGTGAGAAACTTGACTTGGCAGTAGCACTTGGTTCTGGGTTGGCAAAGTTAAACCCAGAGGAGGAAGCATCGTACTACCCAAAAACTTTCCGGGGGTTCAGCCTTAAAGTGTACCAACTTTTATTAAACTTATGATCTCTTATTAGGTTTAGCTTAACAGAACCACTAACTGTGAACTAATCAGTAACCCTTTAAGTTGAGCTTTGAAGCTACTTTTTAAAGGCTACTTGACTTTTTTAACTTGAAAACAAATTATCAAGCGAATATCCTACTAAATGCCATGCTCCTTGATTAGAAAATATAATACTATAATAAATCAGGGTCGTCATTTGTATTAGAAAGACAGATTTAAGATGTAATAACTCATGTTGAAGAAAGACTGGCTTTAGAGGCTGTATTATAAGCTGGATTAATGCCATTTCAAAAATCAAACTAGGCTTTAGATTAAATGATAAAAGTTGACATCAGAAAGCAATACTAAAGCAGCATTCATGTGGTTTAAACACAGCTTAAAACATTAAATCAAACCAATGCGCCAAAAAGGCTACATTGTTTCTTAACATCAAAATACTTTCCAAAGAAAAGTAGACAGCGCGAGATCATATTTATTTGTTGTTGGGCCTAAATAAAATTAGATGGATTAATTTAACAACCTTACTGAGACCAGTCAACGCGGAGAATTAGATTCGCATAGCCGTGTCCGTCCAGAGCTTGGCGCGCCCTCTCAGCTTCTTCCCGAAGAGAAAACGAGACAAAAGCAAATCCCTTGCAAAGACCAGTATCGTGATCCTTAGACAGGAAAACACGGGCGATATGTCCGAATTTACGGAACAAGTCATGAATATCGGACTCCCGAGTATCTTCAGATAGATTCGTCACACGAAGAGAGGCGGAATCATCTTGAACATGAGAAAAAGACGCATTATAAAAAAAGTACCTCTCTTATCACGCATAGATTCTCCTGTGCTTTCTCCACCAGCGGCAGCACGGCGCATATGAGGAGCCATATATTTGCCGCCAGTTGAGGGACCATCTTAAAAAATAAGAAAGGTTACAAAGTTCGAACAAACCATCTTTGGCATCTGAAGGAGCTGTGGAATCTTCGATAGGCTGTAAAGTATCTTTGTAGGGGCATTTGGTGGTAAAATGATCTCCTTTACAAATACGGCAAAGAATTTTCTTGCCTTTGAGAAGAGTCTTTTGTTTGTCATCCTCTTCTTCTTCTTGGAATGACTATTTTACGATCAACAACGAATTAACTTTCTAAACTAACCTGGTTGGCACTAAGTTTCAAGAAAATTTGTTCTCCAACAGAAGTAGTTTGAAGATTTGGTCCAGGAGCACTGCCTTTTTCATCCCCAAATTTAGCCCATTTCTTAATACGCAATAATTAATATAAATAATGCATTCAAGCTACCTTGCGCTCGGCAACAGCTCTATTGACTTGCTCTTTTTTAAGAGTCATTTTGACCTTTCTAGTTACCTAATGAAACAACTGTAAAAAACAAAGGTAATATTCTCATACTTTAACCATTTTACCCTCATCGTTTTTCTTGTACTCGATAAAAACTTTTAAGCCTTTGTCATCTGTGTATGCTTTGGGCGTATAGCGATCTTTTCATAAATTAGACGGATGAAGTAGAAGTAAAAGAAAAACATATGATAAGCTAAAAAAGAAAAAATACCTAATTCTTCACCAACTTCATCGGCCCAATTTGAAGGAGCACTTAAATACAGAAGTTAGTTAAGCTTAATGATGAATAATTTTCCGTTGTAAAAAACAGTAAAGCTACCTTATATCTACAGACATTTTATAAACTTTTATAAAAAATGAGTTGAATGAAAACTAGTTTTTGAATAGAGAAGGGGATTATAGACCAACAGAAATTTTTGGCTCATGACCGAAGTCAATTTGATGTGAGAAAATAACTGATTCTGACGCTCTTGATTTCCATCCAAATCAACTTAGATTTTGGATGTGAACTATTCCTGATCAGCTAGGCTCGTTTTTTAAGCAGTTAATTTTGTTTGATCGGTTTAAAAATGATCCGAATTTAAAACACGTGAGATAGTTGCCCCAAGCTGGCTGTCAAAGAGAAAATCATTTAATTCACATTTATCTGTCCTTGCTAAACTGTTCTCTGGCGTGAGTTTTTATTGCCTTAGTTGAAAAGAGTTTTTATTTGAAAATTTGCTTTTACAAATAGTATTCAATAAAAATTTAAGTACTAAATAAACACTAGTATCAAGAAGTAAGATTATAATAAAGGTGTTGGGTAGTTTTGATACAGTAGTTTTCAAACCTGTTGAGATAAACATATGGGACATTATTATTCTTGTTATGCCTAGGCGCCAGATTGGTTATTTTATAACTTAATCACATTATTCATATTCAAATTATTCAGAAAGAGTAAAATATAATCAATCCCAAATATTTAATTGATCTTGGGCTTGGGTGATTTTTTAAAAAATAATTCATTGATTTTATAATTGAAAATTGCAACTTATAGTACTACTGAAAATATCTTAAGTGCTACTACAAACCAAAAATATTTATGATGAGTTGCATGGGAGAGTAATAGCAGCCCCAAAGCTATAAATGCTATTACCCTATCTTTGGCTCATCATAAATATTCTTAGTTTGTTTCAGAAAAAAAGGTTGTTGTTTTTGAAAGACTGATAACTCTATTTAAAATACACCCTCTAGTAAGCTGCCCTACTTCATGAACTTGCCCCAATACACTACTAGCATCTTCTGATATTTTTGTTTCTCTGGTATCATCACGTGATTTCAAATGATAAAATATCTCAGAATATTCTGAGAAGCTTTCAAATGTTAAAGGTGAAGTATATAACTTCCCATCTTTCATCAAATATGAAAGATTAATGCGCAGATTTTTAACTTCAAGCTCTCTTTTTATAGGCCTAAATTTCCTTTCATAAATATAAAAAAATACTTTTTGGGAAACAATTGAACCAGTTAAAGATGAATTGTATAATTCTTTTCTTCTTTCTTCTTTCTCACAAATATTTTTTAGATCATTAATGTTGTTAATATAAAGTACATTTTCTTTTTCCTTTAAAATTTTTGATATTACACCAAAGTGACCATCAACAATGCTTTTTCCATGGCATTCAACAAAACGGTTATATTTTATGGAACCCTTAATATATTTAGGTGCCTCTTTAAATAAGTAATATAAAAATTCATATGATCTAAAATGATTTCCATTATCTGTCCATACTTTTATATTTTTTATTTTTTTAAATCTATCTAATTTAAGAAGACTTATTAGACATTCACCTGAAAATAAAGAATCATGTGATAATATTTGAGACAAAAAATCATGATATTCATATTTAATTTTATTGTTTTCTTTAAAAACTAATGCAAACCCTAATAATGAGATTGGTTTTTTTGAATAAAAACAATTATTGGTCTCAATTGGACCACCTCCAACCTTTAAGTTTTCTTTATAATCTATAACTACAACACAAGACTCATCATCTAGTTCATTAATATCTTTTTTATATTCACAATTTTGATGAACATAAAAGTCTTGGTGCTGATTAATAGTCTTTAAGTCATTGTCTATAGATTCTGGTAATGGTAAGTTTTTACTTTCACATTCTTCCTTCTTTTTTTCTAGTGAATTTTTTAAATTACAAATATTGCACATATCAGTTTGTTTTTTACTTTTTATTATATTTTTAGGGATTAATTTATAGTAAGTGGAAATTGAAACTGAAATTTCATTTTTTATTTTCATATTTTCATATATTTCTTTTTTTGTTTTAAGTAGAGAGTATTTAATTTCAGTTGAGTAATTACTCATCTCTTTTTCTATATCTTTATAAATTTTTTCAGGCACTTTTTTTGTAAACTGGCTTGTTTCAAAAGAATTTTCCAGCAATTTTTTAATTATTTTTTTAGTTATTTCTTTTTTTAATGAATAGTTATTATTTTTTTGGCTTTTTTTGTTTAAGCTTACATTTTTATTTTTATTTATTTTTCTTGAGTATTCAAACTCACTTTTGGTTATATTAAACCCCATATCATTAAGCTCTTTTAAAGAGTAACTGGAAGTAACCAGAGATTGCAAGGCTGGGATATGTTTTTGGGGAGAAGATTTCATGAGATCCTTTAAGTTTTCAATGAACTCATTGCCTTTTTGATTTTGAATAGTTGGCAGGAACTGAGCTTTCCCAAATTCAGTTTGAGTAAGGAAGTGCTTGATGAAATTATCAAGATCATCACCAGCAATAAAGAGGAATGCCTTTTTTAACATTGCAATTCTCTCTCTTTTTGTTGAAGCTCCCAAGGAAAAAAAGGGTAGCATGGAAGAAGTAAATTTAACTGAGGACATGGTAGTATTTTGAATCTGTAATTAGGTCAGATCTTTGATGTGTGCCTTAATGATGGAGTAGTTATGATCAGAATGTGGTCTTTGAATTGGGTTATTTGGATTAGAAGCTCTGTGGTACTTTAGCTCTTATATACCAAGCTAAATGACACCATTCTGAAAGAAATGGTGTGATAGCTTTTATTATAGTTTGAACTTGAATTTATGTTTGCAGAAATTAATTAAATACCCAGTTTTCATGCACAAGTGATATATGTGAAGCAGCTAAGCATTATTATTACATCATATCCTCTTTGTAATCAATGCAAATCAATTAAAATGATGTATTCAGTTAATTGTAACTCTTCCGCATATTTTTAAATGATAAAATATTAAAGAATTCTATTTAAAGAATGCAATTTTGAGGTTCAAAGCTCACTTGAACCTTAAAATCAATCTAAACAGTGATAAAAACATCCTAACTTCAAACTATCATAAAATCCTAGAGAATTGAGCTTTTTAAATAAAATAAAATGCGAAAATAAAGCTCTCAATCTTATCTTTAATTTCGTCAAATAAAAAACATCTGTTGTGTATTCAAAAAAGAGTATTTATTAGCTTTGAAGTGATCTACTTTATATCATTAGATATAATCATATAATAAAATCTGGATTATGCTCTTTTAAATTACTTTCGCTTTAATATTGAGCATAGTATACATATTAAAAATTTTACACCAATAGAAAGATAAGATTCTTAGCTTCATCTTGATAGTTTACAGTGTGAAAAAATATTAATTTTTCATTGAGTTATTAATGTTTTAAATATAAATTGTGTAATTAGTTACTTTTTCAAAATCGAACTGTGTTATGCTGCGACTTGAGCAGCATGTGCATTAGAAAATGGCCTAATCTCTAAAATAATGACCCATATGTTTACTATGTGAATTGGTGACAAAATACACCCAAGCGCTGTGAGTCAAATCTCAACCCAAAACCAAAACACAATAGCAACTCACTATGTAAACAAAATCGCTTAAATGTTGTGTGCAATGAATTGTACTCAAGAATGATACCAAGGCATCTAAAATAAGACACACAATCTTAAACAAATTTTTTAAAATAATTGTGTTGGGTGCTTAATCTGGCAGTAAAATCCGGGGAAATGGGTGGAAATTTTTTTGAGTATTCTAAAATGGGCATTGTAAAACCAAAAACAACTAATTAAGAAATAAAAAATCCATAATTGGGATATTGGGTGGGAAAAATATTAATTAAATATCCATATTCAGATAAACGCAAAAATTAAAATTAGGGAGTAACTTAATTGAAATTTATTTAATATTTTATTAAATTCTCAAAATGGAAGGAACACAACAACAGAGTACCAATGCACCTGTTGTGCGCTGCGGTTGCGGTTGCTCCCGCGGATCAAAGAACAGAGTTAGTGCAACACAAATGGCTACTCAGGAAGGAGACGGGAGAGGAGAGTTTGATAGTCACGCTGCACTGACACAGCTAGTTCAAGGAGCACAAGCTGCTAGGGTGCAGAGCATAAACCCTTGGGTCCCCAAGCTGACCCAGAAGCCCATCAAGGTTACCACAACAAAAACAGTTAGAAACAAGGAGGTAGAACTTACTTCATATGTGTTCAATGTTGTGTACCGCTAAGAGTTGGTCCCGTCAGCCATGCTGGAGAAGGTTAATCCTGTTATTGACACTAGCTACAAGCCTTATGTCAGTGATGGCAACCAGGAAGATGACAAGGAGCCTGAGTTCTACAGAACTGATGAGGGACAGCTGGTGTTAAAGAAGGTTACAGCCTTCTATACCAAGGTACCCTGTCGTGTTCTGAGGCGCGGCACAGACACACAACGGGGAATCCTAACCTTAGGATTGGATTTGTACCAAGTCTTGGTTAGATGACAGGGAAGGCAATGGTATTTACCTTGCGGCCCTGGATGAATAATCTCTACTAGGCGTGGCTAGAGAGAGGCGCAGAAGTACAGAAGACACAAAGACAAAAATGTGAATAGAACTTAATTTTTATTGGTGAATGTGAAATGGAATATATAGTGGTTAGGAATACCACAAAACACTACCAGGACAGTAGGATCACTTGCCACAAGCATGAGTGGGGCAAGTGAGTTGCGCAGAGTCAGGAAACCAAACAATCATATTTCCTGAAGCAGAAGCCAGTTCATTTCAAGAGTCAAACGTGAAAGCGAGAGATTTGTCCTTGAAATGGCCCAACAAAGGCGAAATTGAAACATGGCAAATGCTGTTATTCACAACATACTCATGCCTTGCAAGCCAGTCTCCAATCAGGATCTAGATTCACCAACTCACGCAAAGCCTGCTCAGAAGCCCATCCCTTATATCAAACATATCATCCTGCTTAAGCTAATGCAGGAATCTAAAGATTACAAGGCAGCCGCGGCTCTTGTTGGGGTGGATCCCAAGTACGCCTCAAAGACATTCAACATCTTCATCATACTGGCTGAGTCCTTGCCGCGGAGAAATCCTTGCACTTTTCCACTATGCTCACCAAGGAGCACAAATGGGCAATCCACCAGTGGATAACCCAAGATTGCCATCTTGAACTGGTAAATATACAGGCCATGGTTAAATCTACTTTTGGGGTTAAGGCCTCAATTTCATTTTATTATCATTTGGTAAAGGGTATGCAGTTTTCATGGAAAAAAATTGGGATATCCCTGTTAGAGTGAAGTGGTATGCTGCGTGATTCAAGGAAATGCAATGAGGATATAATAAGCAGATTGTGAGTTGCTTGACAAGCAGGAGACCAAATTGGGAGGACAGGTTCAATATCTTGGATCCAATTGTGGTGTAGCAGAAGATGGAGGTTGAAATTGTCAACAAGCAAATGACTTGTAAGGAAAAATTAGAGAACAAATCTGAAGGCATCAGCATGTAAAGGGCAGTCCAAGTTGCGGCCATGGAGTCAACGGCAACCTTGACTGCCACAACAGCCAGTCTTTCAAGGACAGGGGCAAACAGCCCCAGATATGCCATCATTTGGGATAAACTTTCTTTTTATTTTGAGAGAAATTAAGCTATCTAGAAACTTGTTTCTAGAGGGGAAATGGGTAAGTCTTAAGGGAGTTCAGGATGGGGCAGGAGGGAATTCCACGGCTTCTGATTGGCTGGCAAGAATATTTTCAGCAGTTGGAGGTCCTGTGTTGGAATTTGAGTCAATGTTGTCATAATTCAAAAAATTTCAGCAACCAGCAGATTGAGCGCTGCCATCCTCAAATAGTGTATAACACATAATTTTATTGTAATAATTATTTGGGGAAAAATAAGACAGGTCCAGATTTTTGAGGGCTATTTGGGCAACCCCAGCTTTGACCCATTTTTTGTTTATGACGGCATTTAAGTTGTCAATTTCTTTTAGAGGTTTGGCTGTGGTTCTTTGTTGATTTTGGGTTTTGCGAGGGTGCACTATTCCTTTCATTTGATTTTCAACCGTAAAAATCCCCCTACAATAGAAACAGTCCTTCCAACATTGATGTCCAGAAAAAATACACAGAGGCATACACTGCCCTCAAAGTCAAGGGGACAGTCAAATTTTACTATATTGATGAATCAGCATTTGCCTCATCTATGCACAATGCATATGGGTATGTCCCCAAAGGCTCAAATGACAGGGTGGCTTGGTGTGCTGCTGTAAATTCACTGCCATCCTTGGCATTGGATTGCACTATTTTCCCCCGCCGCACTAAGAAAGGTCCAAAAATATCAGTCAAACCCCTTAATTCTTTAGGGGATTTGGCACACAAAGTTGACAAGAGATTTGTGCTGGCCTATCCCATGGATCCATTGCCTCTGGTTGCTCCCTCCTGGGAAGAAACATTAGTTAATTTGGATTACTTGTTGGCCTGGTGTCACCCACTTTTGAAAACTATCAGATCTACCCAATCAAGGGACGCCACATTGACGCTCAAAAAACCATATGAACTCCATATGCCTGGGAGTCCCTCTAGCCAATTAGGTAGCACTGCAGAAATTAAGATGAAACTCTCCAGTCTCCCTAGCCCTGACCAACAAAATTTCTCCTCCAGCCAATTGGATTCAAGTCCTGTAGTCATGTGATTCTTTTCCCTGCAACAACTCCCTTTTTACACAGCAAGGGGACCTCCATATAACGGAAATTGCGGGATAGTAAGAAGCTGTTTCTAAGTGGTAGGGAATTACCACCCAAATCCACATAGAGTTAATGATTAACCACCAATGTGGCTTCAGATACTGTTTTGTAAAATTTCCAATGGAGATACTAGGATTAAGTAAAACAATTAATCCTAACCAAAGTAGCCCAAGATAAATAGCCTGTGAAAGCATCAGAGTGTCTTCTGGGCAACCGCCAGAATTAACTCATTCCGCAAGTTGACTTACTATATGTCAATAATCAGAATTAAAAATACTTTAATGTCAACAGCATTGAAAAGTCAGAATTAAGTTTTAACTCATGCAGACTACTAAATTGTCAGGGATCCAGTCTCAGGCAGCCGGCCCGTTGTTTTTGGGGATAACTTGGGCCGGGTTTCTTGCGGGCAGGGCCCACCACAAGATAGGAGCTAACTTGAGAAGGTAGGATGCGGACTTCCCCACCCAAGACCAGGGGACGGCAGCCGGTATAATGGTGTCCACCGCCCCTGTGAGGGTGATGTACACTATACCAACAAGCTTGCCGGTGTGGTCAGTTGGTAAGACGGGTGAAGAAGCGGGCATTGGTTTGGGTGTTACTGGCAGTTCCATGTAGATATTGTAGGCTGGGAGATAGTTGAACTTTCCTCTAAACAGTTTGGGTGTAGAGAATATCCACAGGCCTTGGCGGTTATATCTGACAGCGGATTGGATGCAGGATAATGGATCTAGTTCAATGATTTTCTCTGGCGTGTAGTCCTTGTACTTGGGTTTTAAAGGATACTCGGTGAAATGGACAGGCCCAAAGGGTACACCAACTGGACGGAATACTGCGGGCAGTGGGGCAGGCGGACCAGAAGATCTTGAGCTGAACTGATAGACGGCAAATACAAAACACGGTAATAGCTGTATAAGCCCAAGTAACATAACCTTTTTTCAGAATGGCAATAAGTTTGGAGGGCGGGGTCCTTGGGTCTATATAGCACCCCACCTCCAAACTTAACATTTTTTGTGGGGGTCATCAGGGCATTTGTGAAGGGCAGGGCCAGGAAACTGGGGACTTGGGTCTAAAGGCAGCAAAATGGTGCTTGGCCCAAGAGTTCTTTCATTGGTTGCAGCTCCCAATTTAGCTACCTGATTATCTTGCTTTAGCATTGAGGTCATGGGGCCAGGTTGCAGGCCAGTGCCTCTTCCTTGGGTTAGCTCTTGATTGGTTGCTGGTGAAGACTTCAAACTCATAAGGCCAATAGTTGCCGGGTCACCTCCATTAGGTGTCATGATTGGCACTTCACTTAGTGCAGTACTTTCCTTGGCTTGATCTACTTTTCTGGGCAGGTCGTCTTCTTCAACATCAGCTTGCAGGGGCTCAATCCCAGAAAAATGCGGGCAGTTGATCTTGTGGTCCTCTGGCCCAGCGGCCCAGGGGAATCCAGGTTCCAGGTTTGATTCCCGCTCCTGGGCCTGAAGTTCCAGAGGGGGAAAATTGTCAATCCTGACATAAATGTTGTCACTTTTTTAATAAGCAGAAACCTGTTTCCTGAACATTTTACTTAATAAAAATTAAGCTTCAAGATACTTTTTAGGGTAATGTGACAACATAGATTTTAAAAAGTCCATAAAAAATTATAGATGATTATTAAAAAAAATTCATAAAAATACACTTTTATTTTATTTTACTATGAAATTAGCTATCTTTACTATAATAAATTTTTTCCCACTTATAAAAACAAAATAAATCTAATTTACAAAAATGTACTACATAAAATTCACGTATTATAGCAAAATATAGCAATCAGAAACAGAAATATAAAGTTTTTTCTATATTAAAAACTACAAAAAACATATAATTTACTAGTAAAATACCAATATAGGCCATGTAATACAGTCTAAAGCATCAAACTATCAATAGAAAATCAATGATTTTATAAAAATAGTATCATAAATTATTAATGAGTTATTTAGAATAACTATTTCTTTAAAAATATTATACTTAATATATATGAACTATATAAAAAATTAGGTAATACCCAATAAATTTAATTGAAAGCTAGACTGTAATAACCTGGTTGCCATTAAGAACTGTGGCAATCTTCTTGATGTATTCCCCAATCTCTGAAAGCTTATATTTGGCCTTGACAACGTCCTTGATCTTCTCTTGATACTGTTTCTCTTTGGTGATTCTCTTCTTCTTAGATGGGCGGTTCTCAATATCTCTGATGGATGCAGCAGTCTTCCCCTGTTGGACTTTGAGGTGCTCATAGAAGGTGTTGTATCTGGGCTTGATTCCAAAGGAGGACTTGATATGCTTATGACAGCCCTCCAAAGATGAAGTTGTTTTCATCTCATCCTCAAGAACTGCCTGGTAGCAGTTCCAGTTGGCTTTGGCTCTGGGCTTGCTCTGGCGCTTAGTGACCTTACGTCCAATCCACTGTGGCTCATAATATTCAATGAAAGGGTAGAAGGTACCATCATGTTTCTTGGCATATGGATCCTGGCATAGGAGCTCAAAGGCTTGTACAGCATGCTCTGGCTTTACAAAGGCTAGTGCTACAAACTGCTGAATTAAGAACTTGCACTTTCCTGATGTATCTAGACGGTGGAGCTTGCTGAGCTCAGGTAGACCCTTTAGTTGCCTGTTGACAGCCTGTCAATAATGGAAAAAACACCCCTGGACCTCTCCATCAAAGGTATTTACAAAAGCGTTATACTGGGCAGTTTCATAGTCCATGATTATAGTTGAGGGGCCAAGTGCTTTATCTTGAGCCTCTTTTTCTGCAGCAAGGGTGGCTTCATCCTTTTCATCATCATCTGGATTGGCTCTAGTGTTATGGCCAGGGGGACTCTTTCTATTACTGGGTAGGGCTTTGATGCCCTCCTGAAGGATTTTAAAGGTCCTTGTGTAGATCTCTTCTGTTGCCCCAGGAAGCAGAAAGTAGGCAAATGAGAGCATCTTGCCTTCAATAAGGGAATGTACAACACATTGTTGGTAAAAAAGGCAGGGGCATACTGCAAAGGTACTGTCACATAACCAGGTCTCTGAATCCCTCAACTGCTCCAGGTTCTGTTGTGTAGCATAGCATATAATTCTTGCCTCTGCTGTAGGACCATCATCATGTAAAAGGAATACCTCATCACCATTGAACATCTTTAACTCCTCTTTCAAGACTAACTCTCCTTGAACCATGGCTGATTTATTATGGGGGACTAGGTCACAGCGTTTGTCACATATGTACTTCACTAACTGGTTGCAGTCAGGGATGAGATTCAGGCTCTCATTACTTAGGTGTGTGGTGGCCTTAACTGCCAGATCAGAAGCCTTGAAATCTTTGGAGACTGGGACCATTTTGTAGAGGTACCACTTTAGAAGCTTTTCAATAAGATTTATTGGAGCATTGCATGTGTGCTCTCCTTTTTCACTAGTGACTTTATCCCATCCTTCTGTATTGATCCTGGCAGCACAGCTTCTATCTTCACATAAATAATGCTTGCTTCTTCCTGCTCTCTTCTGATTGTTGCAATCAAAAGCATAGCCATCACAGACTAAACTTGCACCTCCTTTGACAGACATTAGAGGGAAAAACTGAGGGAACTTCTTTGGGAGCTTAAACTCTCCTTTGATGTTACATATATTGTGAACCTTTAGGGGATACCATAGGACAATTGGTGCTTGATGATAGTCATACAGGTAATCATCAGGATCTTCTTTATTGATACTTGATGAGGAGGATGAAGGTGCTGATTTGTTAGGCGGTGGAGGGGAATTATCTGGAGTTGGATTCTTGCGCTTTCTGGACTGGGATGAGCTTGATTCCTTGGGAATTGATTCCTTTGATCTTGATTCATCTGGTCTTGACTGGGGTTCTGGACTCTTGGGTATCTTCTTTCTTCCTTGCTTGTTTAGTGGAACCTCATCTTCTTCTGATTGGTACCAGCTTGGAGAAGAGGAGGGGTCAGGGGAGGGCTCTTTGCTTTCAGGGTCTGGGGTCTTCTCTTTTGTCTTCTGTTTTGTTGAGGGCTCTTTGGCTGTTTTATTGTTGGGGTAGGGACTTTGGGCCTTTCCAGAGGCTTTGGGTACTTTCTTGGTTGACTTGGGGTTATTTTGTGGCTTCTTGGAAGATTTGTCCTACAATAATTAGAGTAGAGTTCATAAAGTAAGAATAATCATGTGAGACATGAATAAAATTAAATAATAATCACTTGTTTTATTTTTTATTATCAAGTAAATAGTTTATAGAAGTATGGAAAGTAAATTTAGAGCTAGTTTATTAGTAAAGAATAGAAAAAACCCATGTTTAAATAAAAAGTCAACATTTTGGTAGTCACAGTAGTCAAAAATATTTAATTTAGTTTGTCAGCATAAAAAAACGCTTTAATTTTGATGTTGACATACTGACAGTCAGCATTAAAGTGGAAAAACACTATGTGAATCACTTATAAAGCTTGGTTAATATTTTCCAGAGTTGGTTTTTTAAGGCCAAAATTGATTATTTTTAAATTTAAAAAAAAATTAAAGAGTTGCATATGTAACTTATAAAAAATAAATTTAGAGATTGTAGAGGGAAGTCTAAAGTACAGCCCTGGGTACTTTGGCCTGAATTACCATACCATTGTATGTGTTCTTTTTGTTAAGCGGCAGTGTTTTACTAATAAATAAGTGAAGGTGTCAACATTCAGGCAGTCAGTGTTCTTTTATAGCAACTCTCCTATTAAATCTCGCTTAAATTATGTCACTTTGTTTGCTTAGCCAAACCCCTTTGTTGCAATTTAGGCAACACGTCAATTTGACACAAAGTCAACATTATAATTACATATATAAATTCTAGTTTTAACATATGTGTTTTGGCTTAAGTGGACTTCCGGAAATAAGCTATAGTTTATCCAGTAAGTTTAAAATAACAGCAAATATCTAAATAATACAAAGAATGCTATGAAAGTTGGCATATGTCTTTTTTCAATGCTTATCTTTATATATATTCCATAAAAACAATAGTATAAAATATAAAAAGTAGTTATTTTTAGAATATTGTGTATTTTATTAAGAAATTTATGGATTCTTATTTGGGGTTGACATCCAGATATTACTTACTGTAGTCAACCGTAATGTGAAAGTACAAAGAAACTTACCTTTTCATAGTAAATTATATTAGTTTTTTAGCTTAAAATTAAGCCTTTGTTTAAATGGTGTTGACATTATGTCTGTTCCTTTTTAATTTTGCAATTCTGACTTAATAATTCACTATGAAAAATTAGCTTAGTTTTGGAAATGCCCAATTCTGGCAGATAAATACCAAAATAATGTCAACTTACTGAATGTTGACAAATTGTCAACATTCAGTAAGTCAACTTGAGGAATGAGTTAATTCTGGCAGTTGCCGTCTTCTGAATAAAATTCTGGACATTGAGATGCAACACAATTTTCAGTTTCAAAGACAGGGGGTACAATTCCAGGATCAGCATGCATGAAATTAACATTGGGCGGTGCCAACAACAAAGTTCCAACTGCAGGGCACCATCTTCCAGTAATGATTTGGCTGAGAATCAGATTGTAGGGAATATAGCGCAACAATCCAACTACAGGATGCATTTTAAAAATGTAAATTAGAAATGGGGATAAATGATTTTTATTGAGTAAAATTTTGGGAGGACTCAACTCTTAAGAGTTGAAACAGTGAAAATTATTCAATATATATCAAAAATTGACTAAGAAATACCGCCTGGATTCTGAGCTCCTATTCCTTCCACATGGTCAAGTGAGTATCTGGTCCTGGTTTTGAAGAACTTTTGGGTGATCAATTTCATGACCATGCTGATAAATAAGTTCATATCTGGTGACCCTTAAATTACATCAGTTTATCAACGTCAACTTACGGGGGGATCAGATTTGACCAGCAAACTGGAGCAGCCATAACCCATTTGTGATCAACTGTTTGATTCAAGTTGTTAAATCGGTCAGTTTTGTTAAAGGTTTTATGACTTTCCAAGCTTTCCTACTTGGCCAAATAATCCCCAGCATTATGGAACTTACTGTGACACTCCAGTCCTATGCTTGTCTATTTTTTGATATCATTAAACTTTGGAATTTTTTGCACTTTGTTTTCAAAAATTATTTGGTTGGAACCCCTGTTTTGGAGTTCTTTCAATCTGTGAGATTAGGCTGATTGACCACAAATGATCAGATTAATCATTGTACGCAGATCTTAATCAGTTACACGCTGTAATATCACTGGTCATCATTATATTAATAGATATGGCAGTTATAAGCCGTATAATTGCTAGTTTATTATAACAGATGTAACAATTATACGCCATATTATCATTCAATTATCACTTAATTAAGTGCAGTTAGTATACGCCGTGTAATTGCTAGTTTATTATAATAGATGTAATGATTATACGCTGTATTATCACTGATTGTCCCAATGTGATGTGATTATACACCATATATTGCTTGCTATATTATAATTGATGTACTTATTATACACCGCATAAACGTTAGCCAATATAGTGAATATCATTGATTACACGGCGTGTAATCACAAAATCATCAATTGTATATCACCTATTTTACCCTACCGGACGTTGTATCAACTCAGTTTAACACATCCTGATGGACCTATATGTCCATATCAAACAAGTGATATACAAGTGGCTAAGAAATACCAAGTTTGGATCAGTATTACACGGCGTATAATCAGGTTCCTTATCAGTTTGGGTCAGTATTACACAGCAGATAATCCTCTGAGTCACTAATAGATCAAGTCTTCTATTATACGGCGTATAATCCTCAATTAAACTTGTTGTATTAATAAGCAGAAGGTTTGCCAACCAGAAAAGGATCACTGATTAAGCCCTGTAAATGGAATACTGGAATTCTACCTTCCAATGTAGGAGGGCTGAACAGGGACAATTTCTAAGCACCAACTAAATACAGCATAGTTTCCCAGCGCAATAATAGGCGTGTAAGATACAGCCAATTGATAAATGACAGTAGGCTAGCTCAAGAAGAGTGTAGGCTGTAGCTGAGGTGCCATGGCCACCTGCTAAGGCCAGTAGCATATCATGTGCCAAGGACAGCCAATCAGGATGGGCGTAGCCAGCAAAGATAGACCTACTGAAAAGGTAGCCACTGAGAACTGTCTGAAAGGACAAGAACAAGGGTTGTTGCAGTATATATTGATATAGACACCTGAAAGGACTAGGACAAGTTCATAGTTACACCTGGATAGATTACAGCCGCTGGCTAGATTGTACTCCAGTATCAATAAACGTAATTATCTTCTAAGTTCTATTCTATTGTAGTCTGTAGTGCTCTTGAATAGGATTAGGTAGAGTACATTGGCAAGGCTAACATCTATCTGTAGCTTTGAACATATCAGGAATATCACAAGTTGCTCAACACAATCTATAGTTAAAGTGTTAGTTGTTCTACTAAACCTTACCTTATACTGTCCTGCTTCAAACCTGGCATCTCATCTGAAGCTCTTAGAAGAGGTTTCAGAGAATAGTCAGCGTGTAGTTACGCTTTTGCTTTCAAAAACAGCTTTCAAACTGAAGAATCTACTTAAATTTCAATGTAAAATCTATTCTTACTTTGATTTTTCTTTGAATTTTCCTATTTTTGAACTTGCTTCTTGTTCCTGTTCTGCCCAATCTACTCAAGACCATTTTCAAGCTCCTCACAAGTACCCTGCTGCTTCCTGCCTGATTTTTTGCTTGTGGGTGCCCCTGTTTGCCTCCTTTTTATTGTTTGCAGTTCAAGAAATATCATCAACCTTACCCAAATTTTGTGGAGATCACAACCATGATACTCCCTGTTTTGAAGTTTGTGGTATTTTCCTTGGCTCCATTTCTGCTGCTCCTGTGGTCAATGTTACCAGATTTGTGGACAAAAATATCCTCTTCTGCTCGCCTTGTGGGAGACAATCTCTCTAGCCTCTTGAACCTACCCAGTGGACTTCTATTCTCTGGAGAGGCCATAGTCAAGAGCTTGACCTGCAACAACCTGGATTTGGATGTCACTGACTATACCTTGCCCACTCCTGTGGGTGAGGAGATGTTGATGTCCTCTCTTATCAGCCTGGAGAAGAACAACTTGGTACCCCTCCAGGCACCTGTGGTGCTGCCTTCTGCTCTCCCTTGTATGCCCTAGTTGCTCACTGGTTTGGTACTGAAGGGATTGAACGTGTACTTCCATCAGCTGTCCCATGTGTCTTCTTTGTGGTCCCCCCTTTGAGCAGCTGTCCCAGTCCTCCACTGGGCAGCATCCTGGTGTTTTTTTTGCCAGGATGGGAGCCAAACTTAGTTTAGCCCCCCTCTTACAGCTGCAGTCCGCGCCACAGCATATTTTATGGTGGCTCTCCTTGGTCCAAAGGGGGTCAAGCTCTATCAAATATTACTAGGCTCCCACAAAAGCCATATCTTCCTATCATTCCTCTGATTAGTCCAGGAGCACCTGAGGCGCACAAGTCCAGGCTTTACCAATGTAATTGTGCTGGATAATGCTTCTCTCCATAAGGTGGAAGATATTCCTGAAGAATTTCCATCAATTGACACCAGCATTGCAGTGGGTCCCCAGAAATTGGCCATGTCAAATTTGCGCCTTCTATTCCTCTCCGCCTATTCACCCTTCTTGAATCCCATCAAGGAAGTTTTTGGGTGGCTCAAGCAAGTCATCAAGCAAGGGACCCCAACTGGGACTGAGAACCTCTTTGATTTGCTGCAGGCCAGGATCCACACCCTCCCAGCTGAGACTGTGGCCAAATTCTATGGCCACACTGATTTTTTCATCCCTGTGTGCCTTTCCAAATAGCCAATCAATTAAAGGCTTAGTGTGTCTGACTTTTTTATATTCTCTAATTTATTATTTAATATTTATTAATTATCATTTTATATTTAAAAGCTTCCAAGCCTGCAATCACATTCAGCAGGACCAGCAATGAAGGTTCTTAATGTATTTATTTTATATTATTTTTTATTATGGCATCTGAGGCTATCCTAAACATTTGATACTTGATTACGCAAATATACTTATATCACTCTTAATAAATAAATACAAAAATGAAATTAAAAAATTAAATGGTCAATGTACAACTTAGAGGTATATTTTATTAACATATATCATTTTGCTTTTATGAAAATCTTCTCCAGGATTTATTTTGCAAAACTTGTTTGCTAAAATAAAAATGATAAAAATTATTATAAATAAAAATAATCTAAAATGTAAATATATTTATTGGAAAAGAGAGTTTTAAGGGCGCCTGTAATGGGTTCTTTGGTATGTACCCACCTGGCAATGGAGGTGGCGCAAAACCTCTACTGTCACACCATAGACAGTGGATACACCCTGACTAAAATATTCACGTCAGCTGGTAAAAGGGAGTACAGTCAGGTGGGAGTGAAGCAGCAACGTCTCTGGCAAGGCTGAAGAACTGTAAATTCTAGCCAGGACCAGGGCGTCCTGGATCACATGGTCAACTGAGTTGTAACTGGGGGGACCTTCTTCCCATCCAGGGAAAGCCTGGTCTTGTCAATCCCAAGAAGGACCCCGTCCAGGTCCTCAACGTTTACATTCACCCCAAAGTAAAAGAGGAACCCCAAGTAAACCACAAGGTGAAGCCTTTGCCCAGAAAAGGCTTCAGTAAACTCACACAGCTTATTAAACACTACTAATCTACTTCTCATGTTTTGTTTTAGCAAAGGTGAGATCCATTGCCAGAAGGACCTCCATCTCTTTGGCACTCCAGGCCAGCCCAAAGTTGGCAAAGAGGATTTTGGTCTTCTTTACAGCTGTTGCATCTGCAACAGCCAGTTTTCCTACCATGCGCCCAAAGATCTCCAATAGGTAAGAGAGTGTATGCTCCAAGGGAAGCAGAAGCAAGAAGCCACATGAGCCCATCCCATCTCTGGTATGTTCTTAAATGGGAGCCTCTCTAGGACGTCCCAAATAAGCTCAATGAAGTTTACACAGTAAACTCTACTGAGAAATACTGGGTCCAGGCAGACCAGTTGAGCATCCTTGTAGGCAGTAACTGCCCACTTGGATGCCCCCTTGCCATGCATCAGCCCAGCTAACGCCTCCCAGGACATCAGAAAGGTACCATAAACACAGTCATCTAGCTCGCGCAAAACAGGGGGGATAGAAACAGCTGCCTTGCCACATGATTGGTGTAGTTTGTGTAGAATGTGGCAGGGACAAAGGGGACCAGGATCCTGCAGATTTCACCTTTATATTTTCTAAAAAAAAGGTAAGTATTTTGAAATCTTTATTAAATTTGATTATTAGGTTACCTTTGCGTGTTTCCTCTTTGCCCCCAGCCTCAGCTGGCTTGGCCATTCTTGGTATAAACAGTTGGGCAGGCAATTCTTTATCTTCAGTTCTTTCTTGCTTGGCTGGCTTAAGATGTGCATACATCTTAGGGTTGTTGACCCAGACAGACGGTGCAGAGAGGGTAAATGATTTGAAATGGAGGCCCTCAACTACAGTTTTTTGAACTTTGAGAAGACACTCAATTGTTATTTTGGGGGTGTCTGGCATCTTGGCCATAAATGCCTTGGCAGACACCTTGTCAATTTTATCCCCAGTAAGGACGGCAGCATTGACTTTTGCCTTGACCTTGCAGTCAATGTCTTTTATTTTTGCAATTGCCAAGTTGAGGTTCTTTAACAGCTTCTCCAATTCTCTCATATGATTTTTTACTAATCTTTTCATATGTTTTTATAGCTTTTACCCCAATAAAATCTGTATTATTCTGATACTATTGCCTCTTTGTTTATTCCTGTTTGTTTTCCCATCTACTACATTATCCCATCTTTTTTCCCATTGTGTATATGTTTTACGCTCATCTCAATATGTGTGTTGTTTGCTTTGTGTTGGCATTGTTTCCTTAATTGCCATATTATTTTTAGTACCCAAACACAGCCCCTTGTGAAAATATTAACAACAATTTAGTGATCAGCTAAATTTGAATTAGAAAATTATAGGTTAACTGTTTTTAGATAAAGTTTTTACTGATCCAAATTCAAAACCTTAATGATAAACTTTAAGCCAATCAGGAGCCAAGTGATAAAGTGATTGTTGTGACATAAAGGGTCATTCAATAATTCTTTGATGCATGTGCGCTAGTTAATATGATTGGCTGGTTGTTTTGCTATTGTGTGCTATTGCCGCTGTGGCAAGTTGTTGATGGACTAGTGTTAACCCAGCAGCTGATTGAGCACTAGTCTATCAACAACTCTCTACAGCAGCAATGGCGCACAATGGCAAAACAACCTGCCAATCAGATCAATTAGCGCACATGCATCAAAGAATTATTAAATGGCCCTTTATATCACAAAAATCACTTTATCACTTGGCTCCTGATTGTCTTTGAGTTTATCATTAATGTTTTAATTTGGATCAGTAACTACTTTATCTAAAACATTTAACACTATATTTATCTAATTCAAATGTTGACAATCACCAAATTATTGTTAATATTTTCACAGGGGGCAGTGTTTGGTTGCTAAAAATAACTGTGTTCTGAATCTAGATACATGACATAGTAAATATATGATTTTATAGAAATAAGCTGAACATAAAGAATAAAACCAACTATAAACAAATAGAACATGAACAATTTAAATTCAAAATAAAGATAATATAAATAGAAAATGTTTGGTGATATGGAGTTTATTGGGGGCGGGGAAGAGAGATGCCTAGTAGGTGGAATAGTGTGGGAAGGAAGGCGTAGAGCTGGTGCTTGCCTGGGGGGTCTGTGATTGGGTGGGTGGGGCTGGAAGGTGGGGGGTATTAGTGTTGGGGGTGGAGGCAGGAGGATTTTGTGTGATGGTCACCATATACCACTTTTCATATTCCTTGTCTGGAATTGCCTTGACTGGCTGGTAGGTGGCTGTGGCACGGGGTGGGAGGCACTTATCCTTGTGTGATTGGTTGCCCATGTTCACATGGAAACCCATTTGGGCAAACAAGTCAGCCACCATTTGGTGACTAAAGAGAGAATTGTGGTCAAGGACCCCAAGATAGAGGTCATTGAAAGCCTGAGAGCAGCGCTTCTGGAGTGTATCTCTAATATTAAAGAACAAGACATCAGTCAGAAGGATGTCTGTGTGACTGGTGGGGTACACAGAGGCCTGGTGCCCACGTTTCTGGATGGCCTCAAGAGCAGTGGAGATACCCTCCATCTGGTGGCTCAAGAAAGCCTGGTACTTAGAATTTGAGCTATCCCAGGAGTTGAGTAATCCACCAAGGATGTGGCTGTACTTGTAGCCATCAGTGAAATCTTGGTTTTTCTGATAATATACAGAACCCTTGGCTGAAACATCCAGAAACACACCAATGAATGTCCCCTTCTTGATCTTCTTCCTTCCTTTTTGGGTGGCAGCTCTTCCTTGCTAGCCAAAATCATCAAAAGCTATTGATAGCTTGTAGTAGGAGATGAAGATGATGTCATCTGTTAGACTAGTCAAGCATTGGACCAGGGTGGATTTGATGGCAGGATCATACAGGGAATCCTCAGCACCATCACATTGATCACCGGCAACATTGGTAAGAATCCATATTGAAGCCACCTTTCCATGCATTAAGAGCTGCACCATGCGCTCAGACACCCAAATGCCATGGTGTGCAAGTTGCTTCTGGACCTGGGTCAAGGAAAGCTTGGGGTCCCACTGGAAAAGGTCAAGCATGATTGGGTAGGCTTCTGTGATTTGGGACTTGGGGGCCTTCTTGGGCTTCTTGGCTGTCTTGATCAGATTCCCTTTGTTCATTAGGTTGTTGAACTCCCGTATTATGGTGGCTTGGGTAAATTTCAAATGGTCAGCAATCTGATCCCAGGACAGAACCTGCAAGTTCAGCGCCACAATTTCCTGGAGAATTTAGGCGGTGATGATTTGTTGCTTGGGGCGCTGGGACACGGAAGCTGAAGCCTGATTGGCTGTAGGGGGCAGGTTGGATGGTGGCAGAAATCTGTTCTGAATTGAGGTTGCCATCCTGATTGGTTGGC
The DNA here is from genome assembly GCA_014839935.2 of Entomophthora muscae. Lineage (NCBI taxonomy): Eukaryota > Fungi > Entomophthoromycota > Entomophthoromycetes > Entomophthorales > Entomophthoraceae > Entomophthora > Entomophthora muscae. The sequence goes on along the minus strand of QTSX02002182.1, from coordinate 183,475 downwards.
AGGAAGCTTGTGTGGGGGTGGGTATGGGAGCAGGGGCAGAGCTAGACACTACGTGACTACTGAACAAGTCAAAGCCATATGGGTTGGGGGTCAGGTATAGGTCAGCTTCCTCACTGCCTGCCTCAAAGGCTTGGGTATAAACAGGTGCCTCCACGCCCTGAGCGGCAACAGTGCCCATGTTGACACTAAAAATGTTGACAGTGGCCATGTCAACACTTTTAATGTCAACACTATAGTAAAGTGACAACTCAATTTTACATAATGTAGTCTCCTGGATGTCAACACTTTTTTAAGTAACGGCACACTTCACCCTGAACATTTTTAACATAAAAAATATATTTTTAAATACTTTATTATACTAAAATGACCACAGGAAATTCAAACCTGAAATAAAATGATTACTATAAGTAAAAGAAATAAGGAGATATAAGCAACTATTTTTCAATTTACTATGTAAATTACACTCTTTATTATAAAGTTATTTTTTATTCCCATAGAAATTAAAATTCCAATGAACCAAAAATAAAGATATTTTATATATCATAATAACTACAAAATATAAGAAAATACCAACTCTAAATTTATTATACTTTATATAAGCACAACTGGAAAAATCTCATGCCTTAAAGATAAATTAACAAAATATAAGGTATTTCTTACAAAACCACATTGAAACTTTATCTGAAACTTACAATTTATAACTAAAAAATTATTACTATATAAATAAAATTAAAAAATATAAAAATACAAAAGTAAGAACAATCCAGGCAAAACAAAGCAAAGTTTATTAGGCTAATTAAACCCACCAGCAAGAGCAGTTGTGACATCTTCAAGGTCTTTTTTATCTCTGCCACCTTGTATTTTTTCTTCACCACCTTTGGCACTGCCTCCTGGTATTCCTGCTCTTTACTCTTCTTCTTCTTGGGGGCCACCTGGTTGGCCAGGTTGCAAAACTTGGAGACATTTCTGGCCTACTCCTCCTATATCTTGGCAAAGAACTTGTTTTATTTGGGGTTGGACCCAAACTTGGTCTTCAAGTGCTTGTACCAAACCTCAAGGCTGGAGGAGGTCTTCATCTCCCCCTTGAGGCAGGCGCCCTGGCAATTCCAAGGGGCAGTAGCCCTGCTCTTTCCTCTCTGGGCAGTCACCTTCTTGCCTACCCATTGCTTTTCAAAGTACTCAAGGTAACCCTTGAAAATGGTGGAGTGCTTCTTCATGTAAGCATCCTCCAGGAGGGCCTCAAAGCCAAGCTCAGTATGCTCTGGCCGCACAAAAGCCAAGGCAGCAAACTGGGTGATGGCAAAGCTGCACTTCCCTTTACCATCATTAAGATACTTGTCAAAAAGCTCCTTCTTGCTCTTGAGATTCTTGATGAGGGCCTGCCTAAAATGGAAGAAGCAGCCCTGTACTTCTCCACTGAAGGTGGCCTCAAAGGCTCTGAACTGAGCTTGCTTAAAGTCCATTATGATCACCTTTGGCCCAAGTGAGTACACATGAGCTAGCTTCTCTGCGGCTAGGGTGGACTCATCCCTCTCAGTGGAGGAAGGGTTTTCTCTGGTGGCGTGGGTGGGAGGGAGGAGCTGGTTGGTTGGAAGGGAGCTCAAAGAATCCTGGACAATTTTGAATGCTCTGGTGTAGACTTCTGTCTTGGCACCAGGCAAGAGGAAGAACACAAGGGGGATGACCCAGTCATTGAACTGCCCATGCAAGACCCAAAGCTGCTTGAAGATGGTTGGGCAGGTTGCAAATGTGCTGTTGCACAGCCAAGTGGTAGCAGTATTGAGCTGCTCCAGGTTTTGGGTTGTGATGTAGGCAATGATATTATCCTTTACTTCCTATCCATTGTCATGGAGCAGGAACATCTCTCCATCCTCGGTTTTCTTGAGGGCATTATAGAGGACCAGATCTTCAATGATGGTGGCGCTCTTGGCCAGGGGGTTTGAGGCTTTACGCCTATCACTCATAAACTTGACCAACTGGGTGTGGGTTGGCACCCTCTTGAGGTTGGTGGAGGAGAGGTACTTGCACACAAGCACCGCTAGCTGAGTTGGGGAAAGGTCCTTTGAGGTGGGCATGACCTGCATCAGATACCATTTGAGAAGGCAGACAATGGTTATGTTGGGCATCACACAAGTGTGCTCACCCTTGATGGTTTGTATCAAGTACCAGCGCTCAGTATTGAGACACACAGAGCAGGAGTTGTCCTCACAGGTATAGTACTGGCTCTTGAAGCCCTGGTTGGCAATATTGTATGATAAGATGTAACTGTTGGCCACCATGACTGGCCTACCTTTGACACTCATGATGGGAAAAAACTTTGGTAGGGAAGAAGGAACCTTAAACTTCCCGTCAATGTTGCAGATATTGTGGGCCAACAGAGGGTCCCATGGGCCAGCAGGAGCATGGCAGAAGCCAAGGAAGTAATTGAGGCAGGGCTTTATATCATCCCCAGATGAAATTGAAGGGGGGAGTTTGGTGGGGGGAAAGCAGAAGGGGGCTTATCTTGGTGCTCCTCATGTGCAGGAGACTTATCCTTGGGTGGGGTCTTTTTGGCCTGGCACTGCTTCTTGACAGGCTCTTCATCTGAAGCCAAGTTGTGGAAACTGTGATCTGTAAGGGAACCATCAGTTTTTCTCCCCCAGTGGAGTGAGCAAGGCTCTTTTCAGGAGAGGGCTCAGGGGAGGGCTCGGGAGTGGCCTTCTTTGATGAGACAGAATTCTTCTTGGTGGCTTTAGTGGGCTTGGAGGGACACTTAGTACCATTTGGTTGTTTTGAGGTGTTCTTGTCCTAAAATAATAAGTAAAGGGGTTTAAAATAAAGCAATGTATTTAAAAGACAAACAAAACAACTTAAAAAACATAATATATAAAAAGTAAACTTTATATGGCTTTTATTGGCATTTAAAAGGTAAAAAATACTTGTATAGTTTTTATTTTATTATAGTTTTAAATAAAAAATTAATAATTAAGAGAAATATGTAAAAGTATTATATTTAGATATAGATTTTCATTTTAAAAATTAAAAATATGAAAGAGAAAAGGTAAAAATACAACATATCAAAAAATCAGATGGTTTTTGTGAGAATTGGGGAGCAGGTTAAGAGGAAATAAAACCAAGCTCTCAACCACAATAAAATTGCAGTTTCAGCAACAACCAAAATGATGTTGCCAACAATTCCTGGGTAGGTCAAAGGGGGGGAAGGAGTCAACTGAACACTGCAAAGCAACAGATAAAACCAAATGACCAAAATTACTAACAAATTTTGAACTTTATTAGATTAGAGAATGATGAAGCAAGATCTTTTACAACACTTGCATTCATTTAAGGGATGTGATAGGATTAGAGTGGTAGATTGAATATCACAAACCAATTGACCAATGATGTGAGTGGATACAAATGCATTTCTTGAGGAAGGAAGATCTTGACAAATTTTGAATGGACGTAGTTAAAAGGAAAACTGAACCAACTAACATCAGGAATATGCTTTGGATGCAATTATCACTGCTCCCAGCCTCTCTTGCACATGATATTTAACCAGAGGTGTCTCTTGGGTGGGTTAGGTGGGGCATCTTCAGAATAATTCTAAAATATTAAATTGATGGTCTTTCTTGGGCTTTTTCAGTAATCTTTCAGATAAATATTCAAACATAATTTGGTAGAAATTACCAAGCATTTGGCAGGAATTGAATTGGAGGCCTAGGGGGGAGGCGTAAGTTTACATTATCCTTTCCTATTAAAGGAGTAGGGGACCAGCCAGGGACTAGAGCATGAAAGAGTCATCAGCCAACTTAGGAGACCTTCAAAAGGCCAATCTGGAAGCTAGTTATAAGGAAGGCTTTCATGAGGCACATATTTTTGGAGGGATCAGATTGAACATTTTTCCAAACAACAATAGAGAATTGTTATTGGTGTTCACACTTAATTGCAAGCATCTTGAACAACTACTATGCAGACATGATGAGGAAGGGCGCAGGAAGGACAAGACAAAATAAATTTGCCTCTGCTAGGACCAAAAGGGTGGGACAGGGTGCAAGGGCAGGAAGGAACAAACCAAAGCCAGGGGTGAGCTAACCAGACTGATGGCCAACATGAGACTAAATCTCATACAATCTTATATTTTAAGATGACAGCTAAATAAGGTTAGGGGCACCACCAACCAGGAGAAGGGACAAGAACAGAAGGGAAGGACCAAAACCAAGATCAGGGTGAGCTATCCAGACTGATGGTTGACATAAGACTAAATCTCATACAATCTTATATTTCAAGATGACAGCCAAATAAGGGTAGGGGCACCACCAATCAGGAGAAGGGACAATAACAGAAGGGGAGGACCAAAACCAAGATCAGGGTGAGCAATTCAGACTGATGGCTGACATGAGACTAAATCTCATACAATCTTTTATCAAAGATGACAGCCAAATAAGGATAAAACTATCACTGACCAGGAGAAGGGACATGAACAGGGGGAACCAAAGCCAAGAGGTGAGCAATCCAAACTGATGGCTGTCATGAGACTAAATCTCATACAATCTATTATTTCAAGATGGCTGCCAAATAAGGACAGGGGCACCACTGGCCAGGAAAAGCAGGGACAGGGGGAGCAGGAAAAGACAAGCAGAGCTCACAGTGTTTTGGTTTTATTGCAATATGCCAAACCATAGAGTCTCAAAACACCAAGAGGCTCAGGGACCAAACAGAAGCTACTGACAAGTTGGCAGCAGCAAAATAAATTGCCTAGGTGATTTGAAGACAAGATTTCTTTTTCCAGAAGTCAGAAAATCATACACTCACAGTCCAAGCACTTTCAGAGGCACTATCCTATTGTTGCAACCAAGTTTCTAGCCTTGCCTGCTAACGTATCTTACAATACACAGGGGCACTTGATGAGTTGCCCCTTGACGTATATAATGTTATGCATTAATCTGATGGCAATGTCAAATGGCGGGTACTTCATCCTAATTAGGAGTGTTGCCAATCTGACCTGCTGATCCCCGCACAAGTTATTCCTTGGCTCCAAACCCTACATGGAACTCCCCACTATGCCACCCCCTTGTGGCCTTGTGGCTTCCCCATTTAGTATATTAAGCACAATATCCTACAATAAACAAGACCTTATTCTTATTATTCTGTCCTTTCCTATTGGACTGTTGTCTTCCCAATCCCAAGTACTGAACTCTCATTGGTTCAGTTGCAACAGTGGTAGCAGAAGTAGGTTTACAACCTATTTTAAAAACAAAATTCCCCCAAGAAAGGACAGAGTACGGGCTGTATGGCTACTCCACAACAAGAGACGTTCCTTCTAATCCCCAAGGGGGACATTCCCAAAGGTTATGTCATCTATCAAGATCAGCTAGTTCTCACCAGTGTATACAATTGGCTCCGCCTCAGGCAGCGTGATGCTAGCGTCACCCCGCCACAGTTGGACCTGTCCCAAGGTATGCTCAACCTCCAACTAGAGTCCTTCACTGGCGGTGTCAAAGGAGCTGACATTGTCAGTAGGCTCCAGTCCACCAAAACGCACCTTTTTATCTGTCAGGTCCCTGATGCCAGGGATCCAACCTGTGGGGGTTCCTGAGGACTTGCGGGCAGACAGCCCGCAGGCCCAGCAGGGAGAGCCCACCACAGGATTGGGGCTAACTTTACATCATAAGATAACAATTTTCCAAGGATTGACCAAGGTCCACTTGTAGGCACCATGGAATCAATCAACCCAATGAGGGTGATATACATCACCCCAAATATTTGAGTGGAAGTGGATTCATCAGTGGCAACGGATTCTTGCAGGTGGTTGGGCCAAGGGGTGAGGGGCGGCGTCATTGGAACCAAATATGCAGGCAGGAAGTTATACTTGTCTTGGAATAGTAGAGGAGGTATGGTGATTTTGATGCCTTCTCTGTATACAGTTTCAGTCTAGTTCTAGCTTCAGGGTTGTGGATGAGGATCTCCTCCAGAGTAAACTCAGAATACGCTGGGTTGGGTGGGTACTCGGTAAAATGTACTGGGCCAAAGGGAGCTCCTGGTGGACGGTAAAGTTTGGGCAGCTGGTCCGCGGTTTCTTGGGGTAGGTGAACACGTGGGGCAGAGCCGCAAGGAGTATACTGTAGATGAAGTAAAACTAATAACAAGTATGGTATGATCTGGTTGAACCAAAGGTTCATGTCACTTTATTGCAAGGATGGCAATAGGCATCTTCCTGGCGGCCCAGGGTATAAGTATGCCCATCTGTCATGGCAAAACTTTCAAAGGTTTTCATGGCCCGGGTTTCCCTGTCTGCTAGGTCCTCACAGCCCTTGGTGGCAACAATTGTGGGGGTTATTTCATTGGCTGACTTGCAACTAGAGCACTCTAATTCCTTAACCAGGTCACGGGACAGGTCATCTCCGGGTGGCCTGTTTCTTATAGAAGGTATCTTTGTTTCTTCTTCTGTAGTGGCCCAGGTTATTCCAGGGTCTGTGGCTAACCCAGCCTGTTGATTGGTTGGGTTAACAGGGACCTCTAGCGCGGGGGGTATTGTTGTAGGCAAACTTGGTTCATCAGACTTTAGTAGATTCTCCGAAGTCAAATCTGATTCTAATTCAAACCCCAAAAACTGTGGGCAGCCGGGTGGCTGGCCCTGCGGGCTGGCGGCCTGCAGGGGCATCAGGGTTTGACTCCCATAGTTGAGGCCTTTTGATTATCATAGTTGACAGGAGTTTGTCACTTGTGACACCTGAGTCCATGTGGGTTGCCACTGCATCTGGCCGCCTTACAGGGCCTGCTGCCGTGTGGTTCACCAACTGGGCCAGCCAGGAGTTTGACGTCACCTGGGCAACATTTTGAGACGCCGCCAAGTCCCAATATAGTGAAACCTTCTCTCCCATCATCTTGGGGACTCCCCTCTTAGCCATCAAGCAGACTGGTTCTGTCCCTGAGCATCTCGCCGCTTGGCAACAAGCCCTTGCTGCTGCACCCAAAGCAGTGACCAATGGGAACGCCATGTTGCTCACTCTCATTATTAATGAGTTAAAACCCCATATTTGCAAGTGGGTCCCTGTTGGCCACTGTACCTCTATTGAAAACTGCTATAAAGCCATTGTATAGGCTAATAACCAGGCTTCAATGGGCTTCTGCTACACCAACAATGCTCCACTCCAACCACGTCCTGCACCTAACAATGGCCAAGGTCAAGTGGGCTGTTGCCAACCTTGCCAACAAGAAAGTGCAACTAAACGCCCCCGCAAGGGGAGCTCCAGCTAGCGCTAATTGAGGACCAGGGAAAAGCCTGGGGGTTGTAGCAACAAGAGGCCTTACAACCCCAACCAAGCCATCCTCTCAGCCCTTGCCTGCAAAAAACTCCCGCAACTACAATCTTCACGAGGTTGAAACTCTGGACGTCTTTCAGGTCCATAGTGATGGCCCTGTGTTGCAAGCCGCCCACTCCTCAAATAAAGTAACACGCTTGTCCTATCCCTTCTGTTTCTGTGGGAACACCCACAAGCTACTAGTAGATACCGGGGCCAACCACACCATGGTAGATCAAGCGTTTGCTGACTCCCAACAATTAGATCAAGTACCCAGCAGATTCAAAGCATTACATGTAGCTGATTCCTGCAGAATTGCCATCACCCACAAGACAGTGCCCTTCTCAGTAAGGATGGGAAACATCCAAGTTAAGCTCTCTGGGCCAATCATGGCAGACCTCAGCCACAACGTAATTTCTGGCCTCAACTGGCTCCGGCATAATTGCCCCTACATTGACTGAGATACCTCTGTCATCACCCTCAATAGAAATGGGTGGGTTTTCAGATTTACCCCATAAAAATGAACAAACTACTACATGACACTGTGTTTGTCAGAATGACAGAAACAGGCTCATATGATTTCAAGGGGGGAGACTAGACTTTAATCAATGTTCAGCTGAAGTTATCTGTGCAGAACCATCTGCAGTCCCTCCCTTATCAACACCACCACCAGCGCTAACTGCACTCCTCAAGGAGTACAAGGACGTATTCAGTGAAACACTTGAACAACTACCTCCACCCTGGGAGATCCAGCACGCTGTACAATTTCAAGGATTTTTACCTAAAGCACAACCATTATACCATCTCACACCAAAGGAAGATAAAACCCTCTGCCAGCACCTTGTGAACGCGCTTGATAAGGGCTTCATTTGCCCCTTGCTCTCTCCATACAGGGTGGCGGTCTTCTTTGTAGCCAAGAAGGACGGGTCCCTTTGCCTGGTCACAGACTACTGTGCTCTAAATGAGGTGATGTTTAAAAATAAATACCCCCTGCTGCTGATTGACAACCTGTTTGATATACTCTCAGGCGCAAAGGTCTTTAGCAAGATTGATCTCACTGCAGGGTACAACCAGGTCTGCATTGCACCAGGGGATGAGGCAAAAACTGCCTTCTGCACACGCTACGGGTTGTTTGAGTGTCGTGTCATGAGCTTTGGAATGATCAAAGCTCCCTCCACCTTTGCCATGTTGATGAACAAAGCCTTTAAGGAATTGATTGGAAAGTGTGCGGTGGTGTACCTTGACAACATTATTGTCTTCAGTCATGATCAAACCATGCACCTCCAACACCTCTGTGCTGTCCTCAACACCCTTTGGGAAAACCAGCTAAAAGCTAAACCCTCCAAATGTGAGTTTCTCAAGTCAGAGTTGTTATTCCTTGGGCACACCATCTCTGCCCAAGAGATACGGCCCAACCCTACCAAAATCAAGGCAATCACTAACATGCCGCCCCCCCACTGATGTGGGCCAGGTGCAGACATTCTTGAGGATGGTTGCCTATGTACGCAAATTCATCCCCAATTGCAGGAAACTAATTGCACCTCTCACTGAGCTCCTCAATACCAACCAGCGCTTCCATTGGACCCCTGCCAGAGATCAAGCTTTTGAGACGTTGAATCAAAGGCTCACAACAGCACCAGTACTGCAGTTTCCCAATAAAAACTGTCAGTATGAACTTGAGACCAATGCATCTAATAGGGCCACAGGGGGCGTGCTAAGGGTAGAAACTGACAATGGCGCCTTCCTCCCCATAGCATATGAATCCAGGAAGCTCACTGACTCAGAACAACGTTATCCCATCCACAACAAGGAGCTGGCAGCCATTGTACACTGCGTTGAGAAGTGGCGTTGTTACTTGGAAGGTGTGACCTTCCCACTCTGTGTTCTGACGGACCACAAGTCACTTCAATACTTCAACACGCAATCCCATTTGACACGCCGCCAAGCAGGATGGGTTGAGCGTCTATCCCCCTATCAGTTACACATCAAATATAAGCCTGGAAAGGAACTTGTCACAGCCAACGTCTTTCATGGCTCTACGTAACGTTCATCACTGGGGACAACACTTTGGACCCAGACTGGCCCATGCTCTACCTGCGCCCTGAGGCAACCTGCTACAAGGGCCTTAACTTGGTCACCATTTTCAAACTAAAGGACAACAAGAGTCAGTTCACCACCAATGCTGGTAACGTCTGCCGCCGGGCAGAGACAGGTGAAAAGACGCCGTACATTCCCGCCACACAACAAGGAGACACCATCTTGCACTACCACCAAACCTTGGGTCACATCAGAGGGTGTAACCTCTTTGAGATTATGAAACATAAGGTCTGGTGGCCGCGCATGTGCCAAGACATCTTGGACCTCCTTGAGACGTGTGTGTTGTGTGAAAATAATACATCCAAACCTGCACCTCCCAAGTCTGTCCTACCCATCAAGGCTATGGAACCCTTCAAACAGTGGGCCTTCAACATTGTGGGACTGCTTTCCAAAGACAGACTGGGTAAGAAGTATATTATCACTGCTATCAACTACTTCACTTGTTGGCCAGTGGCCTGGGCCACAACCAACCACACCGCCACCGCCATTACCCGCTTTATTGGCAAGGAAATTGTGGCTCGCTTTGGGCAACCCAAGCGTCTCATCACAGATGGCAGACCCAAACTTGTTGGACACGTTATGAAGGCATACTGCGTCAAGAACGCGCTCCAACATATAGTCCTGACCCCCTATCATCCACAAGCCAACAGACGCGTGGAACAGTTAAACGGCTCCCTGGTTCAACTGATTGCCAAGCTCTCACAAGAGCACCCTAACACTGCGTGGACTGAACATCTTCCCACCGCCTTACTGATCCTGCAAGCAAGAATCAACTGGGGCACTGGGTTCAGCCCTAACACCCTGGCCTTTGGAACACCTGACGGTCTGACAGGGGTTGAACAGGGGAAACCACAGCCCAAGGTTCCTGACAAGCCTCTCTTAGTGCCAACTCCCTCCCTAGACCAATGGCGTGCCAAAGCCTGAGAGATTGAACACAAGCAGATTGCAGGAGGGCCAAAACACCTCAAAGCTAGATACACCATAGGTGAACCCGTCTATACCCTCAATCCCAATTCTGCTAAATTAGAGCCCAACCACCTAGGGCCCTTCAAGGTAGCTGCTGTCTATGACAACCACACCTATCAACTTGAGGATGCCCAGGGAAACACCAAGAAACTTCACCACAATTGCTTGCGTCCCTTCTGTGCCATCCCCACACAAAGGTTGTTCATGCAGACCTTCCCAGACCTTCCACAGACTCCAGTCCTGGTTTCTGATAACAAGAAGGGAGCAAGGGGGGGTGTTGCAACTGAGTTTCCAGCCTTGCCTGCTAACGTATCTTACAATACATAGGGGCGCTTGATGAGTTGCCCCTTGACATATCTAATGTTATGCATTAATCTGATGGCAATGTCAAATGGCGGGTACTTCATCCTAATTAGGAGTGTTGCCAATCTGACCTGCTGATCCCCGCACAAGTTGTTCCTTGGCTCCAAACCCTACATGGAACTCCCCACTATGCTACCCCCTTGTGGCCTTGTGGCTTCCCCATTTAGTATATTAATCACAATATCCTACAATAAACAAGACCTTATTCTTATTATTCTGTCCTTTCCTATTGGACTGTTGTCTTCCCCAATCCCAAGTACTGAACTCTCATTGGTTCAGTTGCAACACAATCAGCTTTTGTCAAAAAAGTGAGAAGCTCTTTGATTATAGGATTATACTTCAAATTGGATGATTTGTATAGAACTTCAAGGGAGATGGTTTGGATAAAATTCCAAATGTGATGGTTCAGATCAACTTCAAATGGGGCGGTTTGGGTGTGAACTTCAAGTGGAATGGTTTAGATTGAACTCTAAATGAGGTGTCTTGATTTGAATTCCAAATTGGAAAGTTTGAATCAAATTCCAAATTGGATGATTTGGATCAACTTCAAATAGGATGATCTAGATTAAAATTCAAGTGTGCTAGTTTGGATTGAACTTCAACTGCCGCCCAGTTCCACTGGTTGACTAAGAAACCCAGGGAGCAAGCCAGCAGAACCACAATTATAGGTCAAATAAAAACCATGAAGTAACCTGTATGCCAAGATAGCTGATGATGCAAGGAAAAACATGCAAGCTAAGGTAAAACAAAAACAACAGGAGAGTAAGCTAGGCCAGGGGATAGAGGAACAAGCCTCAAAGGGGCGCAGATGATTTGTGGATGAAGCAAGATGCAGCAACTAAACTTTGGACTCAAACATTTCCAATGTAATAGTCAAAAAATTGAAACTGCAAGTCCAACCAGTGGCAAAAGACTCAAATGCCTGAAAAATGACTGCATCATTATATGAGAATTGGGGAGCAGGTTAAGAGGAAATAAAACCAAGCTCTTGACCACAATAAAATTGTGGTTTCAGCAACAACCAAAAGGATGTTGCCAACAATTCCTGGGTAGGTCAAAGGGGGGAAGGAGTCAACTGAACACTGCAAAGCAACAGATAAAACCAAATGACCAAAATTACTAACAAATTTTGAACTTTATTAGATTAGAGAATGATGAAGCAAGATCTTTTACAACACTTGCATTCATTTAAGGGATGTGATAGGATTAGAGTGGTAGATTGAATATCACAAACCAATTGACCAATGATGTGAGTGGATACAAATGCATTTCTTGAGGCAGGAAGATCTTGACAAATTTTGAATGGACGTAGTTAAAAGGAAAACTGAACCAACTAACATCAGGAATATGCTTTGGATGCAATTATCACTGCCCCAGCCTCTCTTGCACATGATATTTAACCAGAGGTGTCTCTTGGGTGGATTAGGCGGGGCATCTTCAGAATAATTCTAAAATATTAAATTGATGGCCTTTCTTGGGCTTTTTCAGTAACCTTTCAGATAAATATTCAAACATAATTTGGTAGAAATTCCCAAGCATTTGGCAGGAATTGAAGTGGAGGCCTAAGGGGGAGGCGTAACTTTACAGTTTTATTATGTAAAACATAAAGTTTTATATGTGAGAAATGAAAATTATTGACATTATGAGTTATGATTAGTAAAAAAAGCTGAATTCTCACTGTCAATTAGAAAAATTGTAGACATTGTATTTGACAACATTGTCACTGTCAACATTTTTTTGAAAATTTACTATGTTTTTTCATAGTACACTTAATTAAATTTACACAGGCTAGCAAATATTAACTGTTTTCTGTGTGTTTTTGTTTACATAATAAAATAAAATAAAAACATATAAAAATAAGTTAAAAATAATCAAAGTTAAGTATTTCTTTATTAAATATAATATTTTGGGGGTGAGAATATGATATTTTACCATTGTGTATATTGAAAGTTCTTAAGAAAGTTGTATTCAGTAATGAAAAGGGTAAAGTGTTGACAACGTCACTTACAACATTCTTTATAGGAGGTGGCATATTAATTTAAGCTTAATTGCGCCACTCTGATTTGCTTAACTCCACCCCAGCGGATGATCACAAGCAAATAGACAACTTTCTGAGTGTTGACATTATTTTCAATAATAAATTCTATAGTAACTTACATAATAACTCACACTTAAATTATTGGATTGTTGTTAGCCACCAATCCATTTATGATATTAAAGCCAAAATAAGTACCACATATATATTTATAAGATGAATATTTTAACAATTCACTGTATGTGCAATGTCTTTTTCTATATATTAATTTAATAAAAATTTCTTAAATGTTCACTTAATTTTTTGCTATAGATGTTTCAGTTTTGTTATTAAAAATAAGTTATGCTTAAAAAGTGTTGACATTGACACTTCTATGTTGTGAAAACAAATAAAAAATAAACTAATTTTTATTAGTAAATGTAAAGAAAAGTTTGATTAAAATTTTTTATTAAGCTTAATATTAAATTGTGTCAAAATGGCCACAATTTTGTCGTGTTTTCTGGGTTTGCACCCCTGAACGCTTTAAAAAAATTAAGCTAGGGCAACTAGCAAAAACATAAGAGATTTAGAGTTTTGAGTCAACAGTGACCATGTCAACAAAGTGTTGACATGGCCACTGTTGACATTTTTAGTGTCAACATGGGCGCTGTTGCCCCCTGAGCCTTGCCTCCATTGAAGCTGGCTTGGCTGCAGGTGCTGTTGAAACTGTTGCTGCTGAAACCATATTGAACTAAAACCTAGGATAAAATCACTAAAATTAAAGCTTAAAATTATATGATTTATTTTTATTGTGATCACCATTCCATATTTTAAAGGTTCTCAAAACCATTATACACAAATAAGGATTATAAAAATGAGTAAAATGCCTCTGTTCCTAAATTGGATAGCTGTTGATTGACTGCTAAATTGTTATTCTTCTATTTTAGGCTGCTCATACTACACATCTTGTGCAACTCTATTTCATTATGTGCTTGTGGAATCTTGCTTATAGATTGCTCCAATTTTGTTTCATTTTAGTCCTTCTGTTGGTGCCTCATATGAATCCTGATTGGATTATAATATACTCCAGAACAGCATCCATTCATCTCACTTGTTGCGTCAGTCATTTTGTTTGTGGTTTGAACTACACCACTTGATGTTTGATATAATTTTGTATAATGGGCTAGTGAAATTTTGTTTTTTATTTGGCATTTCATTTATTAACCAATTTTTTTAATTAATTGAATCCTGTATCTTGCGCAACTTGGAATTTGTTCAAATCTGAAATCATTTTGTTAAAATATGAGGTACTTTTGGTTGTTGCCATAGCTTTTAATCCTACTGTGTTTCTATTCATTCTCATCCTTTCTATTGGCTTGTTGTCTTCCCCAATCAAATACTGAACTCTAGTTGGTTTATTTGTAACACTATTCCCTTGTGGCCTTTCTTAGGGCAACTAATCCCAGGCAAAATATTTCACTACTGTGACGTCCTTCATGGAAGTAATGTCATGGCCCTGTCAGAGATCCACTCATTGGGAAGCCTTTTGTAAATTGAATGGAGAAGAGCTCCCAAGTTGAATTTGATCAGAGTGGAACCTACTGAAAACCCTATTATTAACATGTGTAGAAGGTGACCAAATAGACGGAATCTTCCCAAGGAAGTGAAGTGATTGAGGAGATAATAGGCACTGGTGTACCCCAAGACCAACCAGGGGGCCTTGGGGTGGATGATAGGTGGTAATCAAGCTGTTTCAACATAAGGGGCATGTCTTTGACGCGGACTAAAACAATACCAAATTGAGTCTTCAGATTTGTCAGCAGGAGTTGGTTCAGGGCTTTCAAAGTTAACATTTGCTTGCCCATAACTGATTAAAACGCAAAAAGTCCATACAAGGAAGATGAACTTCATGTTGTTGGGGAAAACCTTTAGAATCTACTAATCAAGTGTTTAGAATTGAAAATATAGATTTATTTGGTTGGTAGGAATAAAAGAAATTGTTGGAGCAATTTGGGTGGGAAGAATTTGTCAGTTTAAATACTGACTTCAAGTGAGGAAGGGAACATTGTGGTTACCAGGTGAATCTGCAAGAGTGATTTGAGAAGTATTGCCTTGCAGGACTGCAGCAGGCTGCAGCCTGCAATGCAAGAAGAGGCAGGTTGGGATATTGCATTGTAGTATTGTACCTTACTTTGATTAAGGATGGAATCTGGGGCTGGATGAGCAACATTTCTTTAGCTTGGGTGGTTCACTGGGTTTGATTGGTCTCTTGGGCCCCTCAATATCTGTTTTGGATGATTTCTGCGTTTACTTTTAATCTGATTGGCTGTTGTATATTTATTGGAGCCAAACTTTAATGCTGAATCAATATCCTGGTTATTTTTGTTGTCCAGAGCCTTGGTTTTTGATTTTGAATTAGAATTTATGTTGTGGCCTTGGTTTTCACGTTTGCTTTTGATTTTGCTTTCAAAATTAGTTTTACTACATTCATTTATCAATTTCAAATGTGTTTTTGAATTGAATTCATTAAAAGCTTTGGTTTTGTCCTTGGTTTCTAATTAAGCATTTAAAAATGCAAAATTTGTGTTAAGGATGGAATCCCTTACAGGCCCATACCAGAGTCCGGCTGGGCTCCCATAGGGGAGGCAGGCCGGGCCTGGAAGGCCAAGTACATAATAGGCGCAATTCTGACCAGATAGTTGACTGCAGTAGCTAGGGAGCACCAACTCCCAGTATGGGGTACAACTTGGTTGATCAGCCCCAATACTGTGATATAGACAAAAACCAACTTACTGAAGTCCTGGGCAGGAGGCACAGTTGGCAGGGAGGGAGCAGGAAGAATCTCCAGCATGGAGGGAAAAATGATCACTCTTGGTGACCAGGAGGAGCAGATGTGTGAGGCTGTAAAGTGTAGTGGAGATACAAATACATGCAAACAGAATAGTTATATTGGTGCAAAAGTAGATAGATCTTGCAAGAAAATAAGGAATACTGAGCATAAAATTGTTTACTTTTAAGATGCCAATAGTGAGGAGGGCTTCTCCTCCTCACTACTTATACTTACTGGTAATTTTATGGCCTTTTGTGCCACCAGAGAGCTGATGGCGTCAATTTTCAGTTGAACTTACAATCTTCACTAGAATTTGCGTACTTGGGCCAGGGGGGTGAGTGCCCATTGGTTGTTATAATATGATCCTTTCTTGAACTGCAGCATGCCAAGGTGCCACAGTTATTTATAGATCCTGCAAGCAATTGAGCGCCTGATTATGAGATCAAATAATTGCACTTGTGATGTGCCATTTCCTGATATCTGAGAGGCCCAAATTTGATAGTAGATTCAAAGCCAGGGATTCAAGGCTTGTGTGCCTCTTGAATCCCTGGCCATTTGTTAACCAAAAGGGGGTTTTCTCTCTCTGAGAGATAATTTGTACAGGTTTCCAAGCTGTGGAGTTTTTTGCCTCTAGGCAGACCAGCTGACTATCCAGGTCAATCTGGGCCCTGAAAAATAAGGTTGTCTGCCAGGATCATCTCTTCTGATACCTTTGGCAACCCTGTCAATAGTTTGGATGGTTCTTTGGATATTTTGAAACCTTTAAATTTAATGAAGCTGTTGAAACAGCAGGCTTGACCTGCCAACAAGGTTCCAAGTAAGCAGGTTTGTGACCTGCAACCCAACTGCCCAGTGACTCTGTCAAAAATCACGCCATTAATGCTATTTTGATATGGCCTTTGAATAGTGATATGTGCAAAGATTGGTCTGTTTTGCTACCAACTTCCAATATTCCTTGCCTTTCTTAAATGGGTCAACTCCAATTTCCACCCATTTTGGATTGCCATACCATCCCTTGACTGATACTAGTATGATTTCAACCCAATGTGACCCCCTCTGCCACTCTGTCTACCTGATGAGTGATTATTGACCCTTGTCTACTATTTAAGTAGAATTACTTTTCCTAATAAAGACAATTTTATCCATATTTACGTTGGCTTTAATATTCTTCAAGCTTTATCCTTTCCTTTTTGCCAAAAGGAATTTCTCATCTTGTGTTCCAGGAAATTAAGGTGCATTCCCTTAATTTTTTCATGGAGGCTAATCCAAGGCTAGCTTCAAAACTCAAATCTTTTTTATAAAGATTTCCTGACGTGTCCTCCTGGATGTTGTCCCCAGGAGCCAAACACAACACCTGGGGAGAGCACTAAGCAAGCCAAGCTCTCCCTGCACAGTTCCCAACTTGCCCAACAATGAGTACCAACCCAAGGACATATATCAGTGTCCAATAATCCAGGTGCCTTCAGAGGACCCAGTACTTTACACTATTGCCAGACATCCCAATAAAATGATGTCCTATCCTTTCTGCTTTTGCATTTACACTGGCTCAGCACTTCTGGACTTGGGTGCAGATTGAACCATTGTCAACATCAACTTTGTGGACAAGTGCAGGTTAACCACTAATTCTTTGCAGATCAAGATCATGTTTTTAGCTGATAAACATCACATTATCATGACAGGGGAGACTGCCTCTTTTTCCATTGCACTGGAGAATCTACACTCCACCATTCAAGGACCCATCATTGACTTCCCTAAATTTGACATTGTACTTGGACTGGACTGGCTGCAAAAAAACAATCCCCACGTAGACTGAGTGACCTGTGTATTGCCCATCAAGTGTGAAGGAGTCAATCACCAGTTATACCCTGCCTCAGTAAACCAGCTTCTATGTGACCACGTCTTTGTGTGCATTACAGAAATCCTCAATGAAAAGGAGAACTTTAAGGCAATTGATTAGGACTCCTGCCAGTAAAAAATCATACACTTAAAGGACCACCAAGATACTACCACGCCTCAGGATTGCAAAATTATGGCCAGCCATCCAGAAATCTTCAAAGAGGCTCTACCAGGGTTGCCACCAGAGAAACACATACTCCACTCCATCAAACTTAAAGGAGCTGTACCCAAGGTGCAACCTATCTACAGGCTGACTCCAAACAAAGACAACACCCTACGCACTTACCTCAAAGAGGCATTGGAGAAAGGACTTATCTGCCCCTCACAGTCTCCCATTGGTGCTGCTGAATTCTCTGTGGCAAAGAAAGATAGCACTCTTCAATTGGTTATAGATTATTGAGCCCTAAACAAAGTTATAAGAAGAATTGTTAGCCACTTCCACTCATTGACAACCTCTTCAACACCTTGGGCAGGGCAACATCTTCTACAAGATTGACTTAACAGCAGGTTATAACCAGATTTTTATCAAAGAGGAAAACATCCTCAAGACAGTATTTTGCACCAATTACAGGTCATATGAGTGTGTTGTGCTCAACTTTGGGATGACCAACACTCCATCAAATTTTGTTAACTTCATGAATGAGGTGTTTGCCCTGCACATTGGCAAACACAATCTAGTGTACCTAGACGACATCATTGTCTACAGCCTCTTGGTGGAATAATACCACAAGGATTTGGAGGCAGTCTTTGCCATCTTGGCGCAACATAAACTGCTAGACAAACCCTCTAAGTGACAGTTCTTTTGCAAGCAGTTACCCTTTCTGGGACACATAGTTTCAAAGGACAGCATCAAACCTGACAACCAGAAAATCCAGGTCATCTGAAAAATGCCACCACCAAAGGACAAGTCAGAACTCCGTACATTCCTAGGGATGGTTGCCTACGTGTGAAGATTTATTCCTGACTGTGGTGTTTTGACAGCACCCTTGTCAGCCATAACTGGCGCCAAATCTAAGTTCTATGGACCCCCCCCCCCCCAATGTGACCTCTGTTTCTGACATCTAAAAGAGAAACTCATGACAGCTCCTACCCTACAGTATCCTAAGCGCGTCAGAGAATATCAAATGGAGACAGGCACCTCTGATGTGTACATTGGGGGAGTACTAAAAATCAAGAACACCAATGTCAACTTCCTACCTGTAGCCTACAAGTCACGCAAACTGACAGAAGATGAATTTTGCTACCACATCCATAAAAAGGAACTACTGGCAATTGTACACTGTCTTGTCAAGTGGTGTTGCTACCTGGAATGCCAGGAGGAGTTCACTGCCATGACAGACCATAAGTCCCTCATATACTTCAAAAAACAAGCCAATCTGTCTAGACACCAGGTGCACTGGATGGGGCTACTCAAAAGCTTTAACATGATCATCTAATACAAACCAGGACCCAAACTTGCCATGACAGATGCACTTTCTTGCCTGTATGTTAGAGCCACAAGAGGGGAAAACGGTCTCAATCCAAGCTATCCCCTCCTGGTACTCCAAACTAAAGACAAAAGCTTTCCTCCAGGCACTACCAACATCACTAAAGAAATGATTATCAAAAATGAACACTTCTTCACAGACGTATACAGGACACTACACTGCAAGATGACTGATGGGAGCACTATCCTGTATATCCCTACACACCAATAATTCAACATCATTCTATGCTACCACAGAGACTTAGGACACACCAGGAGCTGCAATCTTTATGAATTTCTCAAGCACAAAGCATGATGACCAACTCTATATTGGGACATCCAAGAAGTTCTTGACCAATGTGAAGTGTGAAAAATTTGCCAAGAGCAATACCCCACCTAAGTCTGTGTTGCCCATTTGTTCCCAGCTACCCTTCAAGGTGTGGACCCTTGACATCGTGGGACCCATGCCATGAAAACACAATGACTGTAAATTCACTGCCCCCTTTGGCCTTGGATAAGAGTGTTTTCCCCTGTTGTACAAAGAAAGCCACTCAAAGCCCAGCTAAACCATTCAACTTGCTTAAAGATTTAGCCCACACTGTTGATGAAAGATTTGTAGTGGCATACCCTGTGGATGCTCCAGCTGTCACTGCTTCTTCCTTGGAAGAAACCCTGATGAATTTGGACTATTTGCTGGCCTGGTGTTGACCGTTATTGAAGAGCATCAGAAGCAACCAATCAGGGGATGCCACATCAACAGCCACAAACTTAAATGATTCATAGTTATTTGGAGCAAACTCCAGCCAGTCTGTTGATACTCTGGAAATTAGCATGGAACCTGCCAACCCCCCTGTCTTAGGTCAGCAAATTTTCTCTTCTAGCCAATTGAATTTAGGCCAGGTGATCATGTGATCTCATTTTTGCAATCCTCCCTCCTTTTCACAAGGCAAGTGGACTTTCAGTCCCCTTCTTGTTGATTCTATAATTCAATTAAAAGTTGGAACCTTGTTGCCTATAATTTCTTTCAATTTTGGTTGGGAACTCTGCCTTGGGTTTTCTATATGTTCTAAGAAAGTGTTAGTAGTCTTCCTATTTGATTTTACCTTCCTTTGGTTCAGTTCAAACCCATTTGTCTTTCAGAGCCTCTAGAAGAAGTGTATAGCCATCATTATAGTTACCCTTGCTTTAAAAAACCCCAATCCAATCTCAAAATTCAAGTTAATTTTATATACTGTAAATTCAGAACCTGAACGTAAAAATGCGGGATTGTCAAATCCTTGATCCAAATTTAGAATCACTTTTGCAGGATGGCCTTTTTAATTAAATTGATTTTTGTGAGTATTTATTTGAATATTTGAAAATGCGGGAACTCATAGACACTTTGCAAAGTTCAAGTTGAACTGCATATTTCCAATGGACAAAATGAATTAACTGGAATCAGATTTGAAGCGTTCAAATCCATCAGCCATTTTCATTAAGTTTACTATGTTTTTTGAAATTGCAGGATTGTCAAATCCAAGAACCAAATTTAAATCACTTTTGAATGCCACTAGTAAACTCAAATATTAATTGTAGGAACTGGAATCCAAATTAAATGTACACTAAGCACACTAGGAAACACCAACCCAAATAAAGAAGCTCCACCACAACTAAAATCAAACTAAAAATTCAATCTCAATAACCATAATTAGACATAAAAAGTTATTAAACTTTAAAATCATCCAAACCCGGAAAGTATACAATATTATTCACTTCAAATCACGGATATAGAAATTCTGTTACTATTCAAGGCTAACTCAAGAGAAAATAACTACTCACAACTCAACCAATAAATCCAAATAAATACACATTTAATCTAAAATATATTTTTTTATTTTACTTTTATGGACCATCAGTCACATTCCCAACCAGCTCCTGCACCAGCCTGCGGGGCAGCTTGTCCACAAGAGCGTCCCAGAGGGTCCAAGAACAGACCCAGAACCCAACTTGAGGGGAGTCATGCCAATACACAGGCCTCCCAAGGTGTCAGCGCCAGCCAATCACCTCCTGCATCCCAAGGCAGAACTACCAGCTTGAATCCCAGGCAGAAGCCACTCTCAAGGCCTGCCGCAAAATTCTCCTACACCAGGGTCACTGGGAACACTGAGGTTACTTACACCTTCACCATTTACCCAGTTGTCACCCGGCCCCGCACTCTTGATCCAAAAGTTGCTACTTCCTGCCCCTGCGTCTTTAACACCACCTACAAGCCATTGGCAGCCACTGTTGAGCCACCTGTGCCTGTGTCATATGCCACTATTGACGGCGCCACTGCAAGAAAGTGTGATCCCACCTTCTACACAAAGGTCCCCGTCCCCTGTGTTGAGCCTGGTAGCCAGGATGCTGTGGTACCTGTCAAGGGCTGGCGTTGGTTGACAGATAGTGAGCGTGAAGCTCTCCTCAACTGCTTGAATGGGGGGATGGCGGTTCAGGATATTGCGTCTTGATTTGGTGTCACGGCCAGGTACATTGCCGACATCAATACCAAGTATGGCAATACTGGGCAAATTGCCAAATCCACCAAGGCTAAGCAGCAGCCAAAACTCTTGCAGACTGTGCACATCAACGCAATCAAGCAGTGGGTAGCCAAGAATTGCCACCTGGACACGCTTGCTGTCCAATCAATGCTTGTCACAGAGTTTGGGCTTTCTGTTTCTAAAACCCTTGTTTAAAAAATAATGGTTGATTTGGGCTTCTCTTGGAAGGTGCTTGGAGTTTCTCTGTACAACAGAAATAGTGAAAAGTCCATTGAGGATTGACACATTTATGCCGAGACATATCTGGCACTAAAGGAGACTGGCAACGTACAGTTCTTCTATATTTACAAATTGTCATTTTCCTCCTCACTCAGGTCTAGGCATGGGTAGGTCAAGAAGGGGTCCAAGGACGGCGTAGCCCATTGTGCAGCTGTCTGTTCCCAGACCTATTCCATGGTTGCGCTTCTTGGTCCTTGCGGGTTGGACCAATACCAAATGATCAAGGGTTCCCACAATAGCAGGACTTTTCTTGATTTTCTCCAAGTTGTCAAGGAGTACATTTGGATAAATTATAGCGGCACAACCAACGTTGTTGTGCTTGATAATGTCGGGCTCCACAAAGTGGATCTGGTTGTGTCCGAGTTCCCCCCTATTGACAAGAATAGCCACTTCTCCAGCCACGCCTTGCTGATTGTCCAATGAGACTTCTCTTCCTCCCACCATATTCCCCATTCCTGAATCCAATTGAGGAGGTGTTTGTTTGGATCAAGAATAAGGTGAAACAAGGCCTTCTGCAGGACACCAAGAACCTATTCAATATTATTGAGGTCAGCCAATTTGCAATGCCACCCAATGTGGTGGTGGCTTTTTACAAGCACTCAGAATCCTTCCTCCCCAAAGCCCTGGCCTCTGAGCCAATCAGATAAATGGGCACTCTGGGTTTTATTTGTTTTTTATTAGGACTCAAAAATTATTATTTATATATAATAATTTGATGTGTGATTGTATTATAGACATATAAGAATACGTAGAAAAGGTAAGTAAAACTAACTATACTAGGTATGAAGAAGATATTTTTATTATAATGCACTAAATATTGTATTGACTGTTGCACTAACAAATGAATAAATTAAAAAAGATAGAAATAAAATTTTTATTTAAACAATTGTGAATCCTTGTTGGTACTTTGGCTTTGTTAAGCCACAAATTGGACCTTGCGTGTCATCATATGATCCTTGTTATTTCAGTGCCACTATAGCCACACGACACAGCAACCAATGATTTTTATGTATTCCTTACTAATTTGTACTTAGGACGCAGTTCAAGCATATTAAATATGTTTATCAAATCATATTACAAGGGAAAGGTAATTCAAGTTGTAAAAAATCATTTGTTTAGAACAATAGTGGAGCAGGCCGCATGATGCGGATAAATTCAATTCTCCATGTTTATCTTTGTGATAAATGGACCCGTACTCGACAAGTAGTAAATAAAAATATTTTGATTCTTTTTTTATTTGACATATTGGCAACTATAACTAAAGTCTTTTAATATACTTAGTTATATTAATGATTATGATTTACATACTAAAATTTAAAATAAAATTAAAATATTAGTTATAAATCTTAAAAGTTAAATATTTAAGTTTAAATAATCAAAATATAAAAATTTTATTAAATTGTGATTTATGCAATATCAAAATATTTGATATTAAATATGTCAATATTGAAGATTTTAACAGTGAATATTTTAATATTTAAAATAAAAAAAATAAAAAAATAAAAAAAATTTAAGTTGCGAAGGAAAATGATTTATTGGGGGAATGCAAATTGCAAGGGGAATGTGTTTATTCCGGGGAATTATACCCCAAAATTAAATTTTCAGCTAATGCATCTAATTGGGACCACATACTCTTCTGTATGTGGTGGATGACTCTGGCGCCAATTGCTAGAGGGGTGGCGCTCAACACCCCAGTGGTGGCCAACCATCATATAAAAGGCAAACAGGTGAGGGAATCCACTAGCAGGTTTTTTGGGGGGCACGTAGTACCTGTATAGAGTTGCCAATGCAAATGAATCATAGAGGACGTGCTCGACTGTCCTGTATCCCCATGGTGTTTTCTGTCTGTTGAGGGCTACGCGGCATATGTCAATCTGTATAGGTACATCTTCTAATTTTTTCACATTGGCTTTCAGTATGCAATGGAGCAGGATTCCCAGGTACACTGCGACGTGGATCCTTTGTGAGGTATATTTCTCCGAGAACATGCACAGTTTTTTGAACGTTTGTATTAACCTATTGATATAGGAAGTTTGGTTGAACTTGAAGAGGGTTCCAGGGGGCGCCCAACTTGTATCAGCCCCCCAGGCCTCAGCAAATGATATCAATAAAGGCTTAAGATTATTCACAAGGACTGCATCCCCAACTTTGTTTGATAGAGCTTTAAAAATTTCATTAAATATTGCAGATTTTAAATATTTGTTTCCAATTTGAAAGTCAGTTTTTATTAAATTTTTTTGTATTCATTGATATTTGTGAAGGGGAACCTTTGAACGCTTTCATAAATGTATTCATTGAAGTTCAGTTTTATATCCCCACAAATTTCATTCATTTCTTTGATTTTGATTGTTGATCCTAGTTTGTATGCTTCCCTTATCCATGGCAAGCACCCCGTGGGTGGTTGATATTCCCTATCTTGAGCTTTGCTATTAAAAAACATATTCATATTCTGCTGAACTATTTTATTTATTTGATTTTTATTTATTTGTTTTATAGGGGCCACCAGTGACTGGTAGCCCCCATAAAACCAACTCGGCGTAAAAGCCGCCACTTCTGCAACCTCATCCCCATCCCTGGTGATGACTAAAATAAATATAAGTTAAACATAAAAAACTTACTGATTGTTTCCCCTGTGGCCCCCTCAGCCACAGGCGCCATATCGGCAAACTTCATGAGGCGTTGGATGCTCTTCATTAATTTTTCTTAGGCTTAATTTTTTCTTATTCTTCTTGCAACTTGTGCTTCCTCTTGATTTTAATTTGATAAAGCTTTGGTATTTCTTGATGCGCTTCTGCTTCTTGCTTGTGTTTCATTTCTCATCTGTTTCCATTTGGTTGGTTTCCTCTTTGTTGGTGTTAATTTCCTTCTGAATTTCTGTTCCTTCAATTAGTTTTATCTTCTTATTGTTTTCTTTGGCCCCCTGCCAGAACTCCCACAAATTGTAGGCCGTGTTGTTGAATTCAAGACTTGATAAAATAGTTCCCTGTAGATTAAGTAATTTTTCTTTATTTTTTTCATCTATAATATTTCCCAACTTATCCAGGGCATTTTCTTTTGACTGTATCAGTGGCTGGCCCTTGTTACCCAGCTTCCCTGTCACTATTTCCCTGATATTTCTTTCTATCTCAACAACCTTTTGAAGGTGTGCTTCTAATTTGTTGATTAAGTTATAGATTGTTGACATATTGTTCAAATTCCATCAAAAACTGGTTTTTATAGTACTATATTCAGCGCATACATATTTTTCATCATTGTTAATAAATTAAAGACAATAAAGATAAATATTACATTAAAATATTGCAATTAGACGTCAACTCTTGATATTTTGATATTATGTGCATAACTCAATGCATTTTGTTTAATAAAATCCATTGTAAACTTGGCCTTTTCTATTATAATTTAATGAAATGTACTGTGTTTATATTAGGGCCATTAACGCTTAGTACAGATATTGAAAATTAGTGCATTTTATAACCTGTATATTTACCTATTGATAATAATTCTATAAACTTTTCAGACAGATTTTACGAGGTAATAATAGTGTAATGTGTTGATAGATTACTGTTTATTGTCATTAATTGGCTGATTTTCTTTGCCGTGGCAATTATGCATTTTCTGATATTTCTGCACTAGTATCCAATTGGTTGGCTTCACATGCAATTGCACAGGCAATAGGAAAACAAGCCGCCACCCCAACCACGTCCAGTCTTGGGTGGCGGCTTGTTTTCCTATCACCTGTGCAATTGGATGTGAAGCCAACCAATTGGATACTAGTTCGGAAATATAAGAAAATGCACAATTGCCACAGCAAAGAAAATCAGCCAATTAATGACAGTAAACAGTAATTTATTAACACATTACATTATTATTACCCCGTAAAATCAGTCTGAAAAGTTTATAGAATTATTATCAATAGGTAAATATACAGGTTATAAAATGCACTAATTTTCAATATCTGTACTAAGCGTTAATGGCCCTAATATAAACACAGTACATTTCATTAAATTATAATGGAAAAGGCCATGTTTACAATGGATTTTATTAAACAAAATGCATTGAGTTATGCACATAATATCAAAATATCAAGAGTTGATGTCTAATTGCAATATTTTAATGTAATATTTATCTTTATTGTCTTTAATTTATTAACAATGATGAAAATATCCATGGAAATAATTATATGTTACCACATCAATTTACAAGATTCTTTACATATGGGGAATGCTAACAATGTAAAAAGAAAATATTATTAAGTATGAATTGAAAGAGAGATATCAATTTTAATAAGTTGTCACAAAGAAAAGATTTATTCACTAATCAAAGGACGGGAAGGGGAGGGAATGGGCAGAATGGATGTCGCCTTCATCTGCGCCTGTGAAAGGGGCGGCATCAGAGATAGTGGGGAGGGAATGGGTGGTGGCTTGGGAGTCAGGATTGTAAGGCAGGTGGCTTGATGGGGGGTTGGGGAGGCAGGGTCTGTTGACTGGGAAGGGGCAGAAAGAGTGGTTTGCTTCAATTGCTCAAATTCTTCTTCCATCTGCAAGATGCGTGTTGGCGTAGTTGATGGGGTAGGACCAGCAGGTATGCCCCGCAGCCCTGATTTCTTGGGTAGCCCATTCCTGCTGCTCTATCTCTGCACTCAGTACAACTGTGTGCACAGTGTTTTGTGTGGCCCACTCCTCCAGCATAGCCTTGAGCTCCGTCTGGTAGGCATACCCATCTGCGGTGTTCAAAATTGCCGAGTAATAATTGGCGCCCAATGGGAAAACTGCCAATAAACCCCCAACAAAACAATACAAGATTGGGCCGCGCTTGTACATGTCAGATTGGATGTGCTTCTCTCCAAAGTCTTGGATAATGGCTGAGATCTTAGCATACAACAGGAATATTATGTCATTACGGGCCCTCATTGCCCTTCCTTTGATAAAATTAATAATAGTTGAATTGTAGGGGTCAGTGTCCACCAAAATGGGGCCACTGAGATCTTGATTGGACAAGAATCTAGCAGCAACCACAACTCCGTGCATCCATGAATTCACCATTCTTTTGTTGGTGAAGATGCTGTGGAGTCCCAACTGGAGACGTACCTGGACCAGGGGCATCTGTGGGTCACGTTCCATAATGGCCATCATAAGGGGATGGGCTGTGTCACCTTTGGTTGAGGTACAGGCACCAGTTGGGGTCTTCTTGGTGGGGGGCCACAGTTGGCGTGGGCTCGCAGGGTTGCAGCCACAGTTGACTTTGCAAAACCCATCACGGCCACAATTTCCCCAAGGGACATAAGCTTGCCTTGCTTTTTGACCATTTTGAGAACAATCTCCGGGGTGATCAATTTTCTTCTGCGTCTTGAAGGCTGATTGGCTGGGGGAGGGATATGTCCATCTTGTGAACTGGTCAATGCCATCTGATTGGCTGTTTTGGGGTTCTGGGCTCTCTGGGTGACCCCATGGCTAAAATGGCTGGTTCTGGATGCCATTGCTGATAAGGTATTTGGGTAGGCAGCTGCCTGTGCATGGTGGGCAAACAGGGCCATGCTGGAAGTTGCAGGGGAAAGAACAGACTCCTGTGTGGCGCTTGCAGAGGGGCCTGCGGGTTGGGAGTGGCCATAGAGGGAGACTTCACTGTTAAGGGACCCAGCGTAGCCCTGAATGATTTTTTCTAGGCCAGGGAACAGCTTGTTTATTTGGCTGTTATTAGAAGAAGACATAATAAAATTTTATTAAAAAACTTAAACTCAAAAAGAGAAATGTATATTTTAGTCAATTTTATTGTTATATATGTCAATTTTGTGAATAATACAAGCTAAATTTTAGCCAACCTAAAATGGAATAGGGTGATTTTTGAGAATGCCTATGATTCCTAAAAGAATTAGCACAAATCCACTCTATATCCTTTAAAATCCTTTTTGAGACACCCATAAATTATATTTATTTCAAATTCATCGCAATTATGATTTGAAACTTGGTTCTTGGATCTGACAATCCCACAATTTCAGATTCGTTAATTTTCACATGATGTCTATGATTTGTTTGATATACAGGAAATCTCAAATTGTACATAAGAATCCCGCATTTCTGATTCATGTATCCCACATTTGTTTGTTGGGTTTTGTCTTTTGTTAGTTGAGTTATCTGCTCAAGAGATTTGAAATTTGCCAATTTAAATAAACCAAAAAAAAGTCAAATTAAATGATTGATTTTATTAAATATTTTACTTTTCACTCAGCTGAGTTGCCCGCAAAAGTGATTCAAAATTTGGACCAAGGATTTGAAAATCCCGCATTTTTATGTTCAGGTTCTGAATTTACAGTATAAAAACTTACTTTTATATATTATTTTCCTTTTTTCCGCTCAGTTTCAAGTCTGTCTTTGCTTTGGCATCAAAACTCAAGACTCCCAAGGCTAAACTGAAGCTACACTTCAATCTTTAGGTTCAGGTTCACTTTGCATGCTTGCTGATACACCAATATTAGTTAATTTTATTACTTTATGGCCCCAAAATTGTGCCATTGAACTCCAAATTTCTCAGAGAATTGCATGATGATCCTCCCTGTCATTAAATTTGTGGTGTTTTCTTTGGCTCCCTTTTTGTTGCTTCTCTGGTCTACTTCCCCCAATTTGCGGTTGTGCCTCTCTTTTTAAGCCCACCTCGTGAGTAATGACCCCTCTAGCCTTTTTCTTTTCCCCAGTGATCTCCTCAATTCTGGAGAGACTCTAGTCAAGAGTCTGACTTGCAATGACTTGGATTTATACTCTGCTGAGTCTATCTTACCCACTCCCAGCACTGAGAAATCTCCTCCCTCTCCTCTTCTGCTGCAGGATGATACTGATTCTGTCCCCCTGTTGGAGGCAGAGGTCCCAACTCCTGCTCCATCTCATGCCTCTTGGTTGGTCACCAGTCTCATGTTGATGAAATTGAACTCCTACTTCCCTCAACTGTCCCTGGTATCTTCCCTCTGGTCTCCTCTTAGAGCGGCTGTCCCAGTGATTCACTGGGCAGCATCCTGGTGGTTTGTCTTGCCAGGATGGGAGCTGAACTTAGTTAGTTTAGCCCCCTTTTCTCACAACAACAAGAAATAAATTATCACTGCTATCAACTTTTCCACTTGTTGGCCAGTAGTGCAAGCAGTGAAAAACCATACAGGCAACAAGGTTTGACAATTCATAGGCAAAGAAATCATCAGCAAGTTTGGAAAGCCAGAACACCTGATAACAGATGGGGACAAGGAACTGACCTCTGAGAACACCAATGTATACCTCACCAAGAATGGGGTCCAGCACACAGTGACAACACCTTACCATCCTCAGGCCAATGAACGAGTGGAGCGGTTTAATGGCAGCTTAGTGCAGGCCCTAGCCAAGCTCACCGTCAGGAGACCTAATGAATGACATAAGCAGCTATCAACTGCACTTCTTGTATGCTGTATTGCGTGAACAGATCCACTGGGAAAAGCCCCTTTGAGCTTGTCTACAGCACACAACCCAATATTGTTGAGGCCCTCACAGGACCCAAGCTGGAAATGCCCAGCAAGGTTCCCCTCGTCCAGCACCACAAATCATACAAGCCAACAGCAACCAGTTAGAAAAGGAAGAAAACCACATGCAAAACATGTTCATCCCGATCCAAAACAGACACAAAGTTGAAGATAAGGTTTGGGTCATGAATACTGACAAGAGTAAATTACAGCCTGAGAAAGTGGGCCCCACAATCATCTTAAAGGTAAATTGAAAACAACACTTACCTCATGCAAGGGCTTGGCAAACACAAGCAAGATAAAGTCCTCCACCACAACTGCCTAAGGCCCTGCAAAGCAAGACAAAAACAACACAAGACCGTTCTACCCGCCACCAATCAACAGCTGGTGCAATATGGCGCCCAGGCTCACAACAACCTCCCTGACAACCTGCCCCCAGAGGAGGCCAACCTTCAGTCGGGGGGTGTCAAAACAGCAGGCTCAACCCGCCAGCAAGGTTATGAGTAAACAGGTTCGTGACCCGCAACCCAACTGCCCAGTGACTTGAAGCTAAACTAGGAAGTTGACTTGAATTTTCAAACCCAACAACATGAACAAAAGCTGATCTCTTATGGTGGATACCTTGTTTTGGCGCTTGACTCATTAACAGGATCAGGCCACCCCCTTCACTATCCAACCAATTGATTAACACAATCATGTTCCTGTTAGCCATGATTCACATTAACTATATAATACTTATCTCACAATAAAGAACATTATCTAGTTTTCAAATATTTTCCCCCTTGTAACTCTGCTAAAACAGCACAGTTATGGCAGAGCCTAAAGTTTGAAAGCCAACCAATTCCAATTATAATGCATTAAATGGTGGCGACACCAGATCCAACCCTGGGACTTTGGAGTCAGATATTTTAATAATTCTGGTCCATTTCTTAGTTATCAACTTTTGCTTCTGCTTTGGCTAAACTTAATGAAAACAGCCAATCAGAAGCTTATAATTCTGTTAATGACACCCCAGGACCCAACAACCAACCAGACCACTGTTAAGTGTTTAAATCATGCCCAGAGCCCCACATATGCTGTTTCTTTCTCCCCTCTGTTCTGTTTGGACACAGGCCCAGAACCTAGTCTGTTTGAGATCCTTCTGTCAATCATCATTTTGTTCTAGCTATGAGGCGATTCTTGATCTTGTTGGGTAGCAACCAGGTGTGCTATACATTATGTACATCACAAGTCAAATTTTTATTCCACAGGTTGGTGATTAAGAGTACAGTAGTTTTATAACCTGTTGAGATAAATAAAATTAACTCGGTTTAAAAATAAAATCAAAGTGGATCCAACTTTATTATAATTTGATATAAATTCCTTGACTTTCAATCTTGTTTTTAGACTGAGTTGATTTTGCTTCAGAATGACTTTATTGCTTATCTCAATAGCTTTGAAAACTACTGTACTAAATCTAAATTATAACATTGTTTATAGCTATAATAGCCTGCATAAAAAGCTACTCATTATAACTAATAAGGCAGATATAAACCTTAAGGCTCCAGACTTTTAAACTTAAAGTAGCCTTTAAAAGTATCTCTTGCCTTTCAGAGTTAGCAAATTCTAAGTTGAGAGATTTCTAAAATGAAGCTAAGTAAATGATGTGCATTTTTTAAAAATAGTTGTATGATGAAGTATAAAAACTCAAAACGTGACTTAGCATCAATTGGTATTACCTTGGGTCTATGAAACTGCATGTAGTTTAAATAGAGGAGCAGTGAATTTCTGGAAAAATTCAAGGTTAGCTGTGTAGGGGAATTACCCCTATTTGAGTTCAAGAGTCATCATGAGTAGGACGCCATATACTATAAAGCTTTTTAGCAAGTGGTTGAGAGATGCTGCGGCTTTGGATGGGACAGCTGATAGCTAATAAGGAATCTCTTTCGGATGGACTTATCATTAGAAAGGCATCAACCATACTTGACGATTTTAGCTTGACTAGGAAGAAGCTTACCTAGCGGGCGTAGGGTACTTTTTAAGGATCTGGGAGGCTTTGGAGAGAGAAAGCCCACGGCAAGTCATAAGCATTTTAAGAAATACATCGGTGAGCGTCAAATGTTTAGACTTGTCATTGATATGAAGAAATGTAGCTAGAGTCAGTCCAACATCACGAGGAAGTCGGCCTGAGTCTTGAAGCTGAAGAAATTGGCTACGGGAAATTGTCTCGTTTTGGAGCCCTTCTATAACCCTACTCTAGTAAAGTAAGTTGAGGCAATTTAAAGCAAAATAACCTCATATATGGATTTGATTTGACGAGTCAAGCGTGCGAGATAGTCTAATGTGTCTTCCATAGTGTGAGTCATTTTAAGACAGAACCCTTCACCGACAAGTGTTTGAGATAAACACGTCCAAAATGATTGAGGCTGAAGAGCGAAATTGGCTGAATCCTTGATGTTGAATCCCTCGACAAGGTATATCACTTTCTTAGCACCACAGTTCTTCAGGCGAAACTTACGGGTTAAAGCATGATACCGAGATACTAACCTTTTGCTCTTTGAAGCGCCCATCTTTGATGGAAGAAGCAAGATCATCCATCTTTTTTCTTTCAACAATAAAATCAAGTACAATTTCCTCGTGCGCACCGCCGCTGACCCGGGGACGAGCAATCCAGAGGGCGTCACCCAGGCTTAAAGAACGAGTAATAGTAACGATCCCCTTGTTTTCTAGTTGGGTTTGGAAATAGTCGCGGTCTTTTTTTCCGCGTACTTCTCTATTATCAAGGACCAGAACAATCTCGTGCTCTCCAGGCAGAAGCCTGAATAGCTGATCAGACGTTATGTCAAAAATAGGTGGTTGGTGAACGGGGGGCTTGGCTCTGGGTGCAAATTTATAATGGTTGAAGAACATGGAGGTTGAGGCGTAGCATTTACATTTTCTATGGTGCTGTTGACTTGTGACAGACGTTCACTTAAATCCTTGCCCGTATCTGATAAAGCGTACTTAGCTGGACGCCCGACAGTGTAAACTAACTCCTTAAGTACTAAATTCTTGATTGAGCTCCAGCCGGAATATTGTTTGCCAGGGAGAGGCTTGTCCATTGGAACATCGCAATGTGTTTGGGCTCTTTCCATCACCTCATCCTTTGGGAATGACGATGAGGTTTGGTTCTCAGCATGCAAGTCTCTCAGTGCCAACAAAATAGCAAAGGCGCCTGTACGATGCTGAGGTACGTATTCTTTTTTCCTTTTGGGCACAGGATCTTCTTTGCGCTGAGGTGCAGTAGCCCTCTTTTCTATCCAATTAGAATAAAATAATTAAGGTAAGGTACTCTTAGACTTAGTTTGAAGTGAGGGTTCGGTGATGCTAGAGGCTTCTGAAGGTAAAGAAACAAAGACAGATGATCCTTCGGTATTCTCAGTAACCACCGTGGAGGAGGTAGGTGCTAATGAGGGGTTCTCTTTCAAATGCTCTTGCCATTTTTGTTCAAGCTTCGCTGCAATTTTTGGACCGATTCCATTCAATTGGATCGTTTCTTTGGCCTCAAGAGGCAGAGGGTATTTAGAAAGGGCATCTATCGCCTTAAGACAGAAATAAGGGTACGCTAAACTAGCCAAATACCTTTTTAAGGGTGTAAGCATAATTTTTGTTGATTCCTTGAACTTGAGAATGCCACTCTTTGATCCAATTGAGAAATAACGGATTGCCACACCCTGGTTGAGGAAGCATCACTACAAGTTCTCATAAGTTTTGGTGATTCGAAACAAAGAAGGTTGACTTCAAATGATAGTATTTAAAATAAAATCAGAATTGATGAATACAACTAGATCTTTACATGTCTAGAGCCTAGAGGATACAGAAAAGATATTTAAAGGCACGCAGGGATAAAATATTTTAAAGTAAGATTTTGAATCCGAGGCTAGAAAAAATACAGGGTTTTGGTTAAATTGTAAGCTTTAAGAAAAAAGGAGGCTCAAGTGGGTTTTTACCTGTGTTAAAACAAAAACCACCGAAATGTAATGGGAAGCTTCGATAGAGAAATTAGAAGGGGGTGAGAGGAAAAGTGGGGCACTTTAAGGGATAACTGGGGCAGTCTAAAATAACTCCGAAAACGTGGAAATTTGTAGAAAGCATTAAAGTGCCTTCAAATAAAAAACTTGGAAAATAAGCAACTCTGAGATAGAAATCAATCAACTCCAAGACTAAAAAATGTGCATATCTAAAGCTGATATCACTGCGAGATAAGATCTTAGATAAAGAAAAAGTATCCCTGGAGATTTAAATCAACACCTTCAGGAGTAAATTTAATTAAGTAAACATTTAAATAGCTAGATAAATACTAACCAAACTAAAGTAATAAAATATAATACTTTTTTTAATAATTATTTGCTTCCCGGTGCAGATTTGAATCTCATAACTCACTGTTATGAAAGTAACAAATTTGTTGTCCCCACAGGCATCAAACATGCATCCCACCACTAGGAAGGGGCAGCAGGGCCGCACTCACATGTGTGTTGCTTCAAAAAGCAAAACCCCAGGTGCAGGGATTATCCCTGCTGTCCTTGAGCTGACAGGGGTCAATTTGGGCCTCATAAGCTACACCCAAGCCCTGGGGGCAGGTTATGCTGGACAGGCTAATTTTAGCTGCTTAGTTGTATCTGCTGGCCCCCACCTCCGTTTAACAATGTGGGGTTCCCAATTAAGAACCCTTTATTAACCAAGAACAAGCCACTAAATGCCTGGCTGACTGTCCAAAAAAAATAGTAACTAAATTACTTATGTTCTCATGGTACCTTCACCCAGTCTCTTAACAACTAATGGTCAGATGGGCAGAGATAAGCCACTGGCAGGCCAAACAATTATGACTGGTAATACTATTGCTGTAACTATGCTGTATTAGAAAAGTTACAAGGAAAAACATTAGAAAACTAGATAATTATCTTTATTGAGATGTTTCACTTACAGTAGTTTTAAAAGCTATGGCAACAACCAAAAATACCTCAGGTTTAAACAAAATGATTTCAGATTTGAACAAAATCCAAGTTGCGTGAGATTCAGGATTCAATTAATTTAAAAAAAATTCAGCTAATAAATGAACTTTCAAACAGAAAACAAAATTTCACTAGCCCATTATACAAAATTATATCAAACATCAAGCGGTGTAGTTCAAACCATAAACAAAATGAACTGACGCAACAAGTGAGATGGATGGATGGATGCTATTCCAGAGTATATTATAATCCAATCAGGATTCATATGAGGCACCAACAGAAGGACCAAAATGAAACAAAATTGGAGCAATCTAGAAGCAAGATCCCACAAGCACATAATGAAATAGAGTCACACAAGATGTGTAGTATGAGCAGCCTAAAATAGAAATATAACAGTTTAACAGCCAATCAACAACTATCTGATTTAGGAACAGAGGCATTTTATTCATTTTCATGGCTCCTGATTTGTATGGAATGGTTTTGAGAATCTTTCAAATATGGACTCAAGATTACAATAAAAATAAATAATAAAAATTTAAATTTCTACTTTTAGTGATTTTATCCTGCATTTTTTTACAATGGTTTTCAATAGCAACATTTTCAACAGTGCCAGAGACCAAGCCAGCAGCAGCCAAGCCAGCTTCAATGGAGGCAAGGATCAGAATGTGGAGGCACCCGTTTACACCCAAGCCTTTGAGGCAGGTAACAAAGAAGCTGACCTGTGCCTGACCCCCAACCCATATGGCTTTGATTTGTTCAACAGTCACCTAGTGTCTAGCTCTGCCCCTGCTCCCATACCCACCCCCACACAAGCTTCCAGTCAACCAACCAATCAGGATGGCAACCTTGATTTGGAACAACTTCCTGCCACTGGCCAACCTGCCACCCCTCAGCCAATCAGGCTTCAGCTTCTGCAGCCCAGCGCCCCAAGTGACAAATTATCACCACCCAAATTCCCCAGAAAATTGTGGCACTGAACCTGTAGGGTCTGTCCTGGGATCAGATTGCTGACCAATTGAAATTTACCCGGTCTACCATCATGCGGGAATTCAACAACCTGATGAATAAAGGGAATCTGATCAGGAAAGCCAAGAAGCCCAAGAAGGCCCCTGAGTCCCAAATCACAGAGGTGTACCCAATAATGCTTGACCTGCTTCAGCGGGACCCCAAGCTTCCCTTGACCTAGGTCCAGAAAAAACTTGTGTACCATGGCATTTGGGTGTCTGAGTGTGTTGTAAATTGCGCCATAAATGTCATTTTGATATGGCCTTCAAATATTGATATGTACATAGATTTAGTCGGTTTTGCTTTTGATTTTGGAAATTCCTTGCCTTCCACAAATGGGTCTGGTTCAATATCCACCCATTCCGGATTATCATACCTGTCTGTGACTGATCCTGGTATGAACTCATCCCAATGTGGCCCCTTTTGCCACTCTTTCTACCTAATGAGTGATCATTGACCCTTGTCTACTATTTAAGTAGAATTGTTTCCCCTAATAAAGACAAGTTTATCCACATTTGCATTGGCTTTAATATTCTTCAAGCTTTTTCCTTTCCTTTTTGCCAAAAGAAATTTCACATCTTGTATTCCAGTAAATTAATATATGTGTCCTTAATTTTTCCCTGAAGGCTAACCCAAGGCTAGCTTTTAACCTCAACTCTTTTGTTATAAAGATTTCCCACTGTGTCCTCCTGGATGTTGTCCTGAGGAGCTGAACACAACAAAATGGTGCTCACTACAGGGGCTGCAAGCCCCTCAGTTACCCTGCTCCCATGTGCCTTCACTGGTCCTTCCCCCTTTGTTTCTGAAGAACCCAAACAACCAAAAGTTTCTAGTCCTCCTCTAGAAGAAGACATCACCAATGCCCCCTCAACTCCCATGGTACTGGTGCTGCCCCCGGGCCCGCGTGGGCCCCCCTTCCAGCTTTCTCTCTCAACTACAAGCAAGCTCGTGCTGCCGCCCGCTCCCTACTCTATTCTGGCACTGTGACAATGCATACTATCCCTGGTCTCTGTCCCAGGTATGCTTCTGAAGACCTGTATTCCTTCCTCTTGGACTTTGGTCTCTCCCCTGCACTGATGGAGTCCATGGATACAATTGGCGTGTTAGTCAGCCAGTTTATCCAACCCGCCCTGGTTCACCATCAACTTGCATTAGGATCCCAGAACCAGCTTCTAAATTCTGTAGCCACCTCTGTCTCAAACAACCATTCTCAGAATATGGCATATCAAGAATGGTCCCACAGTCTCTTTGCGTGTATTTCTAATAACCAGCGCAACTTGCTGGCCTCCCAGAAGTACTTGACCTCCTCACTGAATTCCCTTCATTCCTTGCTCCCTGGATACATCAAGGATCAACTATGCAAATTGGATGATCATCAAGCAATGTGGTGTGGGCAAATTGAGGCCTCTCTGCTAAAGCATTGCCAGAACTTTGAGACTCTGGTTATCAAACTTAACCAACTTCAAGAACATATTAATTCTCAGCTCAAATTAATTGGAACTCATGTTGATACTTGGGGCCGCCATCTGCAGCATCAATATGGTCTGGATAGGGCTGCACTAGGAAACACTCTATATCAAGTACAAAATTATGTGGATAATAGAGTAGCATCTATCAAGGTGACACCTCCTGCTCCTCCTGTTGAGGTCCCATCTGACTTTGAAGCCAAGGTATGGGAAGCAATAGCCAAGCTCAAGGCTATCACTTGGCATCAATCTTCTGTTCAGAACCCCCCTCCAGTTGAACCTATGCCTGACCCTCACATTGCTTTGCTCACTGACCAAGTAGCTACTTTGCGAGGAGAAATTGAGTACTTTAGACAACACCTCTCCAATCCTGAGGACTTGTTCTCTGAGTCTGAAGGTGAAGAGGAAACTGAAGTCACTGATACTCCTGCTCAGGGCAATCGTGGTTGCTGCCCTGGTTTAGAAGGCCAACCCCATGTCAACTGCGCCCTTGCCCTGGATCAGCTAGCGGAAGTAACAAATGATGTTGCTGATAGGCAGGACGCATTGAAGAGAGAGGTACAAAACCTCTCCTTCTTTACTGAGAAAATTAATGGAAAAGTCATCCCCTTGGTTGCCTAGACTACTTCCCTGACCACCCGCCTCAACAGGATTGCTGGCACCTTATTGGTGCAACAAATTAAGATTGACAAATTTGGAGCTGCTGCCGCCACCGCTAGAGATATTAGTGGACAGAACAGCTCTACCTTGGATACCCTAGAGGAAAACCTTCAACTCCTCTGGGCTAGACAACCTGCTGCTGAATCTGAGTTTGAGGGCAACCCTCATATTAACGTCCTCAACCCAGGTGACAACAGCCAATCCACCTCCTCATCCATTGACCCCAATTACAAGCCTATGTTCAAGAAGATATTCAACCCTAAAACCTCTACCATTGCTGCCTTTCTGAAAATTTATGAGACTGCAATGTGTAGGGCCACTGATGAACTTAAGAAGGAGCATATTCTTACCTGCCTGCATCCCACGTGCCAAGAAGTTGTGGTCCCCAAACTCCCTTCTATTGTCACTTGGGATGACATAAAGCGACTCCTAATTGAAGAGTTTGGAGGAGATCTCAGCTTGAAAATCAATAAGGATGTGTTTATGCATATCACATATAAGCCTAAAGAAACCTTGACTGAGTTTGACAATTGTTTCTACATTGAAGGACAACATTTGATCACCAGTTGTCAATTAACTCCCTGGAAAGTGTACATAGCATGTTCAAACGCTTTGAAGGTGAACCAACTCCTATGTCTGCACTTCAAGGCCCACAAAGCTTCCCTTACTTCAGTTAAGAGTA
Source organism: Entomophthora muscae (assembly GCA_014839935.2). Taxonomy (NCBI): domain Eukaryota; kingdom Fungi; phylum Entomophthoromycota; class Entomophthoromycetes; order Entomophthorales; family Entomophthoraceae; genus Entomophthora; species Entomophthora muscae. The sequence goes on along the minus strand of QTSX02002182.1, from coordinate 145,512 downwards.
TTAAGACCCTCTTACAGGACATGCACTTGACCCATGGGGGTACCGTAGTGCACAAAAATAAGGCCAACAATACAGGAACCACCTCCTGCACTCTGCACATTATGACCCTAGGCTCAAGTGAGCCTTCTAAGATACAAGGATGCCATAACTGTGGTCAAATAGGATACCACTCACGTACCTTCACCAACCCTCAGGTAGAGGGTTGCAACCCAAAGGAACAGGCGGGAAAAGAGAGGTTAGCTTAGAGGCAGAGACGCTCTCTGCTGACCAATCTCCCCTGTCTCCTCCTGATTCCCCTTCTGACAAAGAATCTTCCCCCTCAGCTGGCCCAACTATCCTTCACTTGTTTCATAGCCTCTCTAGTGATTCTGAGCTTGAGGACTCTGACTGTGATGAGTCTGATGGTTATGGCTACTTGGTGCTGGCAGTCCCAGAGACATTCTCCGTCCCTTACAAGCTACGTTCAGGGAAAACCACAACTACAACTTGCCCATCTGCAACTGAAGCTAAGGCCGTAGTGGCTTGTCCTTACTTGGCTCAGGCTCATTGTCCCCCTGTCTTGGTAGATTCCTCTGAAGAGGCTGCTGAACTAGTAGAAGCTCTCTTTCAGAATGTGACTGTATTGCTCCCCTTGCAGATTGTGTATAAGGAAATTCCTGCCTTACAATGCATGTTGGCCAAATAGAAGAAAGAATTAGAAGCTTCCCAGGATGTGCTGGCTGTCTTACCCCCCTTTGGAAAAGATACTACTCATATGGAAGTATTGATCCAAAAGGTTAAGATCAAGGCTATCTTGGACACAGGCTCTCCAGTCAATGTGGTATTGTCCAAGTTAATGAAAAAACTTAAGCTGGCTCCCAACCTCAACTACACTCAGTCATATGGTACAGCTGGCATGGCCCAAACTCGAGCCATTGGTGCTTACTCTGCCCTGCCCATGAGGTTTGGGAAGCTTCTTATTGCATCCCCTGTGGTTGTCCTCAAAAAAAAGTTACATTCTCCTGGTTGGTACGCAGCTCCTTTGAGAGTACAACAGGATTATGAACCTTAGAGATGGGTACCTATCACTCCTAGGGTATGAGATCCCTTTAATCTTTGAAGAACCCCCACGTCTTCCGGAAAAATGTCTTAAGACTTGCGTGCTTGGGTACCCCACTGGTATCTTCTCAATCAAGTACAGGACTCATTCATCCAATATGTGTTCCCCTCCTCCTTCCTGTCCTGCAGAGGAAGGTGTGCCTCTTCTTGCCCCTGCAGCTATTATCATCCCTCCAGGCTCCCAAGAATTATAGACTCCCAGATATCCTACAAGCTTCCTGAAAAATCCTTTCTGGAGCTATATTCACCCAATTCCCTAAGCCGTAAAGAGCCTTAGTTATGTCCTGGGATTTTGGACCAATCTCATAAGGAGCCTGTACAGCTGTTGTTGGCTAACCTGACCGCCCTACCTATGCAAGTGACCAAGGGCCAGGTTGTTGGACATGGTTGCATATTAGGTTCAGAGCAAGTGGCGTCCCTCTACCCTTTTGGAACATTTAGTGATTTCAACTTGCCTGATGGAGACTCTCAGATTCTCTCCCTTTTCACTGCCGCTGATTTCCCACAACTGTCACCCATTCAACAAAAAGATGTTCTGGAACTTCTAGGCCAGTTTAAGGATATCTTTGCCTCTGGACCCACTGACTATGGTCTAGCAAAGGGGGTTATCCACCAGATCAATACAGGTGATGCCCCACCCTTTTGTGCCAAACCTTACTGCCGCAGCAGGGTAGAGGATGCTCAGGTCTCTAAGGAACTTAAGCTGCTCTTAGACGCTGGGATACTAGCTCCCTCTCATAGCCCTTGGGCCTCCCCATTGTTGATCCTCAAAAAAAAGGGTGGAGGCCACTGCATTGTGATGGATTACCGTCCCCTGAACTCGCTCACCAAAAAGGACTCTTACCCTCTGCCTAGAATTGATGATGCACTTAGAAGATTAGGGGGATCAAAGTTTTTCTCTGCTATGGATATTGCCTCAGGATAATGGCAGGTTGACTTGTCTCCTAAAGATAGAGAAAAGGCTTTTCTTATCACCCCAGAAGGCCTTTTTGAACCCACTTGTATGCCCCAAGGACTCTGCAATGCCCCTGCTATATTTCAAAGGGCTATGGACTCCATCCTGCAAGATTTGAAGCTCTCTTGCGTCCTCATATACCTTAATAATATTACTGTGTTCAGCTCCACATTTAACAACCATTTGGACCATCTCAAAGATGTCTTCCTTAAAATTTGAGAGTCAGGCCTGAAACTCAAACCCTCTAAATGCTACTTCTTCAAGGAACAGCTTGAATTCTTGGGCCACAAAGTCACTCAAACCGGAATAAACCCTATGAATAATAAGGTGGAAGCCATTGACAAGATTCTGCCTCCCACAAGCCTACAAGAGGTCCAAGTGTTTCTTGGTATGATGGGGTACTATTGACAATTCATCCCTGACTTTGCTGAATTAAGCAAACCTCTTGTCCAACTCCTTTGAAACATACCCTTTTAGTGGACTGACAGCCAACAACATTCTTTTGAAGTGCTGAAAGCCAAGCTCAAAGAGGCTCCTATCCTATTCTACCCTGATTATGATAAAGAGTTTATCTTGTACACTGACGCAAGAGGAGTAGATGTGGGTGCCATTTTAGCCCAACTCAATGATGAAGGCGTAGACCAACCTGTGGCCTACTCTTTGCAAGTCCTCAACAAACACAAGAAGAATTATAGCAACACAGAAAAGGAATGCCTAGCTTTTTTGCATGAAGTGAAACAGTTCAAACACTACATCTACGGGACTCACTTTATGGTAGTTACCAACCACTCCTCCCTAAAGTGGCTGCAGCAATTAAAGGAACCTGAAGGTCAACTAGCACGTTAGGCTCTGCAGCTGCAAGGGTACAATTTCACTGTGATACACCGTCCTGGGGCCCAATATCAGAACACTGATGGCTTGTCAAGAATGACCATACTAGCCATCTATCCTGCTGAAACCAATTGCCTATACAAATTGATAGGGTACCCTGACTCCTGGACCACTGAACCAGAAGACATTTGTCTGGTCCTACAAGTTCTATCCAAGGACACTGTTATTTGAGATAGACAACTCTTTAAGAAAGTCAACAACGCTTTTCTGCCCTATGTTTGTCCTAGCATGAAGGTTGCCATCATCCTCTAATCCCACATTAACACAGGACACATAGGCATAGCAAAAACTTATGACTGGTTGTATAAGAACTTTTACTGGGAGAATATGTGCCTCCTAATTCCTGAAATCCTTGCCTCCTGTCATTCTTATCAGCTCCAACGCCCCCAACCTTCACAACATCAGTTCAAGCTCATCCCCCCTAAGCATGCCTTCCACACTGTGAGTATTGATGTGGTTGGGCCTCTCCTGTGTTTTAGGTCTGGGTGTTGATTCATCTTGGTAGCTGTTGACCACTTTAGCAAATGGGTTGAAGCCAAAGCAATCAAAGATATAACCACCAAGACCACGACTAATTTCTTGTTGCAAGACATCTTCTACCGTCATGGTTGCCCTCAAGCCCTGCTTTCTGAAAATGGGATCAACTTTAATGCTCACCTCATAAAGTCTATTTTAAAAAACTATGGCTACACATATATCCTTCTCTGCACCATATAACCCATCCACAAACGGGACTGTGGAACAAGCAAACTCCACCCTTGTGTCCATCATGCGGAAGCTTACACTCTCTGACACCGCTAACTGGGATATGTTCCTCCCTGCTGCCCTCTTTGCATATAGACTCAGAAGACACCAAGTGACTGGCCAGTCCGCCTTTGCCATGCTGTATGGACAAGAAGCCACTACCCCCTCAATCTTAGGACCCCCATTGATGAAGGTTGACGCCTCTGCTAATCCCAAAGATCATGTCAAAGACTTGACTAACCATATCATTGACATCCAAGCTACCGCCTATTCTACTTCTTACAAGGTCAAAGCCCTGGAACTTTTGCCCTCTAATGTTTCCAGAGTCCTCTCCCTGAGTACCAAGTGGGTGGCCTAGTCCTCTATTATCAAAAGTGTACTGGGGAGCATGAACATAAGCTAGACTCCCTCTGGGTTGGACCATGTGAAGTCATCTACAAGAATGATATTTAGTATACTGTGAAGCTATTGTCCTCTGGCCATCCTTTTTCCCGGGTACACTCTAAATTTCTCTGAAAATATCAACTCCCTGTGTCCAATCTTGAGGGGGGAGATGTCATAAATCTAGCCATTAATGCCATTTTGATATGGCCTTCAAATATTGATATGTGCAAAGATTTAGTCAGTTTTGCTTTCAATTTTGGAAATTACTTGCCTTCCACAAATGGGTCTGGTTCAATATCCACCCATTCCAGATTATCATACCTGTCTGTGACTGATCCTGGTATGACCTCATCCCAACGTGACCCCTTCTGCCACTCTGTCTACCTAATGAGTGATCATCAACCCTTTTTTACTATTTAAGTAGAACCATTTCTCCTAATAAAAACATGTTTATCCACATTTGTGTTGGCTTTAATATTCTTCAAGCTTTTTCCTTTCCTTTTTGCCAAAAGGAATTTCACATCTTGTATTCCAGGAAATTAATGTATGTGCCCTTAATTTTTCCCTGAAGGCTAACCCAAGGCTAGCTTTAAACCTCAAATCTTTTGTTATAAAGATTTCCCGCTGTGTCCTCCTGGATGTTGTCCCCAGGAGCCAAACACAGCAGATCACATGGTGCAGCTCTGTGTTGTAAATCGCGCTATTAATGCTATTTTGATTTGCCCTTCAAATAATGATAGTTGCAAAAATTTGACTGGTTTTGCCTTCAAGTTTGGAAATTCCTTGCCTTCCGCAAATGGGTCTGGTTTAATATCCACCCATTCCGGATTATTGTACCTGTCTGTGGTTGATCCTGGTATGACCTCATCCCAGCGTGACCCCCTCAGCCACTCTGTCTTCCTATTGAGTGATCACTATCTCTTGTCAACTATTTAAAGTAGAATCATTACTCCTAATAAAGACAAGTTTATCCACATTTGCATTGGCTTTTATAATCTTCAAGCTTTTCCTGTCCTTTCTGCCAAAAGGACTTTTACATCTTGTTTTCCAGGAAATTAAGGTATGTGCCCTTAATTTTTCCCTGAAGGCTAACCCAAGGCTAGCTTTAAACCTTAAATCTTTTGTTATAAAGATTTCCCTCCGTGTCCTCCAGGATGTTGTCCCCTGGATCCAAACACAACAAAATGGTGCTCACTACAGGGGCTGCAAGCCCCTTGGTTACCCTGTTCCCACGCGCATTCTCTGGTCTCTCTCCCTTTGTTTCTGAAGTACCAGATCAACCTAAAGTTTCTAGTCCCCCTCTAGAAGAAGACATTACCAATGCTCCTGCAAATCCTATGGTATTGGTTCTGTCTCCCGGGCCCTTGTGGGCCCCCCCTTCCTGCTTTCTCTCTCAACTATGAGCAAGCCCATGCTGCCGCCCACTCCCTTCTTCACTCTGGTACAGTAGCCATGCACTCTATCCCTGGCCTCTGTCCCAGGTACGCCTCCAAAGACCTGTACTCCTTCCTTTTGGACTTTGGTCTCCCCCCACGTTAATGGAATCCATGGATACTATTGGCGTGTTGGTTAACCAGTTCATCCAACCTGCCCTAGTTCACCACCAACTTGCCTTGGGATCCCAGAATCAACTGCTAGATGTGGTAGCCTCTGCTGTCTCAAATAAACACGCTCAAAATATGGCCTACCAAGATAGTCACATAGTCTCTTTGCTTGTATTTCTGACAACCAGCGCAACTTGTTGGCGTCACAGAAGTATTTAACCACCTCCCTGAATTCCCTTTGTTCCTTGCTCCCTGGATATATAAAGAATCAACTATGCGAATTGGATGAACATCAGGCAGCCTGGTATGAGCAAATTGAGGCTTTTCTGCTTAACCATTGGCAGGATTTTGAGACTCTGGTTAGTGAACTCAATCAATTTAGGGAGCATGTCAACTCACAACTCAAATTAATAGGAGCTCATGTCAATACTTGGGGCTGCTACCTGCAGCATCAATATGGTCTAGATAAGGCTGCACTAGGCAACACTCTATACCAAGTGCAAACTTATGTGTACAATTGGGTGGCCTCTATTGAGGTGACTCCTCCTGCTCCTCCTGCCGGGACCCCTTCAGATTTTGAAACCAAAGTATGGGAGGCCATCACCAAGCTCAAGGCTACCACTAGACGCCAAGCTTCTGTGCAGCTTCCCCCTCCAGTTGAACCTATGCCTGACCCTCTTATTGCCTCCCTCACTGATCAGGTGGCTACCCTATGAGGTGAAATCAAGTTTTTAAGTCAGCGCCTCTCTAATTCTGAAGGTTCATCATCTGAATCTGAAGATGAAGAAGAAGGTGAAGTTGTTAACACTCCCGCTCATGACAATAATGGTTGTTGCCCTGGCTTAGAAGGTCAACCCCGGGTCTACTGTGCGCATGCTCTAGATCAACTTGCCAAAGTGACAAATGATGTGGCTAATAGGCAAGACGCGTTAGAAAGAGAGGTCCAAAACCTCTCCTGCTTTAAAGAGACTCTAAATGGACAAGTAGCCCCCTTGGTCACTCAGGCCACCTCCCTGGCTACCTGTGTCAATGGGATTGCTGGCACCTTGGCATTACAACAAATCAAGATTGATGAATTTGGGACTGCTGCCACAACTGCCCAAGACATTAGCGGGCAGAATAGCTCTACCTTGGACACTTTAGAGGAAAGCCTTTGACTTCTCTTGGCTAGACAACCTACTGCTGAATCCGAGTTTGAGGTCAACCCTCACATTAACGTCTTTAACCCTGGTGAAAACAGCCAGCCCTTGTCCTTGTCCATCAACCTGAATTATAAGCTGACCTTCAAGCAGATATTTGATCCCAAGACCTCTACCATTGCTGCTTTTCTGACCATTTATAAAACTGCAATGCGTAGGGCTACTGACAAACTCAAGAAGGAACACATCCTTACCTGCCTCCATCCCACTTGCCAGAAAGTTGTGGTCCCTGAGCTCCCTTCTATTGTCACCTGGGAGGATATGAAGCGCCTCTTTATTGAAGAGTTTGGAGGAGACCTCAGTTTAGAAGTCAAAAAAGATTCATTTATGCATATCACTTTCAAAACCAAGGAGACCCTGGCTGAGTTTGCAGATTGTTTCTACATTGAAGGCCAGCAGTTAATTACTAGTCAACATTTAACTCCCCAGGAAGCCTACACAGCTTGTTCAAATGCTTTGAAGGTGAACCAGCTTCTATGTCTACACTTTAAGGTACACAAGGCTTCACTCACTTCCATGAAGAGTATTAAGACGCTCTTACAAGACATGCATTTGACACATGGAGGTACAGTAGTGTGTGAGAACAAGGCCAATAATGCTGGGACCACCTCTAGTACGTCACACATTATGACTCTGGGTACTAGTGGACAGGATAAGAGACAAGGCTGTCATAACTGTAGCCAGATTAGACACCACTTGCACACTTGCACTAATCCCTGAGTGGAAGGTTGCAATCCCAAGGAACAGGCGGAAAAAGAGAGGTCAGCTTAGAAACAGAGACACTCTCTGCTGACCAATATCCCCCTTCTCCACCTGATCCTCCTTCCAATGAGGAAGCTCCCTCCACTTCTGGCCCCACTATTCTTCATCTATTTAACAACCTCTCCAGTGATTAAGAGCCTGAAGATTATGATAGTGAAGACTCTGATAGTTATGGCTATTCTGCTCTGGCTGTTCTGGAAACTGTCTCTATCCCGTACAAGCTTTGCTCTGGGAAGACCACCACCACTTCCTGGGTACCTCCAAGTGAAGCTAAGTCCATGGTGGCTTGCCCTTACCTTGCTCAAGCCCATCAACCTCCCGTCTTGGTTGACTCCTATGAAGAAGCAGCAGAGTTAGCTGAAGCTCTTTTCCACAACTTAACCGTATCTCTTCCACTAAAGACTGTGTATAAGGAAATCATTGTGTTACGGTGTATGCTGGCCAAATGGGAAAAGGAGCTAGAGGCTGCACAAGATGTGTTGGCAGTCTTGCCTCCCTTTGGGAAAGATACAACCCACGTGGAGGTATCAATCCAAAAGGTCAAAATCAAGGCCATCTTGGACACGGGTTCCCCTGTCAACGTGGTATCTTCCAAGTTAATGAAGAAACTTAAGTTGGCCCCTGACCTCAACTACACACAGTTGTATGGCACAGCTGGCATGGCCCAAACTTGAGCTATTGGTGCCTACTCCGCTCTACCCATGAGGTTTGGGAAACTCCTTATTGCTTCCCCCACTGTGGTCCTAGAGAACAAAAGCTATGACCTCTTGGTTGGTACTCAGTTCCTCCAAGAATATAACAGAATTGTAAACTTAAGAGATAGATACCTTTTGCTCTTGGGATATGAAGTTCCTTTGATTTTTGAGGAACCTCTGCGCCTTCCAGGCAAATGTCTTAAAACTTGTGTGCTTGAGTACCCTACGGGTATCTTCTCACTCAAGTATAGGACTCACTCCTCCAACATGTGTACCCCTCCTCCTTCCTGCCCTGCGGAATAAGGGGTACCTCTGCTAGCACCAGCCGCTATCACCATCCCCCAGGCTCTCAAGTGGTGATTGACTCCCAGATTTCCTATGAGCTGCCTGAAAAGTCCTTTTTGGAGCTTTACTCACCTGAATCCTTGAGTTGTACCAAGCCTTGCCTATGTCTGGGGATTTTAGACCAAACCCACAAAGAGCCTGTGCAATTACTGCTTGCTAACCTGACAGCCCTGCTCATGCAAGTAACCAGAGGCCAGGTTGTAGGTCATTGTTGTGTACTTGGAGCAGAACAAGTATCCTCCCTCTACCCCTTTGGAACTTTCAGTGATTTCAACCTACCTGAAGATGATCCGCAAGATCTCTCCTTGTTCACTGCTGCTGATTTCCCCCAATTGTCTCCTGTTCAACAAAAAGACGTGTTAGACCTACTCAATCAGTTCAGTGACATCTTTGCCTCTGGACCTACGTACTATGGCCTAGCTAAAGGAGTCACCCATCAGATTGATACTGGGGATATGCCCCTTTTTGTGCTAAACCATACCGCCGTAGTAGGGTAGAAGATGCCCAGGTGTCTAAAGAACTCAAGAAACTTCTGGAAACTGGGTTAATGGCTCCTTCCCAAAGCCCTTGGGCTTCCCCATTACTGATCCTCAAGAAGAAAGATGGGGGACACCACATTGTAATGGATTATTGCCGCCTGAACTCTCTCACTAAGAAAGATTTGTACCCCTTGCCCAGAATTGACAATGCTCTCAGACAGCTGGGTGGTTCTAAAGGGGGACTTGCCCAAGTGGTTCTAGGCAGCCATCTCTTCCCCCAAGGGCCCAGGGTTTGAATCCCGGTGCTATCAATTATTGGATCTTCAATGCCAAAGCCTATTTTTTCACCGGACGGCGCCTGATGTATACCCTCCATGACCTAGGAAACCAAACACTTACATTCCCCCAATACCTTCCCTATTTATCAAGCAAAGTAATAAAGTTTCCTGAGCCCCTGCTGGGGGTTCTTTTTAAAAAAACGGCTGGGTGGTTCTAAGTTTTTCTCTGCCATGGATCTGGCTTTGGGGTACTGGCAGGTTGACTTATCACCTGAAGATCAAGAAAAGGCTGCGCTCATCACATTGGAGGGCCTCTTTGAACCCACTTGTATGCCCCAGGGATTATGCAATGCCCCTGCCACATTTCAGCAAGTTATGGACTCCATCTTATAAGACCTAAAACTTTCTTGTGTCCTCATGTATCTTGATGATATCACCATATTCAGTGCTACCTTTACTGACCACTTGGAGCATCTCAAGGCTGTTTTCATCAAGATCTGTGAGGCTTGCCTGAAACTCAAACCCTCCAAATGCTCCTTCTTCAAGGAACATCTTGAGTTTCTAGGACATGAAGTCACTCAGACTGGAATCTGCCCCATAAATAACAAGGTGAAAGTCATTGACAAGATGCTACCTCCCACAAATCTTCAAGAGGTGCAAGTATTTCTTGGTATGATGGGCTACTACTGATAATTTATCCCTGACTTTGCTGAACTGAGTGAACCCCTTGTCCAATTGTTTTGCAACGTCCCCTTTGAGTGGAATGATAGCCAACAACAAACATTTGAAGCGCTGAAGGCCAAGCTCAAGCAGGCTCCTATCTTAGTCTATCCTGATTATGATAAAGAGTTCATCTTGTATACCGACGCTAGTGGAGTAGCTGTAGGTGCTATCCTTGCCCAACTTGACAATGAAGGAGTAGATCAACCTGTAGCCTACTCATCAAGAGTCCTTAATAAGCACAAAAAGAACTGCAGTGTCACTGAGAAGAAATGTTTGGCAGTACTGCATGCTGTGAAACAGTTTTGGCATTACATCTATGGAACCCACTTCACGGTAGTCACCAATCACTCCTCTCTCAAGTGGTTACAACAACTAAAAGAACCTGAAGGTCGGCTAGTGTGTTGGGCTCTACGTCTGCAAGGGTATGATTTCACAGTGGTACACTGTCCTGGGGCCCAACATCAGAATGCTGATGGCCTGTAAAGGATGCCAATCCTGGCCATCCATCCCACTGACGCTGATCAACTATACAATCTAATAGGATATCCTGACTCTTGGACCACTGAGCCCAAAGATATCTGCCTGGCTCTACAGACCCTATCCAAGGACACCATACTTTGTGATAGACAACTCTTCAAGAAGGTTAACAATGCCTACCTACCCTAAATTTGCCCTAGTGTGAGGATAGCCATCATCCTTCAAGATTGCATTGATACCAGCCATGGAGGCATAGCCAAGACTCATGACTGGTTGTGCAAAAACTTCTACTGGGAAAAAATGCGCCTCTTGATCCCTGATGTCCTTGCCTCCTGACATTCCTGTCAACTCCAATGTCCTTGTCCTTCCCAACACCAGTTCCAACTCATCCCTCCAAAACATACCTTCCATACAGTGAGTATTGATGCTATTGGGCCCTTTCCCTGGTCTAGGTCAGGATGTTGGTTTATTTTGGTTGCTATAGACCACTTTAGCAAACGGGTTAAAGCCAAAGCAATCAAAGATATAATGGCTAGGACCACAGCTACTTTCTTGCTGCAAGACATCTTCTATTGACATGGCTGCCCTCAAGTCCTGCTCTCAGACAATGGTACCAACTTTAATGCTTGCCTCATCACCTCTATTGTCAAAGCTATGGGGACTCATCAGTTGTTCTCTGTGCCATATAATCCCTCCACCAATGGAACTGTCAAACAAGCAAACTCAACTCTAGTATCCATCATGAGAAAACTCACACTCTCTGACGCTGCCAATTGGGACATGTTCCTCCCTGCTGCCCTCTTTGCCTACCACCTTAGTATACACCGGGTGACTGATCAATCCCATTTTGTCATGCTTTATGGATGTGAGGCCGCTACCTCCTCAATTTTGGGACCTCCTCTGATCAAGTATGATACATCTGCAAATCCTGAGACCCACGCAAAAGACCTAACTAACTGTATCATTGACATCCAGGCAACTGCCTACTCCACTGCTTATAAGGTTAAGGCTTTGGAGCTCTCTCTATCCAATGCTGGTAGAGCCCCCCTCCCCAAATACCAAGTAGGCAATCTAGTTCTCTACTACCAGAATTGTACAGGTGGTAGAGCCCACAAGCTGGATTCCCTCTGGATTGGGCCCTGTGAGGTTACCTTCAAGAAGGGCTTTGAGTACACTGTAAAGCTACTATTTTCTGGCCGTCCCTTTGCCCGCGTCCACTCCAAATTCCTTTGCAAGCATCAACTCCCTCCATCCAATCTTGAGGAGGGAGGTGTCGTAAATTGTGCTATTAATGCTATTTTGATTTTTCCTTCAAATATTGATAGTTGCAAAGATTTGACTGGTTTTGCCTTTGAGTTTGGAAATTCCTTGCCTTCTGCAAATGGGTCTGGTTCAATATCCACCCATTCCAGATTATTGTACCTGTCTGTGATTGATCCTGGTATGACCTCATCCCAGCGTGACCCCCTCAGCCACTCTGTCTTCCTATTGAGTGATCACTGTCTCTTGTCAACTATTTAAAGTAGAATCATTACTCCTAATAAAGGCAAGTTTATCCATATTTGTGTTGGCTTTTATAATCTTCAAGCTTTTCCTGTCCTTTCTGCCAAAAGGACTTTTACATCTTGTTTTCCAGGAAATTAAGATATGTGCCCTTAATTTTGCCCTGAAGGCTAACCCAAGGCTAGCTTCAAACCTCAAATCTTTTGTAATAAAGATTTCCCTCTGTGTCCTCCAGGATGTTGTCCCCTGGAGCCAAACACGACACTCTGGATGTATGGGAAGGTTGCAACAGTCCGTGTGCTGACCAATGTCAATGGCAACTAATGGGATGGCGCTGAGGATTCCCTGTATGATCAGGCCATTGAATCAACCCTGGTCTGATGCTTGACCAGTCTAACAGATGATGTCATATTCATCTCCTACTACAAGCTATCAATAGCTTTTGACAATTTTGGTGCCCAAGAAAGAGCTGCCACCCAAAAAGGGAGGAAGAAGGTCAAGAAGGGGTCCTTCATTGGTGCGTTTCTGGCTGTTTCAGCCAAGGGTTCTGTCTATTATAAGACAAACCTAGATTTCACTAATGGCTACTTGTACAGCCACATCTTTGGTAGATTAGTTGACTCCTGTGATGGCTCAAATTCCAAGCACCAGGTTTCTTGAGCCACCAGATGAAGGGTAGCTCTACCACCCTCAAGACCATCCAGGGACGCAGGCACCAGGCCTCAGTCTACCCTGCTGGTCACACAGACATCCATCGGGCTGATTTTGTGTTCTTTAATATTGGAGATACACTCTAGGAGCGCCGCTCTCAGGCTTTCAACAACCTCTATCTTGGGGTCCTTGACCACAATTCTCTCTTTGGTCATAAAATGGTGACCAACTTGTTTGCCCAAATTGTCTTCCATGTGAACATGGGCAACCAATCACTTAAGAATAAGTGCCTCATGCCACGTGCCACTACCACCTACCAGTCAATGACAGACAAGGAATAAGACAAGAGTTATATGGCAACCATCACGCGCAATCCTCCTACCCCTATCCCCCCACCACCACACCCCACCTTCCAGCCCCACCCACCCAATCCCAAACCCCCCAGGCCAGCACTGCCTCTATGTCTTTCTTCCTGCGCTATTCTGCCTACTAGGCATCACTTTTCCCTGTCCCAATAAACCCCCTGTTGCCAAACATTTTCTATTTATATTATCTTTATTTTGAATTTCAATTGTTCATGTTCTTTTTGCTTGTAGTTGGTTTTATTCTTTATGTTCAGCTTATTTATATAAAATTTTATATTTACTATGCCATGTATCTAGATCCAGAACAGTTATTTTGGCGCTTTGCACTGCCCCTTGTAATAATATTAACAACATTTTGGTGATCAGCTAAATTTGAATTAGAAAATTATAGTGTTAACTGTTTTTAGATAAAGTTTTTACTGATCTGAATTCAAAACCTTAATGATAAACTTTAAGCCAATCAGAAGCTAAGTAATAAAGTGCTTGTTGTGACAAAAAGGGTCATTTAATAATTCTTTGGTGCATGTGCGCTAATTAATATGATTGGCAGATTGTTTTGCCATTGTGCGCCATTGCTGCTGTGGCAAGTTGTTGATGGACTAGTGCTCAATCAGCTGCTGAGTTAGCACTAGTCCACCAACAACTTGCCACAGCGGCAATGGTGTACAATGGCAAAACATTCAGCCAATCATATTAATTGGTGCACATGCACCAAAGAATTATTGAATGACCCTTTATGTCACAACAATCACTTTATCACTTGGCTCCTGATTAGCTTAAAGTTTATCATTAAGGTTTTGAATTCAGATCAGTAAAAACTTTATCTAAAAACAGTTAACACTATAATTTTCTAATTCAAATTTAGCTGATCACCAAATTGTTGTTAATATTTTCACAAGGGGCTATGTCAAGCGCCAAAAATAATATGGTAATCAAGGAAACAATGCCAACACAAAGCAAACAACACATATTGAGATGAGCGTAAAACATATACAAAATGGGTAAAAAGATGAGATAATGTAGTAGATGGGAAAACAAAAAGGAATAAACAAAGAGGAAACAGTATCAAAATAATACAGAATTTATTGGGGAAAAGCTATAAAAACATATGAAAAGGTTAGTAAAAAATCATATGAGAGAATTGGAGAAGCTGTTAAAGGACCTCAACTTGGCAATTGCAAAAATAAAAGACATTGACTGCAAGGTCAAGGCAAAAGTCAAGGCTGCCGTCTTTTCAGGGACCAAATTGACAAGGTGTCTTCCAAGGCATTTATGGCCAAGATGCCAGACACCCCCAAAATAACAATTGTGTGTTGTCTCAACATTCAAAAGCTGTAGTTGAGGGCCTCCAGTTCAAATCATTTGCCCTCTCCGCACCGTCTGTCTGGGTTAACAACCCTGAGATTTATGCACATCTTAAGCCAGCCAAGAAAGAAAGAACTGAGGATACAGAATTGCCCACCCAACTGCTTGTGCCAAGAATGGCTAAGCCAGCTGAGGCTGCAGGCAAAGAGGAAACACGCTAAGGTAACCCAATAATCAAAGCTAATAAAGATTTCAAACTACTTATCTTTTTTTAGAAAACATAAAGGTGAAATCTGCCGGGTCCTGATCCCCTTTGTCCCTGACACATTTTACACAAACTACACCAATCATGTGGCAAGGCAGCTGCTTCTGTCCCCCCTGTTTTGCAAAAGCTAGAGGACTGTGTTCATGGTAACTTTCTGATATCCTGGGAGGCGTTAGCTGGGCTGATACATGGCAAGGGGGCATCTGAGTGGACAGTTACTGCCTACAAGGATGCTCAACTGGTCCGCCTGGACCCAGTATTTCTCAGTGGAGCTTTTGTGTAAACTTCATTGAGCTTATTTGGGACGTACTGGAGACTCTCCCATTCAATAACATACCAGAGATGGGCTGGGCCCATGCAGCAGCTTGCTTCTGCTTCCCTTGGAGCATACACTCTCTTAACTATTGGAAAACTTCAGGCACAAGGTATCAAAACTGACTGTTGCAGATACAACAGCCGTAAAGAAGACCAAAATCCTCCTTGCCAACTTTAGGCTGGCCTGGAGTGCCAAAGAGATGGGGGTCCTTCTGGTAATGGATCTGACCTTTGCTAAAACAAAACATGAGAAGAAGATTAGTAATGTGTTCAATAAGCTGTGTGAGTTTACTGAAGCCTTTGCTGGGCAAAGGCTTCACCTTGTGGTTTACTTGGGGTTCCTCTTTTACTTTGGGATGGATGTGAACGTTGAGGACCTGGACGGGGTCCTTCTTGGGATTGACAAGACCAGGCTTTCCCTGGATGGGAAGAAGGTCCCCCGGCTACAACTTGGTTGACCATGCAATCCAGGACGCCCTGGTCCTGACTGGAATTTACAGGTCTTCAGCCCCACCAGAGAAGCTGCTGCTTCACTCCCACCTAACTGTAATCTCTTTTATAAGCTGCCATGAATATTTTAATCAGGGTGTATCCACTGTCTATGATATGTCAGTGAAGGTTTTGCGCCACCTCCATTGCGGGGTGGGTACATATCAAAGAACTCATTACCGGCACCCTTAAAACTCTCTTTTCCAATAAATATATTTACATGTTAGTATCAAGTTTATACTTCTGGAAAGTATAATAAACAAAATAAAGGGGAAGATCAAGAAGAGAATGATACTTTATTTGATATGAATATAGGATATTATATAGTATCATGACAAGCCACATGCTGTCCATGTATGTCATGGAGGTCATGGGGCTTATCTGAGTAATTTTCCTCTTGAGTCATGAGGCTTAATCAAGTTGTATTCCATTTAGGACCTGGATTGAGTGATCCCCGTCATAGATGGTTAACTGATAATGGTGCCACCAGTTTTATTGACTGGACAGTGAACCACTTGGTGAGCTGCTTAGTGATTTACTTGGGGCGTTAATTCCCCAAGAAGGAGTAATTGAAGATGTTGCAACTTTAGATTATTTTTATTTTTAATAATTTTTATAATTTTTTATTAGCAAACAAGTTTTTCAAAATAAAATCCAGATAAGGTTTTCACAAAAGCAAAATAATATACGTTAACAAAATATACCTCTAAGTTGTACATTAACCATTTAATTTTTTAATTTAATTTTTATATTTATTTATTTATTTATTTATTTATTAAGAGTGATATAAGTATATTTTCATAATCCAGTATTAAGTGTTTGGGATAGCCTCAGATGCCATAGTAAAAAGAATCAATATAAAAAAATATATTAAGAACCTTCATTGATGGTCCTGCTGAATGTGATTGTGGGCTTGGAAGCTTCTAAATATAAAATGATAATTAATAAATCTTAAATAGTAAATTAGAGAATATAAAAAGTCAGACACAATAAGCCTTTAATTGATTGGCTGTTTGGCAAGGCACGTGGGGATGAAAAAATCAGTGTGGCCATAGAATTTGGCCATGGTCTCAGCTGGAAGGGTGTGGATCCTGGCCTGCAGCAAACCAAAGAGGTTCTCAGTCCCAGTTGGGGTCCCTTGCTTGACAACTTGATTGAGCCACCCAAAAACTTCCTTGATGGGATTCAAGAAAGGCAAATAGGTAGGAAAGAATAGAAGGCGTAAATTTGATGGGACCAATTGTGGGGGGGCCACTGCAATGCTGGTGTCAATTGATGGAAATTATTTGAGAATATATGCCACCTTAAAGAGACCAACATTATCCAGCACAATTACATTGGTGAAGCCCAGGCTAGTACACCTCATGTGCTCCTGGACTAATCAGAGGAATGATAGAAAGGTCCAGCTGTTGTGGGATCCTAATATCATTTGATAAAGCTCAATCCCCTTTGGACTGAGGATAGCCACCATCAAATAGGCTGTGGTGCGGACTGCAGCACGCCAAGCTACCCTGTCATTTGAGCCTTTGGGGACATAGCCATATGCATTGCACATAGACAAGTTGAATGCTGTCAAACCCGCAGGCTTGACCTGCCAGCAAGGTTCCAAACAAGCAGGTTTGTGATCTGCAATCCAATTATCCAGTC
Source organism: Entomophthora muscae (assembly GCA_014839935.2). NCBI lineage: Eukaryota > Fungi > Entomophthoromycota > Entomophthoromycetes > Entomophthorales > Entomophthoraceae > Entomophthora > Entomophthora muscae. The sequence goes on along the minus strand of QTSX02002182.1, from coordinate 128,398 downwards.
ACTTGAAGCCAGACTAGGAAGTCAACTTGAATTACCAAATCCAAAAACATGAACAGATGATGATCCCCTACAGTGGATACCTTGTTTTAGCGCTTGACTCATTACCAGGATCAAGCCACCCCCTTCTTCCATCTAACCGTGTGATCAACAATCATGTTCCTGTTACCCATTGATTCACCATGACTATATAATCACTATCTCACAATAAAGATTATTATCTAGCCTCTAAATATTTTTCCCCTTGTAACTCTTCTAAAACAGCACAGTTACAACATTGGTAGCACAGGTAGGTTCTCCATCCTACCTTATCTTGAAAAATTCCACCTGCTGCCTGCACACGCTGCAGCCAACAAATCCTCAACAGAATTATGTCTGGCCTCCCGCCTGACTGGACCCCGTACACTCCTGGTACCAAAATACCTGATGGTTTTGTCCTGTACCAGAATACAGTGATTCCACTACCCGCCTTCAATATCATGTCTGCACAAGGGTTATTCCAGGCTCCTGCCTCCATGCTGCAACCAACTGATGAAAGCGCCATGCCAGCCTACGTAGCATAAAGACTATGAAGCGCCGCCTTGGAACCTTTTGCCGGGGCCAATGACAACAACGCTGCCATATGGATCCAGTCTGCCCAGAGCAAGCTGGCCCAGATGGAATGCCTACAGCAATTTTGGATTGCGGAAATTTACATTTGCCTGATCCATGACACTGGCACCTGAAGCAACATTTGGCATGAGAAGCACACCAACAAGAACTGGGATACCTTTAAGCAAGACTTCCTGGCAAGGTTTGTGCTTAAGGATACAGCGCTAATGATCATACGCCAAGTAAAGAACCTAACCCAGACAGGCACTGTGAAGGAACTCACCCGCGCCTACAAGGAACTCTGACTTTGTGCACCATCTGACATGGTCTTTAACACCCCAGCCACACACCTCATGTACTAAGACGCTCTCAAGTTGCATGTGATGAGGCATGTGAACCTGGACCAAGTTACCAACCTGCAAAGTCTGTACCGTGAAGCAGAAAAAGCAGAGCAAACATCCAACACTCTGCACAAGGCACAGACTGGGAAACAAGAGAGACCCAAGGACTCACATTCAAGTGGGCGTTTCTCTCAACCACCCCCTGGAGGTAATGGTAACAACAGCAACCACAAACCCACAGGATCAAATGGGAATGGGAACAGAAATAACGGCCAATCAAATTGTACCCATTTCTGTGTCACCGCCACACAAGGCAATCAAGACAAGGGAAAAGTCTGGGGAGAGCACTAAGCAAGCAAGCTCTCCCCACGCAACTCCTGACTTGCCCAATGATGAGTACCAACCCAAGGACGTGGACCAATGCCCAATGATTCAAGTGCCCTTGGAGGTCCCAGTACTGTACACCATTTCCAGGCATCCCAATAAACTGATGTCTTATCCTTTCTGCTTTTGCAGTTATGCAGGCTCAGCACTCCTGGATTTGGGTGCAGATTAAACCCTAGTCAACAGTAGCTTTGTGGACAAGTTCAAGCTGGCCACTAATTCTTTGCAGATTAAAAACATGGTCCTGGCTGACAAACACCACATTGCTGTGATAAGGGAAATCACCCCCTTCTCCGTCATGCTTGAGAATTTACACTCCACCATCCAAGGTCCCGTCATTGACTTCCCAAAGTTTGATATTGTGCTGGGACTAGACTGGTTACAAAAGAACAATCCTCATGTAGACTGGGCAACCTCAGTGTAGACCATCAAGCGCAAAGATGTCAACCACCAGATCTACCCTGACTCTGTGGACCAGCTCCTACACAACCACATCTTTGTACGCATCACAGAGACCCTGGACAAAAAGGAAAACCTGAAGGCAATTGACTGGGACTCCTGCCAGTACAAGATCATACACTTCAAAGATCACCAAGATACCTCCACACCTCAGGACTGTGAAATTGTGGCCCACCATCCAGAAATCTTCAAGGAAGCGCTGCCTGGACTGCCCCCTGAGAAGCACATTCAGCACTCCATCCAAATCAAAGGGGCTGTACCCAAAGTGTGTCATATCTACATGTTGACCACAAAAAAAGACAACACCCTATGTGCATACCTCAAGGAAGTGTTGAAGAAAGGATTATCTGCCCCTCACAGTCTCCCTTTGGGGCCGCCGTATTCTTTGTGGCCAAGAAGGACAGTACCTTACGCCTGGTCACGGACTATTGCACCTTGAACAAAGTCACCATCAAGAATTGTTACCCCTTACCACTAATTGACAATCTCTTTGATGCCTTGGGAGGATCCTCTGTCTTCTCTAAGATTGACCTAACTGCAGGATAAAATCAGATTTGTATCAAGGAGGAAGACATCCCCAAGACAGCCTTCCGCACCAAGAGCGGTTCCTACAAATGTGTGGTACTCAACTTTGGCATGACCAATGCCCCGTCCACCTTTGTAACCTTCATGAACAAAGTGTTTGCACCACACATAGGCAGGCACGTCCTCGTGTACCTGGACAATATCATTGTCTACAGCCCCTTGGTGGAACAGCATCACAAGGACCTGGAGGAAGTCTTTGCGACCCTGGCACAACACAAACTGCTGGCCAAGCCCTCCAAATGCCAGTTCTTCCGAGAGCAACTACCCTTCTTGGGACACATAGTCTCAAAGGACGGCATCAAACCCAACAGTCAGAAGATACAAGCCATCTGCAAGATGCCACCCCCAAGGACAAGTCAGAACTATGCACCTTCTTGGGAATGGTGACCTATGTATGATGCTTCATACCCACCTACGGCGTCTTGACTGCCCCCTTGTCTGCCATAACATGCGCCAAGTCCAAGTTTGTATGGACCCCCCAACGTGACCTCTGTTTCAGACGTCTCAAGGAACAGCTCACGACAGCACCCATATTATAATACCCCAAACGAGACGGAGAGTACCAGATGGAAACTGAAGCTTCAGATGCATCCATTGGGGGAGTACTGCAAATTAAGAATAGTGACAGTGATTTCCTGCCCGTAGCCTACAAGTTGCGCAAGCTGACAGATGGCAAGTGTCAATACCCTATCCACAACAAAGAACTACTGGCCATCATACACTGCCTAGTCAAATGACGCTGCTACCTAGAACGGCAGGAATAATTCACAGCACTAACCAATCATAAGTAGCTCATCTATTTCAAGACACAAGCAACCTGTCACGTTGCCAATTGTGGTGGATGGAAATCTTAGAAAGGTTTAACATGCTCATCCAATATAAGCCTGGGGCCAAACTTGTCATGTCAGACGCCCTGTCCCGCCTGTATGTCCGCGCTTCTAGGGAAGAGAATGGGCTCAACCCAGACTGGCCTCTCCTAGTGCTCTGTACAAAAGACAAAGGGTTCCCCACAGGCACAACCAACATCACCAAAGAAATAGTCATCAAGAATGAGCACCTCTTTGCTGATGTATACAGGACTCTATACAGAAAAATGTCTGATGGCAAAACCATTCCCTACATTCTCACACACCAGCAAGTAGACACCATCCTACACTATTACAGAGACCTTGGACATGCCAAGAGCCAAAACCTATATGAGTTCCTTAAGCACAAGGCCTGGTGATCAACCTTATATTGCAATGTTCAAAAAGTTCTAGACCAATGTGAGGTATGCAAAACGTTTTCCAAAAGCAAAACCCTGCCAAAGTCAGTACTTTTCATCCGTACACAACTACCTTTCAAAGTATGGGCTCTTGATATTGTTGTCACCATGCCAGGGAAACACAATGATAAGAAATACATCATCACCCCCATTGAATTTGCTACAAGGTGGTCAGTAGCCCAAGCAGTAAAGGCACACACTGGCAACAATGTACGACAATTTATTGGCAAAGAGATAATCAGCAAGTTTGGAAAGCCAGAACTCCTGATAACCAATGGAGGGAAAGAATTAAACTCTGAAACCAACAACATATACCTCGCAAAAAATGGGGTCAAACACACTGTAACAACACCATACCACCCACAGGTCAATGAATGTGTAGAGCAGCTTAATGATAGCCTCGTGCAAGCCTTAGCCAAACTTACCGCCAGGAGACCTGAAGACTGGTATAAGCAGCTGCCAACTGCATTACTTGTGTGTCAAACCTGAGTGAACAGATCCACCGGAAAAAGCCCTTTTGAGTTGGTATATAGAACACAGCCAAATATGATTCAAGCATTGACAGGACCTAAGCTGGGAATTCCAAGTAAGGTCCCCACACACTCAGATCCTCACGTTGTAGAGGCTAACAGCAAACAAACAGTAAAGGAAAAAAGAACATCTGCAAAAAACCATTGTCCCCATCCGCAATAGATATGAAGTTGGGGACAAAGTTTGGGTCATGAACAATGACAAAAGCAAACTACAACCCGAGAAAGTAGGGCCAGCAATCATTCTAAAGGTAAACAACAATAATACTTACCTCATGCAAGGGCTCAGGAATTGTAAGCAAGACAAGATCTTACACCTGTCAAAACCTCAAGCTCAACCCGCAAGCAAGGTTCTAACCAAGCGGGTTTGTGACCCACAATCCGATTACCCAGTCACTTGAGGCAGACTATGACCCACCTCTTTCATAATGTGACTATGTCCTCTACTTACATTTAACATAAAGAAATTTCTGCCTTAAAATGCATGTTATTAATAGGAAAAATAAGCTAGAAGCTGCATGGGATGACTACCTGTCTTGCCCCCTTTGGAAAGAAACTACTTGTGTGCAGAAGTATTACAGAGTCAAAAAGGTTAAAATCAAAGCCATTCTGGACACAGGTTCTCCAGTCAATGTG